>ML677377.1:36721734-36836371 GCA_007922305.1 Dermatemys mawii
CTCCCACAGACGGGCCCTGGGGGAAGGGGGAGGCGTCTGCCTTCCCCCGCCCTCCCCCTGACGTGCCCTGCGGGGAGGGGGCATCTGCTTCCCCCGCTCTCCCCCTGATGTGCCCTGGGGGAGGGGCGCTCTGCCTCCCCCGTGCTCAGAACAAGGTGAGGGAATATGGTGCTCAAGGCTCGTGTTTAATGTTGTCGATGGGCAGGGGGGAGAGGTGCAGCCCCTTGTCCCCCACGCTGTCAGGTGAGAACCGGGCAGTGCTCCTGGGTGAGCCCCTTCGGAGAGGTGAATCCAGCCACCTCCTGTTATGGGACCATCTGCTCCAGAGGCACCTCTGGGGGTGAATCACGGGGGCTGTCCTGGGCCAGCTCCTTTCCTGGAGGAATTCCAGCCACCTGCAGAGACAGCGGCACGTCCAGAGAGACTCTCCCTCCTGGCGGGACAGCTCCATTTCCCACAGGGGTGGCAAGGCGCGAACCCCTGGCGGGCACCTCCTTGCCCTCAAAAGGTTGGATCTGTTCATGGCGTCTCACCCACCCCGCTTCCCACATGGGCTAGGAAGCTCCACCGACTGCGGCCGTGCTCTGCTCTGACACCCCAGCAAACCCCTGTGGTGAATGGAGCAGAGACACCGGGATGGTCCGAGGCTCTTCCCTCCCCCAGCACATTCTCTCCAGAGTATCAGCTGACTTGAGCAGTGTTCAGATGTCAGCGTGGTGAGAAGGGCGCAGCGTCTGGGAGGGAAGGGCTGTGCGCTTCGGCCTAGGAAAGCACGGTCTATTCAGATCAGTCAGAGAGGCATGTGGCCCCTGCTCCTCTGAGGAGCTGAAGGGTTCAACACGCAAACCCTGCTCCAGAAGCCACTGAGGGCGGTGTTCCTATCCTGCGTCGTGTGTGGCAGGCCACTTGCTTGGCACTGCCTTCCCCCTGCACTTGTTACACGTCGTCAGCTCTCAGTAATGCATTGGGTGCTCCATCGGCAGGGGCTGTGTAGACACACCAGTGTCCTCACAGGTAGGAGAGGAGGTGGGGCCAGGCAGAGGAGACCCACGGCCATGCTCTATTCCCATGTCCTGGTGCCCTGCTCAGAACGGTCCTGCTCTGCGTCTCAGTGCAGCGGGGGCCGGAACCAAGAGCCCATCCACCCACCGCCTGCCTGGTCTCTTGCGTTGCTGGCACCGACCTCCATCTGGTGTGTTTATGGAGAGAGAGAGCAGCCAGCTTTTCAGACAAGCTCAGTACCCAACGCGCTGAGCTCTTCTGAAAATCGGGCTCTGGGGGAATCCAGCACACCTCTTGTTCCTTCCTGGGCCTGACTTCAGCCATAAAAGCTGGTGTAGGATGGTGGGTGAGTTGGCTGCCATAAAAGCTGGTAGACGCAGCTGCATGTGTATGGTTGCAGATGTCCTAACTAAGGTAGGACAGACCCAAACTGCACTGGCTAAATAAATCTCTAAATCCTCCGTAGGAGAGAGACCCCCTCCTCTCGGCTCCCCCAGCTTTGCTCAGGGTGCACTGCTCACAGTGCACCAACATGTCCATGACCAGTGGTTGTAGGACTGGTGGGGGCGTGGGAGCCATGGCTGGGAGAGTCCCTGAGGAGGGGCTTGGCTTACTGCTTCCCCTCTGTGACGGAGTCCCCACTGCTTCCCCTCTGTGACGGAGTCCCCGGGGCGATGCTCTGGAACTGCTCCCTATGAAGCCAGTCAGGACTCCGAGGGGAAGTGCTGCCCTCCGTAAACAGCCTGTCTTCAAGGCTAGGAGTTTCACAGGTCACAGCTTCCACCTTCCTGGGTCTGACCTCAGAGCATTCAGCACCTTCTGTCCCTCCGTGTGCTTCTCCCAGTGAGCCCAGCCATGCAGGGTCCTGGGGAAGCCCATGGGTCTGCACCCAACTCCACAGTCAGACGTGACTCTCAGCCAGCCAGTAAAACTGAGGTTTATTAGATGACAGGTGATCTAAGGACAGATCTTGTAGGTAGAGCGAACGTGATCCCTCCGCTGGGTCCATTTTGGGGGCCAAAGAGCCAGGCACCCCTGGCCTTTAGCTCGCTCCCTGCTCCCAGCCAGATCCAGACTGAAACTCACCCCCAGCCCGTCCCCTGCTTTTCGTTTGTCTCTTTCCCGGCCAGGAGGTATCACCTGACTTCTTTGTTCTCAGGTTCCAGCTAACACCTTACAAGGGGCGGGGCGGGGGAGAGGCCAGGCCCAAGACAGGGCATCGGCTACTTGCTTACACTGTCTCTCTGATCTGCACCAACTACATACCTTTATCCCTCCACATAGACACTCAAGAAATGCATTGGGGAAACTGAGGCACCCACACAGTATTTCCACTCCATCACACCCTCCTGGAAGGGTTTGTGGTCTGGGATTGTTGGAGGGGTGGGGGCTGGCTTGCTTATAGAGGGTAGCATCAGGCGACTGAATATAATTGAGTTCATAACTAAAGGGGATTCACTACCTGCCTCCGAAAGTCTATAAAGTCGGTTTGAGGGCCCATTCTTTGCCAGGTTAGCGTGTGCTCATGGGGTGGGGGTGGGGACTCCCTATCTAGTTCCTGTTCTAGGTAGAAACTTGCAGCCAGTCTCCCTCCCTTGAGATGCTTCACAGCACTTGACTAGCTCTGCTTGTGGAGTGCCGGTTCGTCTCCTGCGCGCTCTACCGGTGGAAATGCTGGGCTACAGGGAGCTGAAGCAAAGACCTGCAGAGGGATTTGAAGTGCTCCTGAAAGGCTCAGGCTGGGACTGTACCAGAGCATGGGTGTGGCCAGTCCCTCATACCCCGGGGGTGGGAGATGCAACGTACCCAGCCTTCACCAGTCCATCTAAAAGCTGAGTGAGGCCAACCCTCGACTTGCCAGCAGCCTCTCTGGGATTGGAGCAGCTCACGCAGGGTGGGTGTGTTGGCCTGCCAGCACCTTCACACAGTGCATTCAATGAGCAGGTCGCCTGAGGAGGAGCCGGCACAGCGGCACCACTGGTCTCTGGGCTGTGGTTTTGGCAGGGCTGCCCTTGGCCCTGTGGGGGCTGGTTGGAGGCCCTGAGAGGGCCGTTGGCTGGGCGAGAGGACACCGCTCCGCTCCACAGAGCGAAGGCTGGACGTGTTGCCTCCCCAGCAAAGACACTTCTGAATTTTGTAACCTCACTTGCAATTGCAGCTCTCAGCCGTTCTGCACTCCTGTCACTAATGCTCACCTGGCTCTGTCTTCTTCCTCTCCTCTCTCTGTCTCGCACCCCCCTCTCTGGCTCTCTGCCCCTTCCTGCGGTCTATGAAATCAGGACTTCCCTGGGTTAAGTGACGATTATTATGGAGCGAAGAACCTGAGTAAGTCTCATTTAAATGCACATCGTTAGCTCTCCATGTCTGGCACTGTGCCGGGGGGAGGCTGGGATCCAGGCACTCGGAGTGAGTGCCGCTCTTGAGGGACAGCACTCGTCGCTCTGAAGGCTTTGCTCTTGCTTTTGAGGCTGTGGCTTCAGTCCCAGTGGGTGGAGGTGGAGGGGGCTGGGCTCGGGGGAGGGAGAATTCCCTAGCACTGAGTGAAGCAGTCCTGTCCTGACTTCAGGGTGAGCTGCTCCGTTTCCTCTTGTTAGACTGGTGGGTACAGCTGGAGCGTGGAGCCGGCTGGCTCCCTGCTTTAATGCCAGCCCAGATGAGTAGCGTCCTGGCTGCACTGGAGAATTCTGCTGGCATGCAGTCAGGAGCAATGACCTGGGCTGCAGGTGCTTCACAAAGCACGTAGCTGCGTCTTTAAGTGCTACCTGTCTGCTCCCCCTGCTGGGTGCTTGCACATGTTCCCTGAGCTCCTCTTCCTGACACAGACTCCCTTTGGGGAGACAGTCTTTGCAGCTTCCAGTCAGTGGCCAGCTTTGTGCAAGTGGTGCCATGGCTGCCCACACCTTAGGGACCAGCCTTCCCCCATTCACCTGGGGGCAGGCAGCTGGGGCAGGGGCAGGCTAAGTGAGTGACCCTGTGTCTGCGGAGGGGTCACAGCATTGGAAATGGCCTAAACAAGCAAGGCCCCGAACTCTGTTCCGTCTTGTCGGTGTCTTGTCTCTGTGAGTCTTCCCCCACCCCCCTCTAGGCTGGTTTGCCCTCGTCAGACTGCTTCAGGGTTTGTGCTGGTGTATCCGTGTGCTACGGCAGCTTCCCTCCTCACTCCCCCTCCCTGCATGGCACCTGGCCCAGAGGGGACTCTCAAACTGAAACTTGACTGGACAGCTGGCAGGGCCCTGCCTTTCCGGGTGGGTTTATGCTGTAGCCTTCGAGGGAGGCAGTTCCCTGCCCTTGGATATGATGCAGGATGAGGCCTGGTGCATTACTGGGGAGGCCATTCCTAATGCCAGGGGCAGAGCTGTTCAGGCTGAGTTGCTTTCCAGCCCAGTGCTTCCCATCTCTGTGCCCTCTGCCTGGGGAAAGGGAACTGGGTTAGCTGTGAGCTCGTGCCCACTGGCTACAGAGAAAACCCTGCCTCCAGCGTTCCCATCTTCTCCCTTTCATGCTCATCAAGGTGTCCCAGACGTAATTAACTGGATTTCCCTGTTGAAGCTACTGACTGAAGGAACCTCCTAGAGTGGTACCCTGCACCTGGAAATGCCCATCCTAATGCAGGAGTAAGGGATGGGGTCTGAATCTGTATGAGGAATCTAGCTGGGCCCATGGCCTGTGGGGGCCGCATGGCTGTGCTCGCCCATGCCCTCTACCTGTGTCCTGTGGCCGCTAGCATTTGGTGACTGTCTGTCTCCTACCCCGTGTGCCCTTTGTGAGCTCCTGGCTGCACGTGTTCTGAATTGGCGTCTTTTTCTTGTTGGTTTGCAGAGGGCGTGACATCAAACACCAGTGACAGCGAGAGCAGTTCCAGTAAGTGTCTTTCTCTCCTGCTGTCTCTCTCCTCTGTGTGTGTGTGTGTGTTCGAAGCATTTTCATTCCTCTGTTGTCCCCATGATGTTTCCTGTTCGGAGGCCGATGCTTCCTTTGGCCACTCGAACTGAAGGTCCTAGAGAGGCTGTGGCCAGCTCCCTCGAGGAGACGGGACCTTTTTGCCAGGGCTGGTTAGCAGTCTCCTTAGTGGCAGTGATGTGGTGGGGGCCATGAGGTGTCAGGGTTCACTCTTGGATCCTGTTCCAAGGCACTCTGGCTTTGGGGTGCCATGTGGCTCCCGTGCCCAGGCTTCCAGCCTCTGGGATAACACCCCGTAGGTCTTGGAAAGCTTCTGCTCCGAGACGATGATCTCTACCAGCTGCTAACTCTCTGCAGCCCAAGCCCTGCAGGGGGACTAACCGCTTCTGCTGCAGCAATAACCCACATTCTGCCCAAGGCTTCTCTCTCCTTGTGCGACAGAGCTGCAGCTGCACAGCTTCCGCTTCCAGCTAGGGACTGATGCTGCCCTGCCATGTCGCCGGGATGCTCTGAATCAGACGTGCTGGTGGTGCCGGTCAGGCAGCTCAGAAGGGCCTGGCACAGAAACAAAGCAGTGTGTGTAATGAGGGCAGCATCCCAGCCCCTTTTCTCCCACAAGGCTTCAACCAGACAGCACAGGAAGGGAAATTGGTGTCAGGATACAGGGCCTGTGGAGTGTCCCCACAGAGCAGATGGGAGCTGGGGCTTGTGGTCTCCCGGCATACGGAAAGGAATAGGTTCCATACAGCTAGCCAGAAAGGATGAATGGCTAGTTGGTCCTGCTTGGCTTTGAGCCCAGACAATGGCTCTTCGGGGCGGTGTTCAGCCTGGTAATCGAGGGAGCAGACAGGCTGTGGAACAGGATCCAGGTTGCCTCCATGGGAAGGGCAGGACTCTCGGTCTGTCACCTGCAGAAAGGGACCCTCTGGTGTTTGGCATGTGTGTTCCAGACAAACCGCCATGAAGGGAGCGTGTGACCAAGGGTGCGGCCCCACCTGCTGGCCACAGACTAGCCTTTGGGTTGGCTGAAGGGGCAGCGTGATGGGCATGGCTCTCACACCCATCCTGTTGGGTCCTCCTGGGACAGGCCGAGGGGAGCACCGCCCTGAGGCAGTCCTGGTCAGGAGCAGCACTCCAGGCTGGGACTCCCCTGGGTGCTTTGCTCTCCAGCGGGCTGGGCGACTCGGAGGCCTGTGGGGCTCTTCTGTGAGTGGTAGCTCCTGGCTGGTGTTGCCTTCATGCCGCTTTCTGGTAGCCAAGGGTTGAGGGCGGAAAGGCCCCTGCTTCTCTCACTCACTTGCTTCTCCCTGGCTCTATTCCAGAAGGACAAGAGGACACTATCCTGTCATATGAACCAGTGACACGGCAAGAAAGTAAGTGTGGGTGGGGTCTGGAGTGTGCAGCGCTTGAGTCCCAGCTCTGCAGTGTGGGGTGGTCTCGAAGTGCCTGTGCACAGCGAGTCCTTAATCAAACCTGGCACCTCCAGCCAACACCTCAGACCGGCCTGAGAGACGCGGGGGCCGGCCGGGACTCTGACCTCCCAGAGCACGTCTTGCAAGGCGTCTAACAGAAACGTGGGGGCACCTAGTCACCTTGGCACGCGAGCAGGTGCTGCTCACGAAATGCCTTTGTGGTCAATGGCGCACGCTTGAAACGCTGGCTGTGAACCCGCCATTACTAGAAATGTAACGTCCTGTGCCAGCCCAGCCCTCTCTGCTCTGCCCTTCCAGAGCCTTGGGCCACTCTTGTGCCAAGCACCCGCCTTCACCACAGGCCACCCAGCCTCTCTAAGTCCTGCACAGCCGTGCTGTACCTCACGAGACCGCAGTGGATTGAGGGCCTGGGGCCAGGGGCTGGGAGGGCTCATTTCTTTTTAAAGCACCTAGCACATGGTTGGTGCTTCATCAGTACCAGCTCCTGGCAGCTGTTCACCCAGGAGCTGCCAGTTTGCTGGTTCCTCAGCCAGAGAGTAACGTGTCCTGTCCTCCAGACACGAGTAGCGTAAGGGCTGGCAGCATGCCTGGGGGGAAGAGGCACATTCCTCCCCTGGAGCGTGCGGGCCAATGTTCACCATGATCCCGGCTGGGCGGTCAGCCTCTCGCGCTTGTCTGAGCGGCTGTGGTGGAAGGGCTTGGGAAGAGGGGGTTGTTGAGGCAGGAATTCAGGTGCTCTCACGGAGGAGTGACCATGGAAGTGCATGTGGAGGCACGTAGAAGGGGTAATAAGCACTATTTTGTTCTGCACCATTTGCCTCTTTGTGAGTGTTGCTGCTGCATTCTGTGGGCTGAGCCCAAAGACAAGCCCCTGGAAGCTGTTTCCGTGTGCATGGGAAAGGTCCTTGGTCTGGAATGAGAAGGGTTCTGTCCTTGGGTAGATTTGGAGCTTTGCTGAGCCTAGTCCCCACTGCAGGAAAAGGGCCTTCACAAGTGTGTGTGCTGTGTGAATGGCCGTGGTGTGTTCAGGAGCCACAAGGCCCACTCCAGGCTTCCACGAGTGTGGGAGCAGCTACTGGGATCAGAGACTCAGTCTCTGGGTTGTGGCTCTTCTCGTTTCCAGTTCACTATGCGAGGCCAGTGATCATCCTGGGGCCAATGAAAGACCGAGTCAACGATGACCTCATCTCCGAGTTTCCACACAAGTTTGGCTCCTGCGTGCCACGTAAGTGTTGGTGTTTGTGTGTGTCTTGGGGTTGTGAGTTAGTGACCCAGTGCAGCTGTGGGCAGAGGTGTGCTCTGGAGAAGGGCCGCTGTTTCTCCTGCCTGCTGCATCTGAGCCAGGTGATAGCGCAGAGAGGCAGGGCAGGGTTGCTGTCGGTGAGGGTTGAGCTTTGGAGGAGGGAAGGTGCCTGGCAGGTTGCGGTGGGCTCTGTCTCATGAAGCCCCTCTCTTTCAGACACCACCAGGCCTCGGCGTGAGAATGAGGTGGATGGGCAGGACTATCACTTTGTTGCATCCCGAGAACAGATGGAGAAGGATATTCAGGACAATAAGTTCATAGAGGCTGGGCAGTTCAATGACAATCTGTACGGGACCAGTATCCAGTCGGTGCGGGCAGTTGCAGAGAGAGTGAGTGTCAACATGCAGGCAGCAACACTGCTCCAGGGAAGCCCGCAGCTCACCCAAATGATTTCTGACCCTCTCGTGGCTGCACCCATTGCCCATGTAACTGCGTGTGGAGCAAGAGCCAATTGGACAGGGATTCCTGCCAAGCCATGTGGCCTTGTTCCACAACCCCAGACTGCCCAGTGCTCTGCTGCTATACCCACCCACCCTCCCCAGCCTGGAGTCCTGGCCTCCTAAGCCACTGGGCTACCAGGGCCACCATTAGTAGCACCAGTGCCTGCTTTATCTCCACACGCGCTGGTGCAGAGGTGCTTTGCAGTGGGTGGAAGAACAGAAATGCTCAGAGCAGGACAGAGCCCATTGCTGGTTCGTAAACAATGTCCGGAACGTTGAAAGGAAGCCCCAGTCCCTTCTCCTGGGTACTGCCACCTGCCCAAGCTGGGGGCCCGTGCTGGCCAGGCTGGGGGTTGGCATATTCCATCCTCCTTTTCCTGCTCCAGGCTGCTTTCAGGAAGGGACTGACTGACGCTGCTCTCCTCTTGTGTCCTGCCAGGGGAAGCACTGCATCCTGGATGTGTCTGGCAACGCCATCAAGAGGCTGCAACAAGCACAACTTTACCCTATTGCCATTTTCATCAAGCCAAAATCCATTGAAGCTCTCATGTAAGTGCATATTTGCCACCTACCCCTTGGTGCGTTAGCTGCAGGGACCAGGAGCCCGCACGCCTGCTGCTTCTAATTCAGAAAAGGGGTGGGGGAGGCTGCTACTGTCACTGTCCTAGAATCCTAGAAATGTCGGTCTGGAAGGTGTCACAAGAGGTCGTCTAGTCCAGCCCCCTGCACTGAGACAGGGCCAGGGATCCTTAAGAGCATCCTTGACAGGTGTTTGTCCAACCCGTTGTTACAAATCTCCAGTGAGGGGATTCCATGATTTCCCTTGGGATCCTATTCCAGAACTTAACTAACCTCTGAATTAGAACATTTTCACAGTGGAGAGAGGTCAATTGTGTGCGCCCCAGGGGTCGGTACTGGGACCAGTCCTGTTCAACATGTTCATCAATGATCTGGGGAAAAGGGATAAACAGTGAAGTGTGGCAAAGATTGCAGATGATACAAAATTACTCAGAATAGTTTAGTTCAAAGCTGAGTGCAAAGAGATACAAACAGATCTCACATAACTGGGTGACTGGGCAACAAAATGGCAGGTGAAATTCAATGCAGATAAACAGGAAGTAATGCACATTGGAAAAGAAATCTCAGTAATACATACACACTGATGGGGTCTAAATTAGGTGTTACCACTCACGAAAGAGATTGTGGAGTCATCATGGATAGTTCTCTGAAAACATCCACTCAATGTGCAGCAGCAATCAGAAAAAGCGAACAGAACATTAGGAACCAATAGGAAAGGAACAGATAATAAAAAGGATTAAAATGAAAATGTCATTGCCTCTATATAAATCCATGGTACGCCCACATCTTGAATCTAGATCTCAGTGCCCCATCTCAAAAAAGATGTATTAGAATTGGAAAAGGTGCAGAGAAAGGCAACAAAAATGATGAGGGGTGTGGAACAGCTTCCGTACGAGGAGAGAGGAAAAGACTGGGATTGTTCAGCTCAGAAACGAGAGGGGTGTGATGGAGGTCTATAAAATTGTGACTGGTGTGGAGAAAGTGTATCAGGAAGGGTTATTTACTCCTTCGCCTAACACATGACCAGGAGTCACCAATGGAATTAATAGGCAGCAGGTTTACAAGAAACATAAGGAAGTGCTTCACTCAAAGCACAGTTAACCTGTGGAACTCATTGCCAGGGGATGTGAAAGCCAAAACTATAACTTGTATAATTCCCGAAATAATTGGATAAATTCATGGCGGATGGATAGATCAATGACTATTAGCTCAAGACGGTCAAGGATGCAGCCCCATGCTCTGGGTGTCCCTAGTCCCTGACTCCCAGAAATTGGGACTGGATGACGGGATGGACTACTCAGTAAATTGCCCTGCTCTGTTCATTCCCTCTGAAGTATCTGGCACCAGCTACTCTCAGCAGACAGGATACTGGGCTAGACAGACCATGGGTCTGACTCAGTATGGCCATTTTTATGTTTGTACATTCTGAAAGTTTTTCTGAAATTTTCCTTGCTGCAGTTTAAGGCCATTACTACTTAACTGATGGACATGGAGAACAATTGATCACCATCCTCTTTGTAAAGAATCAGAGGGGTAGCCGTGTTAGTCTGGAATTGCAGAAGTGACAAAGAGTCCTGTGGCACCTTAAAGACTAACTAAAATTTTTTGAGCATAAGCTTTCGTGGGCTAATACCCACTTCGTTGGATACTTCCACTGCATGCATCCGACGAAGTGGGTATTAGACCACAGCTTATGCTCTAAAAAAATTTTAGTTAGTCTTTAAGGTGCCACAGGACTCTTTGTCATTCATCCTCTTTGTAGTATCCCTTCACGTATTTGAAGATTACCAGGATCCCCATTAGTCATCTTTTCTTGACACTAAACAAACCCAGTTTGTTCAGCCTTTCCTCACAAATCAAGTTTTCTGGCCCCTTTGTCATTTTGTTGCTCTACTCTGGACACACTCTAATTTGTCCACATTTTTAAGGTATTGTGCCCAGAACTGGACACAATACGCCAGTTGAGGTTTCACAGAGCCACATAATCCAGGACAGTTACCGACCATGTTACGACATATTTACCCTGTTTCACAACCACATCACATTGACTTGTGTTCAATTAGTGATCCGCCCCCAGATCCTTTTCAGCAGTTACACCATCCAGTTCTAACTATTTGTAGTCGTCCATTTCATTTCTCCTTCCTAAGTGTTATACTTTGCACTTTTCTTTACTGAATTTTTCTTGTTGGTTTCAGACCAGTTCTCCAATTTGCAAAGGTCCTTTTGAATTCTAATCCTGTCCTCTAAAGTGCTTGCAACCCTCCACACTTGGTGTCATCTGCAGATTTTATGAGCCTATTCTGCTCTCCATTGTCCAGGTCAATAACAAAAATATGGAATTGGGCCAGACCCAGAGCTGACCCCCACAGGACTCCACTACATATGTCCCCCCCAGTTTGACAATGAACCACTGAATGCAGAGTGTCAACCAGTTGTACACCCAGCTTTTATTTAATTTCATTTATACTACATTTCCCTAGTTTGCTTTTGAGAATGTCATCTGAGAGACTGCCAAAAGCCTTACTAAAATCAAGGTACATTGCTGCTTCAGCTTTCCCCTATGCACTAGGCCAGGTACCCTATCAAAGGAAATTAGGTTGGTTTAGCATGATTTGTTCTTGACAATATAACTCTTATTGTCTAGGTGCTTACAAATTGACTTGTTCCAGTATATACCCTGGTATCGAAGATGGGGTGATTGAGTACTCTCTAATTCCCTGGGTCCTCTTTGTTCCCTCTTTTCAAGATAGGTACTATGTTTGCCCCTCTCCGGTCGTCTGGGATCTCACAAGTCCTCCATGAGTCCTAGAAGATAATTGCAAATGGTTCCGAGTTTGCTTTAGCTGGTTCCTAAAGTACCCTAGGGTGAATTTCATCAGGCCCTGCTGACTTGTGAATACAGCTAGCTTATCTAAATATTCTTTATCCGGATCTCCTCCTATTTTGTCTTGTCTTCCTTCTCCATTGTTCTTAATATTAATGGTGTTAAGTATCTGGGGTAGTTTTACTTTTTTAGTGAAGACTGAGGCAAAATAGGCAATTGATACCTCGGCTTTCTTCACATCACCCTTTGCTAGCTCTCTTTATCCATTAAGTAGAGAACTTACACTTTCCTTCACCTCTTTGCTCCAAATATATTTAAAGAACCTCTTCGTACTGCCCTTTATGTCCTAGGTGTAACTGATCTTGTGCCTTAGTCTTTCTGCTTTTGTCGCTACATGCTTGTGCTGTTCTTTTGTACTCTTCCAGAGCAATTTATCCGTGTTTCCAGTTTTTGTAGGATTCCTTTGTTCAGGTCATGAAAGAGCTCTGATGGAGTCATAATGACCTTTACTATTTTCTCTCTTTCCTTCCCATTGGGGTAGCCTGCTGTTGTGCCTTAAATATCATCTCCTTGAGAAGCTGCCAGCTCTCCTCAACTCCTTTGTCCCTTTAGATTTTTTTCCCCATGGGACCTTATCTACCAGTTGTCTGAGTTTGTCTGTCTGCTTTTTTTAAAGTCCTTTGTGCTTATTCTGCTGCTCTGACTCCTTCCTTTCCTTAGAATCATGAAATCAATCCTTCCAGTAGTGTCCTGTGGGCTCTCCACTTCAGGGGCGTCTGTGCCAGTCATCAGAAATTTTTGGTAGCAAAGCCCCCCACCCACTCATGCCCCATGCGGGAAGTATAAAGGGCTGTGTGGATGGGAGACACAATAGCCAGATAAAGAGATGAGCATCTGAAACATGTCGCCTCCTGGTTACCTGTCTTAAGAACATAATTTTCAGTAAAGACACACAACTCCTTAAATATGATCCATCCGTCTCACAGGGATTGATGACCTAGCTCTCTGCAAAGACCTCCGACACCACCCTTTGTGAATTAGATCCAACCCATGGACTCTCTGTAAAACTGAATCCTCTGGGCCCTCTGTTGGTTTGCCCTACAAGGTTCTGGGGTCACATGGACTGCAGCAGAAGGCTAGGGATTGCCTTGGCTTCCCAGCATACCTCTGTTCTTTGGATGAAGTGGAAAGAGGTTGGTGCGGGAAGGAATTGCTGGAGTTGTATTGCAGAGGGCATCAAGAGAGCACATGACATTAGATCTGTTACCCAGTCTCTTGCAATAGACGTATAGGTGCTGCCCAGGGCTGAGCTCACCGACGCATGGAGGACTCCCGGTAGGGTGACCAGATCTCCTGATTTTAGAGGGACAGTCCAGATTTCTGGGTGTCTTTCTTATATGGGCTCCTATTACCCCCCACCCGTCCCAATTTTTCACATTTGATGTCTGGTCACCCTAGTTCCCAGCACTGGTGGTGGCAGAAGCTTTTGGCTTGTTGTTTTAAGACTGTTCTCGTCCATGCCTGGCAGGGAGATGAACCGGAGACAGACGTATGAACAAGCCAACAAGGTCTTTGACAAAGCCATGAAACTGGAGCAGGAGTTTGGAGAGTATTTTACAGGTAAGAGTCCTGGATGGGCAGGAGTGACCCCCATCAGCACCACCTTGCTGTCAGGGTCCTGGGAAATTGTCCCACCCCTCCAAAAACAAAAGAATCAAGAAACGGACACGAGTCTGTGAATGTAGCTTCATGGAGGGGCCCTTCAGCTCTCCGGAGGTAACGGCAAACCTGCCCTGGAGACACACAGGGAGGCAGCCATACAGGATTTTCTGAATTGCTGAAAGCAGCAAGGGGTAAGGGGTCAAGAGAAAACCAGCACTTATAAATGCTGCTGAAGGGCTGCCTGGGACCAGGAATTTTAGCACATGAGGGCAGGGAGCACTAGAGAGAGAAGGACCATTTAAAAGAGTTGAAGGATGAAATTAGTGACTTGATGGGTGAAGACTGAACTGCATTTTACAGTCTCTTCAAGAAAAGCAGGGGAGCTTGGCTGCTTAGGAAGAGAAGGAGCATTAGCTGAAGGGCCAGTAAGGGAAAACTTGACAATTTATGCCTCCATAGATCAGCTAGCCAGCACAGCGGGTGTCCTCAGGCATTAAGGAAAATAGTGGACACACTGTACCACACAATTATTTCTGGAAAACAGTGGGCAGCTTTGGAGGCACCAAGGCTGAAGGGGAGCAAACGAGTTACCAGCTTGAAAGGAAAGGAGTCATCCCACCAATTGTCATCTTGTATGCCTGACTCTGCCCTAGGAACTTTCCCAGCCAAAATACCTGGCAGAGCAGGAGTTCAGGCTAGAAGGGGCAGTTACTGGGAGGTTAAACCCCTCTCCAGAATCTTGTCCTTTCACAAAGGTGAGCAGAAGCCCACGAATTCCCAGTGCTTTGGGGGCTGCTTTTTGATACGCTCACGCCGACAGCTGGGGAAAATGTAGGCGAGGCACACTGTGTTTTTACTGGCTACCAACAGACCGTTTCATGCGGAAAATAAATTCAGATATTGGCTAACTGAGCGGGAAACATGGGTAAAACCCATAAACAGGGTGCTGATAACTGGGAGCATCTCGTGGAGCGAGGTGCCTCTTTGGAAGCAGCAGAGGCTGGGGTTAGGCAGACCTTGTAACAAGCATGTTGTGATCATGGAGACAGGGTGTACAGCACATGGGGGACATTCCCAGGTGACACTAAATTGGGAGGAGGTTGGAAACATGGGCAGGAAATAATGGAATGGGGAACCCTGGGGAGCGGGAATGGCAGAGAGTGAGCCCTGCAGCAATAAAGGAGAGCAGATGAGATTATCTTACAGTGTAAGATGGCTGCCAAAGAGCCACTGTGATTCTGGGCTGCACGTCTTGGATCATGGAGGGAGATGGACGGTCTGGTGCAACGTTGGAGCCAAAACATTGACAGCTTGTGAGGAGTCTAACAAAAAGCAACAAAATGACCTGGGGCTGGAGCAAATGAGTTCTGGGGGGAGAGAGAGAGAGAGAGAGAGAGAGAGAGACAAATCTGCCTGGCTTCATTAAGCATTGAGTCCAACTCAATAGGGCAAAACCAATCCTCTGCAGCAGTGGTTCCCAAACTGGGGTTTGTGAACCCCTGGGGGTTCATGAAATGTTACAGGGGTTCTCGGGGCGTGGGGGGAAGGAGAGAAGAGTCCCTAATGGCGGACAGAGCTGTCCCTGGAGATCCCAGACAGCACAGGGTTAGCAGCCCAGAGCCTCTGGACTTCCAAAAGATAAACAGATCAAAGCAAGTGTATCTCTCACCCTGAGGAGATTTGAACTTCAAGACTCCTTATAAGAAATGGAAGGGGACGTGGATATTTTTTGCTGTTTTTAAAATTAAATTGGCAGCTAGTGGTGTTTTTAAAATTATTACGAAGAACAAGTGAAAGTTTGGTTGTATGTGCATTGTTTGCCTGGACTGCTGCTTGTGTAGGAGGAACTCTTTGAGTTGGCTTCTTAAATATCTTCATGCTGTTTCACATCTGATACTCCTCGATGAAGCATAGGAGCCTTGATTTATAACAGACTTATTCAAACTGATACAAGCTACAAAAGTGAGATCTTGGAAGAGTGTTGCCGTTTTCATAAGGTAATAAAAATACTGTAATAATAATAAATAATAATAGTGTATAATAAGCATGTAAAAAACCCCCAAATTTTATATTTCCAAGATCACGGCTTTTATACTCCCGTAAAGGAGAAGATCCCTGGAAATATTCATTTTAGGCGGGGGCTTGCGAGACTTGACATTTTAGTGAAAGGGGTTCACAGGTTGTTAAAGTTTGGGAACCACTGCTCTACAGGTAATTGAAGACAACAACAGGGAGGGGCTGAGATCCCCCAGGGGAGATCAGAGAAATAAGATGGGATTGCAAAAGGGAGAAAACATGGTCTGAATGTGAAACTTTTGGGCAGTGAGATGTGCTTGGCTGGGGAATTCTCTCCCAGGAAGCCCCAAGAACTTCTCCCCTTGGGAGCTGGAAACTAAGCCTGGGCCCGCTGGAAGCTGTAATGAGCCAGTCTTTATGGAAGTGCCTGCAGCTCCTGCTCAAAGGTGGATGAAGTAACGGACACTGAGCTCCCAAAGGCTCTGTACCACGTGTGTTTTAATGAAATTGTCTGAAAAGTTGATTCTCAGCCCCTTGTTGAGACTCGTGGTACTTCGTACACGAGAAGAATATGCCAACATGAAATCCGCATGAGTTCTCCCTAGAATTAATCTGCTTGGAAGTACTCTGTATCCTTAACTCTCCATGTCCCTGTTTGCCTGTTGTTCACCTAGTGCAGATCCAGAACTATTTGCAGGATTTGCTTAGATCTGCTGGTAGCTGTGCCACGCTGTCCCCTCCCATTCCCTCTGGCTGCTTTGCTCCACCTGTTGGCAAAGGACCTTAACATGGCCTGGGCAGGTGTGGTGCAGTGCTGCCTGAT
The DNA here is from genome assembly GCA_007922305.1 of Dermatemys mawii. NCBI lineage: Eukaryota > Metazoa > Chordata > Testudines > Dermatemydidae > Dermatemys > Dermatemys mawii. Next base: position 36,737,717 of record ML677377.1, read on the forward strand.
GTTGACTGACGGGCTTGTTCTTTCCCCTTTTTAGCTATTGTACAAGGAGACTCTCTGGAAGAGATATACAACAAAATCAAACAGATCATTGAGGACCAGTCTGGGCACTACATCTGGGTCCCATCTCCTGAGAAACTCTGAAGACTCCCCCCCATCAACTTCCTTGTGAGCAGATGTCTGAAATCCCTCCCTCACCTAAGCCCCCAAGGGGGGGGGGACATGACTACTTCCCCTGCCCCCTTTTTTTAGATCGTTGCAAGATTGAGTTTTCTAGTCCTGTTTCTTTTTGTTGGGATGAATCAATCTCACTTACCACGTGACTGTCCCACCATTCCTGCATGGACCTTCCCGCTGCTCCATTAGAGACAGATGAGATCCCATTCAAGTCGTTTTTTTATTATTATTAAAACTTAACCCAAGAAGCGAGATGGGAGGAGGCAGCTGAGGACTTGTGTAAAGAACGACTGAAACAGGATTTTTTGAAAATGAGCTAGGACTGGAGCTCCCGGGACATTTCTCCAAGCATGTCTCACTGCCTTGTAGCTCTGAACAGTGCAACAGAAAGCATTTTATTTATCTGTATATGTAATTTATATATAATACATCAAGGTATTATATATATATATATTATATGCAGATGGACTAGAAAACCTGAGGGACCTCCTAAAACGGTACTATATTATTGCAAGGATCTTTTAAATTGTTGTATCCCCGTCGCTGGGCATGGGAAGTCCCACTCTAGTCAAGAAGAGCTTGAAATGGTACCAAGTGCTTTGGATGCTTCTCACATCTGGTCAGTTTTCTGAGAACCAAAGCCCAGATCTTTGGGGTAGAGCAGAGAAACTGGGACGCTGTGTGCATGCAGAGGGGGCCGAGGGTCCAGAATAACCTGTAGCAGCTGATCAGAGTGAAACTGGAAGACCCAGACTGAGCAGGAGATTGCAGAACGAAAGAGAATGGATAAGACGTTATTAAATTGCACATTGTTTTACATGCCACCTAATGTGTTTGCATGAGAGGTTTCCTTTTTTGTTCTATTTTTTTAAGCAGATGTTAAACCAAAACCATATTGTGTTGCTGTGTCAGCTTTTTTTATTAGAATTTTCTCATGTTAATAATGACCTGTGGGTATAAAATCCAGTTTTTTTTAACTTATTTTTTAAGATGGTTACATTGTAAATAGAATCCAGAGCCAGGGTGTCATTGTTAGGAAATAATCTACAGACCATATGGAATGGGCAAGCCACTGATCTGTGCTGCTGCCGGAACACTTCAATGTGGATGCAGCAAATGCCATCCATTTGGTCTCCCTGGCGATCTTAGACTGGATTCAAAGTGGGTGTGTTCTCTGGTGAGGAAATTCCAGTCTTCCTCATGGAAGCACACTGGAATTCCCCTCTGCTGCTGGAAGAAGGCCATAGCTGTGCCTGGGATGGAAGCTCACAACTTCCCAAATGAAGAATGGAATTTAATAGAGTTCAGAATTCCAGTAACCGTGAAAATGGCTGTTTCCCCTGCAAGGGGTGAGGACCTTTGCTGTGGAGCAGCTGTGCTTGCAATGCAGCAGTGCCCCTTCCTGAGTCCCTGGGACTCGGAGCTTGGCAGACAGTGCTTGTTCACCTCTTCTGTTTAGTATTTCTCCTACTGACAAGTGTCTGCATAAAGCCTGTTCTGAAGTTTGGGATCCACTTTTGCGGTCTGTTGAGTATGGAAATGCAGACAGAATTGTACCGTCATGCTGTATAATCAAGAGATCTTGTGACCAAGTGAGTGGTGTAAGACCCCAGACAGGTAGTCTTCCTTGGACTGAGAGGCTGCTACTTTTGAGAAGCTCAGGTGTGTGCATTCCAATGTGGCTCCACCTCAGGAAAAGAGCTTCCAAAAGGATTTGTGGATTTTTCCAATCTAGATTTTGTTTTTCAAGTACCCCAATTCTAGTGCGAGTTCTCTCCTCTGCGGGGAAAAATGTAAAATCCTTCTCCATGCCACATTCCTGTCCACCAGAGCAAAGGAGGTCACCATAAAAATGTGAGCAGGCATGTCCTCCTCCTTTCCATGGAGTGACCGTTGGATGCTACAGAAGGTAACCGAGGTGTTGCTGACCTAACCTGATAGGATCAGACCCCTGCTGTTTCCAGCTACACAACACCATGCTAATGCTGTCCACTCCCTGAGGTGAGCGATAGCTGTTTGTGTCAATGTGTTCTGTGCAGTGGCCTCAGTTTTAAATATGAGTGAGAACTGCTGTAAGTTGGTAGAGCTACATTCTGGCAAGTGAGAAGCTCTTCCTCCTGTGACACCTGTCAGTCACTGGAGACCAAAAGGGATTTAGCAATCCTGTGAGACTCAAAGCAATGCTGCAAAGCTCATTGATGGTACTACCACTGTTCAGAAGTGGAGCTAAAGGAGAGAAGACTGCTCTTGAGCTGAGTCTCTCAATGAGAGGAGATTCTGGCCAGTGTTTATAACGACTGCCTGCTCTGCTGGTTCTGCTCTGGATACCACAGCCCCATTCTCTGGAGAGCTGGACTAAGCGAAATAGGAGCAAGTTCTTAAGATGCTTGTCACAAGATTCCAGTTCCTTCACTTTTTTTCTAAGAGCCTGTCTCCCTCTCTTCTAGTCACCTGGAGAAAAAGGCCAGTGCGCTCCATGGCATAGGTGAAAGTATCCAATCAGTGATGACATTAGTTGGTTACCAGTGTTTCTTCCAAGGAGACATATATTTTTAATAAACAGAGAGTTGCAATGAACTCTGACTCAGAAACCTTCTTGTAAAAACCTTTGATTGTGTAGTGGATCTCTGCCATTTGGAGGCTGATCCTGGTATCTGAGTGTGGTCTAGCTGGGCTGCAGTGAACCGAAGGGTTACGCTCAACGTGCCAAAGCCTGAACATGTTTAGGTGTCCAGATGGGAGGGGATAGATCAGTCCTGAAATAGAGCTGTTGTTGGGTTTATATTAGTGACCATAGCAACAAGTAGCCCCGTCTGCAGCTTTATCAATGCCACTAGTTCTTTGAGTTGGGGTCGTGGTTGCAGGCCTTTCCTAAGACTGCATCATAATATATTCATCCAACACAGACCAAAGCCCCTTGACTGCCTGCAGGCCACGATTCTCATGCCATGTGGGGAATTAGCTGTACCACTTTTTATCAGTGGAAATGATGTGCCTTTATGAAATCCCTGCTGCATCTGGTCCTGCCTGTACTGTAAAGGAGGGGCGTGGCTTGTTTTTAATGATAGGAATATAAAGCTGGAGGAGGAGGGTCATACTAAAATTTAACTTAACCATGCTATTTGTATAATATTGATCGACAGGAATTATAATGATAGTTAACTTCATTCCTCACATTATATTTTAATGTATCTTACTAAATGTAGTTAAAACCTGTTTTTAAAATTCCCAGGGTATTCATTCAGTGTGTGAATGGATTATCTGCTCTCAGGGGGAGAGGCTACTATTTTAATGGTGCATCGCTGTACAAATCTGCTAGCAGGCCCTGCCTCAGAATCCCTCTCCCACCTCAATCAGCTCCCACATTAAAGAGCTAGAAATTACTGTTTCAAAGTAAAGCCTAATTAAAAAAACCTGACCTAATTTAATAGTTGGTTTAACTTGTTAAACTAAAATTTATGAAAAGTTAGAGCTCGTTTCCAGGTCATGTAGAGGAGCTGAACTTTCCCCATTCTACTAGATCATAAACCATTTTTTTAAAGAAGCAGCTTCCTGTATGGTTATTTCTATTTATAGGCACTTCTAAAGTGTAATTGAATAACTAAGTTTTGGTTTAGTTGGAGTGTTTTGAAAGCTCTTACCCTGCAGTTTTACTTTCAGAAGCTGGAGATGCGGGAATGAAGTGGCTTTTGAAGAACGAGTAGCAGAAAGCACAAGGTAGTTTTCTGACAACTCTCAGGTTATAGTCCACATACTCCATTTTTTGTTTAGTGAAGCATACTAGTGATTGTCTGACTGAAAAGATCAATAGTCCCTCTATCTGGTCTCTGACAGTGGTGTATATACGTGATCCTTCAGGCATAAAAGCCTCAGAAAAGATAATTAATGAAACAGCATGACATGGTAGAGGTTCCTTCCTCAGTCAGGCTGTTAGTGATTGCCTCACGTCCTGAAGCATGGGTAGTCGCATAGCTTACAAATGGATCCAAGCCTGCTGTAAATGCAGATACCATCTAAGTGTTGAAGCCTTTCTTGAATCGTACTGAATGCGCCGTCCCAATAATACCACCTGGCAGCAAGCTCCACAGCTTAATTATTCTGGTGTAAAGGTCTTTCCATCTGAACATGGCATGAACAGAAGGGTAACAGTCCTGCCTCAAGTCCTACAAGAGCTTGCTTGGTGACTGGACCCCGTAAATGAATGGAAAAGTGGTTCCTTTCTCTACTGCCACTTATCAAAGATGTTTCAGGACAGGCTGGGGTACCCACTTGAACCATGTGCAGTTACAAGAAATTGTCTCACAACAAATTACAGTTAATTATGAATGTCCTGGAGTTGAGGGCCATCAGCCCAGCCTGGCCAGCGTTTGTCTGTTCTGCAAACCTCCACAATGCAAAATCTGATTGACATGGCTGCACTTTACTATGTAAACAAACAAGGAGGCACTCAAGCATTCCCTCTTTTCCAGGAAGCCATCTAGCTCTGGAAGCAGTGGCGCCAGTACAGGATAACCCTGCTGGGTCTACATGTACCAGGGGTCAGCAATGACTGAGCAGATTTCTCAAGCAGACATGCAGTGACCATTCACAAGTGGTTACTGAATGGCTCTGTCAGGCAGCTAACGTCTGTCATGGGAGAATGGGGGTGGGGAGAATTGTCCTTGAAACTTCTGCCCAAGCAGAAGCATGAGCTTAGTCTTGTTGCCAGATAATTTTCTCCTTGGGTGGTCTCGAGGATACATATATCCCTTCCTACCAACTGCCCAGATCTCTAAAATAGTATACAAGATCAGGCAGGACAAAACTACAGTCACCCTGATAGTCCCTTACTGGCCGAGACAGCTTTGGCCATCAGACCTGCTACAGGTTGCCACATGGACAGCTATCTCCCAGCCAATGTACTAGCCCAGAACTAAGGTCAACTCTTGTACCCAGGCCGGCAGTCACTGCATCTGACTGCTTTGATGTTGACTGATTGACGAGCCGTGGGCCTGCTGTCCTGGGCTCCAGGCGGCACACCCAGCCAGCAGCTGGCCCTGCTCTCCAGGGCGCTCTCAGAGCGCCCAGCCGAGGAGTGGCACCACTGGTCCTGCTCCCCCGGCAGGAGCTCGTGGGCCAGATAAAAACTGTAGTTTGCCCGCCCCCTGATCTAATGCAATGTATATAATGTAAGTCATTTCTGTGACTGCTGCAATGGCATCTGCTTGTGTCAGTCTCAGGAAATAAGCTAATTACCAGAAGGCCTGAGGAGGAGGCTTAGATAAGGGTTGGCTTCCAGTTTTCTGGGTAGAGATGGGGCAGCACACTGCAGACTGGTCATTAATCAGGCCCCCAAAACCATTAGCTTGGCTTTATGCCATGATTTTTAAAACTAAATGTTGGCTTTTTAATTTGTCCTCTGGTTATTGAGCCTTTAGGCTTCACTTTTCTGTTTCTCTATACTGCCAGGAGGGCTTGGCATTTCTTTTTATTTTAAATTAGAGCAGTTGCTGGAGCCATGTGCCCAGTCTGCTCAGACTGTTGTACAGAAAAGCATGAAACTGTGACCCTAAGCCTCAAAAACCAGAAGGCAAATAATCCAAAATGTATTTTTTATTTTGTTTGTTTGGCTGAAATTATTTCAGAGGTGCCAGGCAATGTTCCCTCTAATGTTTGACAGGCCGTATGCACAAAAAAAATTCTTCTGTGCAAAGTTTTGTGCGTACAGTGTCTCGCTGTGTGCGCGGAGTTTAGGATCTGTGTGCGTGCACACATGCGCCCAGCTTAGAGGGAACAGTGGTGGCAGGAGTGAGGGAAGAATGCTTGAGTGAAAACAGGCACCCTGTTATGGCAGGCCTACAGACTTTCCCTATACAGAGTCACATTGCAGCCTGCTTTTTACATTCAGGCGCATCTAAGAGCAAGAGCTCTGCTAGTAAAGCCCTGTCATATAGCACTTAATTGCAGGAAGGGATGCAGTATTGCCTGGACTTGGCCATTTTCCTTGTGGTCTGCCAATTGTGCACTAGTGTGGGAGTTAAACACCAGCTGCTGATCTTGTGCATGTACAGCTGAACTAAATCAGCTGCCAGTGTTGCACCGTGACACCAGTTCTCAACTTTCCTTCCAAATAGCAGCAAAGCTGACACTTTCAGTAAAGCTGGAGTGATTGTTCCTAAGTGGTAGTAGCACTACTATAGGTAAGTGCTCTACATGCTTTCTCAGATTACCCTGGGGAAAAAATCACTGTCCCTCATGGGCATTTGGAGCACAGTGAGTGGTCCAAAGCTCAAGAGACCACTTGAGTGCCAGTGACTCTCTTCTAGTTCAGCGTGAGGTGTTGCAGTGCTTCAGCTACCCCCTGCCCTTGTCAACCCAATGGCCCCTAACATAATGAAGAGCAGCTGCAGTGCATGTGGATGAATGAGGCTACAACTCTGTGGGCCACCCCTCATGAAATGCCCATTTACTGGATTGTTCTTCATGTCTGCTTACCATAGGGCAGCCCTGGCTGAATTCTATGGACAGTGTAGCCCCAAAGGCTCTCTCCTTCGCCACTCAGCTGTCTCTTAGAAGATAATCACAACTCAGGCTGCTTGAAGTGAGCATGTAACCAGTGTTTTAAGTTCTGTGTCTGACCTACTCAAACATTCTATTTGCTTTTTTTGAAATGGCAGCTGCACACCAGTTTTACTGAGGTATAACGCTGCCCGTGAAACAGAGGCTGCACCGAGTTGTTCAGATAAGGTTGTATTAGTCCTATTAAATTGTAGGTGGTGGGGTGGTGTCTGCTCATCCAGTCCATTCGGCTGTGAATGGAGTCTCTAGCCTGTGTACTGCTTTGGGGAAGATTAAGGGTGAGCGTTGACTAACTCTGTGTGTTATGTTTAGCAGCTTATAAACAGCAATGCTAGCCAGATCTTGAGCATTTTGTGTGTGACAGAATGAGTGCTCCACCTATACTCTTCATTATAACACAGTGATTGATAGTTGCGATCCTGGCCAGCAGTTCTAAATGCCTGTCCATATTGAAATGGACTGAAAACTAAACAGCCCAGTAAATATTTACGTAGGAAGACAACTGCAGCAGCCACAAGATGCACATGGTGCTGGAACACTTTTATTGTGCACATTGCTACTTCCTATATTTAAACATTTAAACTAGCCTGGCTGTACAACAGCAGCCCCAGTTATGACTCAGTTAAATAGCTCGATCGTATGAAGACAAGTCCCTGGAGGAAAACAGTTACATCTCTCCAATAAAAACTTCCTTAAAAGTACATGGCTTTAAAACGGCCAACAGGAGCAGGGCCTGGAGGCTGGTCCCAGCACTCGCTGAAGAGCTCGTAGCCTCTTCGATCCAGCTGAATGTTGACAGGATGCCGGCACACTGCTGGGCTGCACTGAGTGTTACTCTTCGTTTGGAAGGAACCCCTTGGCTCGGTCCAACTTATCCAGCACCTCACTATAAAGACCAATCATCTGCGGAATAGAACCACCAACAGTCCTCTGAGTGGATGAAGAAAACCAAAGCTCTGCCATTCAATTGGAAGAGTCAGAGCTTGTCCCTTTGACCTGAACTACACACCGATCTACACACGGTTGTTTTTAACCAATGTAACTATCTATTTAGAACAGGGGTAGGCAACCTATGGCACACGTGCCAAAGGTGACGCTCAAGCTGATTTTCACTGACACGCTGCCCGGGTCCTGGCTACCGGTCTGGGAGGGGCTCTGCATTTTAATTTAATTTAAATTTAAATTAAGCTTCTTAAACATTTTATTTACTTTACATACAACAATAGTTTAGTTCTATATTATAGACTTATAGAAAGAGACTTTCTAAAAACATTAAAATGTATCACTGGCACACGAACCCTTCAGTTAGAGTGAAGAAATGAAGACTCGGCACACCACTTCTAAAAGGTTGCCGACCCCTGATTTAGAAAGTGATTAGTTAAATTAGTGCAGCCCATCTCTCTTAAAGTGATGCATTTATACCAAGGGAAAGGTATTTATAGCAGTATAACTTTCAACTAGAGCTGTCAAGCAATTAAAAAAATCATGCTGTTAATAATACCATTTATTTAAATATTTTGGATGTTTTCTACTTTTTCAAATATATTGATTTCAATTGCAACACCGAATACAAAATGTGCACTGCTTACTTTATTTTTTATTACCAATATTTGTACTGTAAAAAACCCAAAAGAAATAGTAGTTTTGAATTCCCCCATTACAAGTACTGTAGTGCAACCTCTTTATCATGAAAGTTGAACTTACAAATGAAGAATTATGTACAAAAATAACTGCATTCAAAAATAAAAGTGTAAACCTTCAGATCCTACAAGTCCACTTAGTCCTACTTCTTCTTCAACCAATTGCTCAGATAAATCAGTTTGTTTACATTTTCAGGAGATAATGCTGCCCGCTTCTTGTTTACAATCAGAGAGGTAGCCGTGTTAGTCTGTAATTACAGAAGTGACGGAGAGTCCTGTGGCACCTTAAAGACTAACTAAAGTATTGAAGCATAAGCTTTCGTGGGCTAGTACCTACTTCATCGGATCTGCTGCATGCATCCCACGAAGTGGGTATTAGCCCACAAAAGCTTATGCTTCAATACTTTAAGGTGCCACACAATTCTGTCACTTGTTTACAATGTCACTTGAAAGTGAGAAGAGGTGTTTGCATGGCACTGTTGTAACAGGCATCGCAAAATGTTTATGTGCCAGAGGTGCAAAAGATTCAGATGTCCCTTCATGATTCAACCACCATTCCAGAGGATATGTATCCATGCTGATGATGGGTTCTGCTCGATAATGATTCAAAGCTCTGTAGATTGACTTATGTTCATTTTCATTAGCTGAGTCAGATGCCACCAGCAGAAGATTGATTTTCTTTTTGGTTGGTTCAAAAAGAAGTTTCCACATCTGAATGTTGCTCTGTTAAGACATCTGAAAGCATGTGCTCCACACTTCTTCCCTCGCTCAGATTTTGGAAGGTACTTCAGATTCTTAAACCTTGGGTCGAGTGCTGATTCAATCCTTAGATATCTCATAATAGTGCCTTCTTTGTGTTTTGTCAAATCTACAGTGAAAGGGGTCTTAAAATGAACAATATGTGCTGGGTCATCATCTGAGACTGCTATAATGTGAAATATAAGGCAGCAGGCTGGTAAAACAGAGCAAGACGCATACAGTTCTCCCCGAAGGAGTTCAGTTGCAAATTTAATTAACATATTTTTTCAACAAGCATCATCAGCATAGAAGCATATCTGGCATATAAATACCTTCCAATGCCAGCTACAAAAATGCCATGTGAACACCTGTTCTCAGTTTCAGGTAACACTGTAAATAAGTGGGTAGCATTATTGCCTGTAAATGTAAACAAATCTGTTTGTCTTAGTGGTTGGCTGAACAAGAAATAGGACTGAGTGGACTTGTAGGTGCTAAAGTTTTACACTGTTTTGTTTTTGAATGCAGTTATGTAGCAAAAAAATCTACATTTATAAGTTGCACTTTCACAATAATGAGATTGCACTACAGTACATGTATGAGGTGAATTAAAAATACTTTTTTCTTTTATCATTGTTGCATTGCAAATATTTGTAATCAAAAATAATATAAAGTGAGCACTGTACACTTTGTACTGGGTGTTTGTAAATGCAGTCAGTATATTTGAAAACGTAGGAAATCATCCAAAAAATTTTAATAAATGACAATTGGGAGTCTACTGTTTAATAGTGCGATTAAACCTGTAATTAATCATGGTTAATTTTTTTAATCGTAATTCTTTTTGTTGAATTAATTGCCTGATTTAACTACAATTTATCAACAGCCCTATTTACAACTGCAGCCCCCCCAAGGGGACGGTATGTTTCAAAAACTGATACAATTGAATTGGCACAAAAACAACTGACCAGCCCACAAACAATCGGTGTTAAACTGGAGCCACTGTAGGGGTGTGTGTAAGGTAATGCATGACAACTGCACACATCATCCAGTCTATAAATTGCTGCTGTAGGGATGGGCAGCTCTAAGGACAGTGGATCCAAAAGTAAAATAGCAGCAGACAGAATCTTGCATGGTAAAAGGCGAATCTTGCATGGTAAAAGGCTAAGAAGCCATACAGTATTCTACAGAGGGCTGCTCATTGAAGTGTCCTGCACTGCAGAATCATGCATGGTCTACATCCAGAAGTTGCACTGGTTTCATTAAAGGTGGGATGCTGCAGCAACGTAGTTACATTGCTTAATGCCAGGCATTTGGCCGTTGAGTTTGTTTAAACCTGGCTAAAAGCAACAATGTAAGCATCTTACACATACAGTCACCCTGGTTTAATTAAATCAGTGCACTGTTAGCCTGTGCTACTTATGTGTATAGAAAAGCCTTTTGTTTTCTTTTTAATTAATTAAAGCACCTGCCTTTTTGCAGAATCTCCTCTCTGCCTGTCTACTTCCATTGTTAGTCATACTGCTTCTAATGTTTCATTGTGTGTAGCTGCATGAGTGTGATGGGTTAGATGCCTGTTTCCCAGTACTGTGGTAGGAGGCTGTTAAGTGAACAGCAATCTTATTTTAAAAGAGAGAGAACTGCTTGGGGAAGCAGTGAATGGGGAAGAGACATGTTCCCCTGTATCTCTTTTAGTTTTTCTTAGAATATGAGACCAGAAAAGACCATTGAGATCATCCAATCTGAGCTCCTGTACACCTGTCAGAGAACTTTACCCAGGTTTTTCTCCCCTACCTCTCATGTTCAAACTTTTATTCTTTTCCCTAACAGCTTTTGCCCTGATCCTAAGACACCTGTGGCCCCTCAGACTGAATGCAATGTCCCACCATGGCAGCACACATGCTTTGCCTCTGAGGATCACACTGGTAACTTGTCCAAAGCTGTGCCTAAAATGGAGCAGAGGGCAGCTGGCCTCATCAGGGACAGAGTAGTGCAGCATGCCACAATAACTAGTGTCTCCACCTTGATCTGAGCAGCCAGCCCCAGTGCATGCTGGGATCTGAACTTCTCATGCCTCTCACACATCTATGAAATATGTCCCACTGTAGAATGCTGTGGCAGCATATAGTGCACAGGCTGCAATTTGGCCACCCTGCACAAGGAGAAGCCAGCATAGAGCCAAAGGTTTGCCCACAGCTGAGCTGAAAAGTACCTCCACTCAGCTGCTTGCACAAGCTCACTAATATCAGGACTATAAATTCCTCTGTCTATCTGTGTGCCACATCCATTGTGTCCTCTCTTTCCCTTGGGTTTAGACAGTTGTAGCAGCAGCTCTCGAACACAAATCCAGGCTTAGCGCCACAATAGTTCATGATGCATAAGCATCTAGTGATTTCTTCTGCCTTGTCCATTTCCCTTTGGAGCAGTTCCCTCCATGCGTTCCCCTCTCCCACTTGCAGTTTCCGCCCTCCCCGCTTCTGCTCACACTCACCTGGCTTTCATAGCTGCTCTTCAGGGATCGCAGGTGATTCAGAAAGCGCATACCCAGCCCACACCAGTGCTCAGCCTCCTTGTATTTACCAACACTGTACTGAAATATTCCTGTATTCCAGGCTCTGGTCATCAGCCAAAGGGTCTCCACCTCTGGGTAATCATCCTAAAGTAGCCAGCAAGGCAAAGCAAATATGCAAAGATTAGGCTTTTCACTCCTAACGATGCCTGATCTAGGGTGCATTAGAGTTTATTACTAGAAAAGAGAAACAAGGAAGTTCTTCACCTTGGGCATGCGAAAGCCAGAAGTCCCTATGATCTTTCCTATAATTCACCACTTCTGAACTGTTTACTGCCAGTGTGGGTGAGGAATGTAGCACGCTTGTCTATTGTTAGGACAGAACATATAATCCTGTGGTACTGGCTGCGCGTGGCAGGAGAACTTGCATATGAAAGTAGCTCTTGCAGTCTTGTGATCTATTTGCAGAGTGGCTGAAATCACAGCAGCAACATTTTCAACATGCACTGAATGGTGGGAACTGATTGTTATGCAGACCCGGAATGACCTGCAGTGGTTCCAGAATTTCACGATGTCGAAGGACGCATCCCTGGAGTTGTGTGCCAAGCTAGCCCCTGTCCTGCAGCACAGGAACACCAGGATGAGAGCTGCCCTTCGTGGCAATCACCATATGGAACCTTGAAAACTGAGCTCGCTATGAGTTAGCAGGAAACCAATACATTGTGGGAAAAATCAACAAATTCATCCTCTTCCTCTTTCCTGAGCCTCCTCACTGATGCTGAATAAGAAGCATATTGCCTAGAATCTTATGGATGATAATAAGCTAAGAGCACATCTTGCTTTGGCTTCTTGATACCAGCTGTTTCCACTGCCTGGTTTATACTTCAGGCTTGTCAAGAAGGCACACAAAACCAGTGGGGACTAACAAGGCCTGACCAGAAGGGAGATTTCACTCTCCAGTAGGCCAGTCCCCATGGAGACATGGTCCTGAAAAGTAAGTGCAGTATAGCAAGTATCACAGCAGGGAAAATCATTTCCAGGACATTTGAAAAACAGGAATTTATTAAATTTCCTTGTGGGTTTATTAAACAGTTGATTGATTCACTGCCAACACTGGAAGCCAAATTTCACTCAGCCTCACATTGAGGACTGGAGAAGGGCAAACATAGTACCCCTTTCGTTAAAAGGAGGCGCAAAGAGAACCCAAGGAATTTATAAACTAAATAGCCTAACTTTGATATCTGGAAGGATACTGGAACAATTATTAAGCAATCAGTTTGTAAGCACCTAGAGGATAACAGAGTTATAAGGAAAAGCCAGCATGGATTTATCAAGAAACCATGTTGGGCAAAAGTCAACATGGTTTCTGTAAAGGGAAATCATGTCTTACTAATCTATTAGAGTTCTTTGAAGGGGTCAACAAACATGTGGACAAGGGGGAATCCAGTGGACATAGTGTACTTAGATTTCCAGAAAGCCTTTGACAAGGTCCCTCACCAAAGGCTCTTACGTAAATTAAGTTGTCATGGGATAAGAGGGAAGATCCTTTCATGGATTGAGAACTGGTTAAAAGACAGGGAACAAAGGATAGGAATAAATGGTAAATTTTCAGAATGGAGAGGGGTAACTAGTGCTGTTCCCTAAGGTCAGTCCTAGGACCAATCCTATTCAACTTATTCATCAGTGATTTCGAGAAAGGGGTAAACAGCGAGGTGGCAAAGTTTGCAGATGATACTAAACTGCTCAGAATTGTTAAGACCCAAGCAGACTGTGAAGAACTTCAAAAAGATCTCACGAAACTAAATGATTGGGCAACAAAATGACAAATGAAGTTTAATGTGGATAAATGTAAAGTAATGCACATTGGAAAAAATAACCCCAACTATACATACAATATGATGGGGGCTAATTTAGCTACAACTAATCAGGAAAAAGATCTTGGAGTCATCGTAGATAGTTCTCTGAAGAGGTCCATGCAGTGTGCAGTGGCAGTCAGAAAAGCAAACAGGATGTTAGGAATCATTCAAAAAGGGATAGAGAATAAGACGGAGAATATCTTATTGCCCTTATACAAATCCATGGTGCGCCCACATCTTGAATACTGTGTACAAACGTGGTCTTCTCATCTCAAAAAGGATATACTGGCATTAGAAAAGGTTCAGAGAAGGGCAACTAAAATAAGGGGTTTGGAAAGGGTCCAATATGAGGAGAGAGAACAAATGAAAGGAAGTTCTTCTTCACACAGTGCACAGTCAACCTGTGGAACTCCTTGCCTGAGGAGGTTGTGAAGGCTAGGACTTTAACAGGGTTTAAAAGAGAACTGGATAAATTCATGGAGGTTAAGTCCATTAATGGCTATTAGCCAGGCTGGGTAAGGAATAGTGTCCCCAGCCTCTGTCAGATGGGGGGTGATGGCTGGCAGGGGAGAGATCACTTGATCATTACCTGTTAGGTTCACTCACTCCAGGGCACATGGCATTGGCCACTGTTGGTAGACAGGATACTGGGCTAGATGGACCTTTTGTCTGATCCAGTACGGCCTTTCTATGTTCTTAAGAAACAATCATGCCAAACCAACCTAATTTTCTTCTTTCACAGAGTACCTGGCCTAGTGGATAGGGGAAATGCAGTAGACTTGATATATGTTGTGACTAATTTCAATGAATTCAGATCAGGAGGGTCAACTGCTATTTACTGAAGGAATTATCTGAAGAAAGCTCGGAGCCACTGGCAATATTTACAAACTCATGGATGACAGTAGAGGGTCCCGAAAGACTGGAGAAGGGCTAACAGTGTGCCTATCTTTAAAAGGGGGAAAAAGGAAGAGATGGTGAACTGTATAGATCAGTCTGCCTGACTTCAATACCTGGGAAGCAACTAGAGCAATGTATAAAATATTCAATTTGCAAATACCTGGAAGATGAAGACATAATCACTAGCAGCCAGGATGGATTTAGCAAGAACAAATCATGCCAAACCACCTTGATTTCCTTCTTTGATAGGGTAACTGAGTTGGTGGATAGGGAATTCAGTAGACGTATCATATACCTGGATTTCAGCAAGGCCCCTGACTGTCCCCTATGACATTGTGATCAGTAAGATGGAGAAATGCAGGCTTGACAGAACTATAATTAAGTGGCTACATAATCAGTCAACCCAGTGGTCTTCAAAGTGGGGTGCACAAGACTATCCCCGGGGGTGCGTGAGACCCCGGCGCCACTGCTATTCCCAGCCGGGAGACCACTGAACTCGCTGGCGGTCTATTTTTGTCCCGCTGAAATGCTGCTGCGGAAAACGGAAGTTTCTGCTTTCTGCAGCGGCATTTCGGTGGACATACCCCCAGGGACTGCGTGAAGGAAAAACTTTTAAGACCTCTAAGTTAACCAACCACAAACAGAGTAACTATTAATGGAATGATGTTGGATTGGAGGGAGGGCTCAAGTGGGGTTCCACAAGGATCTGTTGTGGGTCTGGTGTTTAATATTCATTGCCTACATGTAGATATAGGGAGCATACTGATCAAGGTTGCACATGACACAAAGCTAAGCGCGGTTGCTAATACTCTAGAGGAGAGAGCTAAAATTCAGAGGGATCTTGGAAAACTGGGTTAGAGCCAAGATGAAATCAACAAAGCCCAATCTAAGGTGCTACACTTAAGGAAGAAAAATCAAATAAGGAATGGGGGGCTAACTGGCTTGGCAGCAGCAGAGCTGAGAAGGATCATGGAGTTGTGGTGGATCACACTCTCAACATGAGTCAGCAAAGTGATGCTGTTGCAAAAAAAAGCACATGCAATTTTATGTTGCATTAACAGAGGCAGAACATGCAAGTCATGGAAAGTGGTAGTATCACTCTACTCAGCATTGGTTAGGTATTGGCTAGAATACTGTGTAAACTTTTGGTCACCCAGGTATAGAAAGGCTGTAGAAAAACTGGAAGGGATCCCGAGGCACTTGACAAAGATGATAGAATTCAAGCTGTATGAGCAAAGGACCTGAATATGTTTAGTTTGGAAAACAGGAGTTGAAGGGGAGAAATGCCAGCCATCTTCAGATATTTGAAAGGCTGCCATAAAAACGTGTTCTCTCTTGCCACAGAGGGCACGGAATAGGCAATGGGTTCAAACTATGGCATAACCGATTTAAATTAAATCTCAGCAAAAACTTCCTAACTGTAAGAACAGTAGGAAATGGAACAGACTTGGGAAGCTTCTTCACAGGAGGCTTTCGAAAAGAGGCTGGATAACCACCTGTCTTGGATGGTTTAGACACAACACATCCATCATATTAGCAGGGAGTTAGATTAGCTAACCACTGCAGTCCCTTCTGAATCTTGATTTTTAACAAGGGTTTTGACACAGTCCCACATATTCATCTAGTCAAACTTGGGAAATGTGGTCTAGATAAAATTATTATAAGGTACGTGCACAACTGGTTGAAAGAATGTACTCAAAGACTAGTTATGACTGGTTTGCTGTCAAACTGGGAGGGCATATCTACTGTCCAGCCTAAGTAAGACACTTTTCAGATTTTCATTGGTGGCTTGGCTAATGGAGTGGAGAGTAAGCTTCTAAAACTTGTGGGTGACACCAGGCATGGAAAGGTTACAAGCACTTTGGAAGACAGGCTTAGAATTCAGAAGGCTCTTGACAAATTGGACAATTGGTCTGAAATCAACACGATGACATTCAATAAAGACAAGAGCCAAGTACTACACTTAGTAAGGAAAAAAAATAAAATGGCACAACTACAAAATGGGGAATAAATGGCTAGGTGGCAGTACTGCTGAAAAGGATTTGGAGGTTATAGTGGATCACACCTTGAATATGAGTCAACATTGTGATACAATTGTGAAAAACAGCTAATATCATTCTGTGTGTATTAACTGAAGTGTCATTTGCAAGCCACAGAAGCTAACTATCCTGTTCTGCTCAGTACAGGTGAGGCCTCAGTTGGAGTAGTGCATCCAGTTCTGGGCACCACACTAAGAAAGATGTGGACAAGGTGAAGAGAGTTCAGAGGCTTACAACAAAAAACGATAAAAGGTTTAGAAAAACCTGACTGTGAAGGAAGGCTAAAAGACTGGGCTTGTTTAGAAAAGACAACTAAAGAGGATCCTGATAAGTCTTCAAATATGTTAAAGCTGTTATAAAGTGAACAGTGAGCAATTGTTCTCCATGGCCACTGGAGATAGGTTAAGAAGTAATGGATTTAAACTGCAGCAAGGGAGATAGGGAAAAACTTTCCAGCTATAAGGATAGTTAAGCATGGGAAGAGGCTTCCAATGGAGGTTGTGGAATCCCCATCAGTTGAGAATTTTAAGAAAAAGCTGGACCAATACCTGTCAGGGATGATCTAGGTTTACTTGGTCCTGCCTCAGTGCAGGGGACCCCTTGTGGTCCTTCGAGCCCTACATTTCTATGAGCTGGAATGGCAAGTTGTATTTGCAAAGGCAGGTTTTGTTTGAGCCTGGTGGGATATATACTCCGGCTTCAGGCAATTTCTAAACACAGGACTGAAAATACAATTTAAAATGTCTCCGAAAACCCTCCACAAAAGCCAGGACACTCACAGTTAGGTCATAAGGATCCAGGAGCTGTTCACTTTGAGGTGCCCTCGCTATATCCCTCTGGGAAAGAGGTTGGCCCATGTGAGCAGGGGGTGCCATTTCAGACTGGGGGGGGAGGGGTGTGACTAACCATGCTTCCAGGGGCTACTTAGGCACTTGAAAACTCTAGTTTTTTGGCAGATAACGTATCAATTAGCTGACAGGAAGATTATAGCTAATTCCTATATAAAAGAAAGAAAATCAAATAGACCCACTCAGCTCTAATACTAACATGTTCTGACATCGTGTGGCAAGTGACTTAAAGACACTGGTTAGGTTTAACATTTTAATATACATTCTTACTTACTTAGTTACTAACTCTGCACAGAGAGAGAGAGAGTAACCCCCATCAGGACGCCTGGGTTCTATCTCAGCTCGGGCAACTAAGAGGTTTAAGGGGTTACAGCAGGAGGCAGATACATTTGGGGTCTATATACGAATATCAGAATGGCCAAACAGGGTAAGCCTAATGGTCCATCTTGCCCAGTATCCTGTCTTCCAACAGTGGCCAATATCAGGTGCTTCAGAGGGAATGAACAGAACAGTAATCAATCAAGTGCTTCATCCTGTCACCCACTCCCAGCTTCTGGCAAACAGAGGCTAAGGACACGCAGAGTATGGTATTGGATCCCTGCGCACCCTGACTAATAGCCATTGATGGACCTGTCCTCCATGAACTTACCTAGTTCTTATTAGAACCCTCTCATATTTTGGCTTCACCACATCCCCTGGCAAAGAGTTCCACAGGTTGACTGTGAAGAAATACTTTGTTTTAAATCTGCTGCCTATTAATTTCATTGGGTGAGCCCCCCCCCCCCCCCACCCAGTGCTTGTGTTATGTGAAGGAGTAAATAACATTTCCTTATTCAATTTGTTCCACACCATGATTTTATAGACCTCTAGCATATTCCCCCTTAGTCATTTCTTTTCCAACTCTCTACATATGGAAGGTGTGCCATACCCCTAATCATTCCTGTTGCCCTTCTCTGTACCGTTTCCAAATCCAGTATATCTTTTTTGAGCTTGGGTGACCAAATGTGCATGCAGTAGTCAATATGTGGGCATACCATGGCTTTATATTGAGGCAATATGATATTATCTGTCTTATTAGCTAGCTCTTTGCTAATGATTCCCAATATGTTGTTAGCGTTTTTGACTGCCACTGCACATTGAGTGGATGTTTTCAGAGAACTATCCACAATGACTCCAAGAGCTCTTTCTCAGTGGTAACAGCTAATTTAGACTCCATCATTTTATATGTACGGTTGGGATTATGCTTTCCCGTGTGCTTTACTTTGCATTTATCCACATGAAATTTCATCTGCCATTTTGTTGCCCAATCACCCAGTTTTGAGAGATGCTTTTGTAGCTCTTCGCAGTCTGCTTGGGTCTTAACTATCTTGAGTAATTTTGTATCATCTGCAAATTTTACCACCTCACTGTTTATCCCCTTTTCCAGAGCACTTTAGGTTTCAGAGTGGTAGCCGTGTTATTCTGTATTAGCAAAACAATGACGAGTCCTTGTGGCACCCCAGAGACTAACAAATTTATTTTCACATTTATTTGGCCCAGATAACATTGTTAGTCTCTAAGGTGCCACAAGGACTCATCATTGTTTTTGCTGATCATTTATAAATATGTTGATCATCACTGGTCCAGTACAAACCTCTGAAGGATACCACTACCTTTTGCTAGTCTCACGATTTATTCCTACCCTCTCTTTTAACTTGAGTGTGTGGCAATGCTTTCAGGATCATCTAATTATCCTTAATTGAATTAAGGACAAGCCTTTTGTTATCTTACTCACCCTGCCTCTGTTTATAAACAAACTCCCTGCTCCAGAGGTGGAAGTTGGGAGCAGCACAGAACTTATCACATATCACACACAAGCTGTGTCACAGTTAAGAGATCCATCTGTGGTTAGGGAATGCACTGTGACTGCAGACCTCAGGTACATAGGCACGGACTCTGTGCATGCTGCAGGGCTGCAGCACCTGTGAGGAAAAATTAGTGGGTGCTGTGCACCCACTAGCAGCCAAGTTCCCCTCCCCTCCCCTCCCCTCCCCACCTCCTCTCCCCTCCTCCTTCCCTGAGCGCGCTGCATCCCCGCTCCTCTGCCTACCTCCCAGCACTTGCCGCCACAAAACAGCTGTTTTGTGCTGTAACAAGCTCCAGGAGGGAGAGGGGAGAAGTGGAAATGCGGCATGATCAGGAGAGGAGCCGGGCCTGGGGTGGGGATTTGTGGAAGGAGTTGGAATGTGGCAGGGAGGGGGCGGAGTTGGGGGTGGGGACTTTGGAGAAGGGTTTGGCATGGGGTCAGAGTGGGAATGGAGGCAGAGGGGGAGAACGAGCACCCACTGGTGCCAGCAGAAGTCAACGCCTATGCTCAGGTACTAAACTCAGCGGCGGCTAAAGCCAGCCCCGTGCCTCCTTAAAGGGCGCCCCTGCATGTGAGAGCCTAAATATTTTAAGGTTTGTTTGCTGCTTGCTCTCATTCTGGTGTGGACTTTTTAAACTTACTCAGGATCATTTCCAAGCTTTTGGTCTTTTGTTCAACTTACTGTGGTGCCTACAATGCTCAGAGCATCTTCAAAGTAGCCCAACACCTCCTCTAGTACACAAGCATCTGTGTCTATCACTCCAGTTGGCAGAGAAAGGTGAACCAGGCTGTGCAGACATTTGCTAGGAATCAAAACAGCAACAAAGAGGAAAATTCTTAAATACCATATGGAATATGCATCTTCAATTATTCAGCAAAACAACCAAGCATTGGTTCCCACCAATGTGCGCTGCGGAGTCGGCGCATTAACTGAGTTCTAGCAGTAGCAGCACTCTGGCATGTGTCTCCATGTTGTCTGCACTTTACTGCTTTGTACCTTACCCATTTCTGAAAGTAGCAGGACATTCTTGCCTTGAGTGAGCTCATTCCTGCAGTCTATAAATGGGAGGGAGCAGCTATTGTATTGTAGGCGTTGCCCAACTGAAAGAAAGGGGAAAGCAGCTATTCCTATCGCAATCCCATGACGAGGGACCTAACCACAGGGCCCTGCATGTCTGCTGCCCTTTGAAATAAAGAAACACAACAGCAAACACATGTGCCTTGAAATAGTTCTTCCTGCTCATTAAAGAAAAAGGCAGCTCCTTCATGATAATTCAGCCTGGACTTTCGCAGTGCTTCACCGAGCACTGTCATGGCAGTTCAGGTGCAGGGGGGACAGAAGCGGGATTCCATTATAGGGAATGGCAAAGGGAGGCAAAAGGATGTTAGGTAGTATTTCAGATGCCATATACCATAAGTACCGTGGGGCGCTGCTTACTCAGCACCACTGTAGCATACATTTGGCATCGTTTCTTACAGCTAACTCCTCCCAGCCCATGTGGTTTGCCTCTCAGTGCGCTTTACTTAATTTCTTATGAGAGGACTACAGCACACTTAACCTGCTGCAGTATGCCCTATGGAGCACATCACAGGATAAAGCCAAAGATGTTTATTGGCACCTATTTGTAGCCAATCATGTTCACTGGCTTAATTACTGCTGGGAATTGTGTTAGAAAGCATGTTATGTAAACAGGTTTTGATTAACACTATTGTTAAACACTAGTGTAACAAAGATAATCGTGTTGACTAGTCAGGGGGTCAGGCTGTTTTAGGCATGGATATTGTTTTGGAAAAATCATGAACAGGTCATGGACAGTAAACTAAAATTCATGGCCTGTGACCTGACCACAACTTCTACAATATACCCCTGACTAAACCTTGGGCGGGTTGTGGGGGCGGGGGGAGAAAAGCCCAGGGGTGCCGCGCGTGCTCGGGGACAGGGCAGCCTCAGAGTTCCTTGGGTGCTTGGGGTGGGGGGGGTGCTGCAGGTGCTTGATGGGAGCAGCCAGGACCCGCTGGTGCTGAGGGGAGAGGGGGTTGCCAGGGCTGGCAGGCTCCCTACCCAGCTCCTCACAGTTCGCTGGAAGCAGCAACATGTCCCTCCCTCAGCACCTAGCTCCCCATACTGCGCCTCGCCCCAAGCACCGACTCCGCAGCTCACATTGGTGGGAACCAATGAGCGGTTCTTGCTAGCTGTGGCAGTGCACAGAGCTAGGAGCTGAGAATGGGAACATGCTGCTGCTTCTGGGGAGCCCCCAAAGGTAAGCGCCACCCAGAGCCCTCACCCTCTCCCGTGCCCCAACCCCCAGCCTTGAGCCCCCTCTCACACTCAAACTCCTGGTGCTGCCAAGGATCAGGGTATCGCCCAAGACTGCCCCAGAAGCAGCCTCTGCAGCTGACCCAGGGGCTGCTCAAGCTGCTCAGTTGGCCTTCAGGCTAGCCACACAGGCCACTGCAGACGAACGAGTCCAGCAGAGGGTTACAAAAATAATTAGGGGGCTGGAGCACGACTTATGAGAAGAACCTGAGGGAACTGGGATTGTTTAGTCTTCAGAAGAGAAGGCTGAGGGGAGATTTGATAGTTACTTTCAACTACCTGAAAGGGGGTTCCAAAGAGGATGGATCTAGACTGTTCTCAGTGGTACCAGATGACAGAACAAGGAGCCATGGTCTCAAGTTGCAGTGGGGAAGGTTTAGGTTGGATATTAGGAAAAACTTTTTCACTAGGAGGGTGGCGAAGCACTGGGATAGGTTCCCTAGGGAGGTGGTGGAATTCTCTTCCCTGGAGGTTTTTAAGGTCAGCCTTGACAAAGCCTTAGTGGGATGATTTAGTTGGGGATTGGTCCTGCTTTGAACAGGGGGTTAGACCAGATGATCTCCTGAGAGCCCTTCCAACCCTGATATTCTATGACTCTAAGGACACTAAAATGAGAGCTGCTATCTCAGTGGAGAAGAGCATGACAATCAGGGTGTGGAAGCTGGCAACTACAGAATGCTACAGGTCAGTGGTGAATCAGTTTGGAGTTGGGAAGTCCACCGTTGAAGCTGCATTAATGCAAGTGTGCAGGGCCAGTAATCGCATCCTGCTACAAAGGATGATGACTGTTGGCAGTGTGTGTGAAATAGTAGATGGCTTTGCAGCAACAGGATTCCCTAATCGTGGAAGAGTGATAGATGGCATGCAGAGTCCAATTTTGGCCCCAAACCATCTTAGGTAGTACAACGTAGTACATCAATAGTAAAGAGTGCTTCTCTATGGTATTGCAGGCACTTGTGGATCACTGGATGTGTCACTGACATCAATGCGGCGTGGTCCGGGAAGGTCCACAGGCATCTTCAGGAACACTGGCCTGTACATAAAGCTGCAAGCAAGGACTTTCTTTCCAGATCAGATGTTTCCACTGGAGGATGTTGAAATACCCATTGGGATCATGGAAGACAAAGCATATGCTTTACTCCCATGGCTCATGAAGTCTTACACAGGAAACCTGGACAACAGCAAGAAGCACTTCAGCAATAGGCTGAGCAGGTGCAGAATGACAGTAGAATGTCCCTTTAGCAGATTAAAAGCACACTGGCACTGCCTTTATGGCAGATAAGACCTGAATGAAGAAAATATGCCTATGGTCATAGCAATCTGCTGTGTGCTGAATAATATTTGTGAGGCTAAGGGTGAAAAGTTTCTCCTGGGGTGGAACGCAGAGGCGAATCACCCGATAGCTTATTTTGAGCAGCCAGGTACCAGGACTATTAGAGGAGCACAGTGGAGGGCTATCTGAATCAGAGAAGCTTTGAGACACCATTTTGACAATGAGCACCAGCAATGTGTCTTTCTATACAGCACTCTGCCATGTGTTAACTTGCTGCCTTTCATGATTTGTATTCAGCAAATGATCAAATTACAATTGTGTATTAATTCCAGCAACAACCACTGTGTGTAAGAGACAAATAAAGATTGGTTTGGTGGAAGGGGAAGTAACAGTGACGGGCAGTATAGGCTCTTATTGCTGTATGTAATTCCAGCTATCATTTTGGAAGCTGTCCAAAGGGGTGTAGTGGGAAAATATGGGCACAGGCGAATAGGTGGCAGCCCTACAAATGTCTGTAAAGGGCATATTCTTAAGTAGGGCTATGAAGGTGGTGAAAATCAACTGTTTCTTCATTCTTTCTGAAAAAGAGATCAACTCTGGGATAAGTTCTAGAGGGCTTTGGGCTATCGAGATAGAAGGCAAGAGCTCTTTTTACATCCAGAGTATGAAGACTAGCCTCCTCTCTCAAACAATGGGGTGTGGGGTAAGACACTGGCCACTGAATGACCTGATTGAGGTAAAAGTCTGATGAGCTCTTAGGCAGGAAACAAGGATGGGGGCATAGTCACCTTCTCACAGTAGAATATCATGTAGAGGTGTGGTGAGTAATAAGTGCTCCTAGTTCTCCTACCCTTCTGGCTAAGGTGATGGCTATGAGGAATTAGATCTTGAAGGCCACATGAAGAAATAAGCAGCTCCCCAAGGATTTGAATGGGGGTCTCCTTAAGGCAATGAGAACCAAATTAAGATCCCACAGTAGAGTGAGCTGTCTTACATACAGAGGTTTTTAAGGTCAGGCTTGACAAAGCCCTGGCTGGGATGATTTAGTTGGGGATTAGTCCTGCTTCGAGCTGGGGGTTGGACTAGATCCCTCCTGAGGTCCCTTCCAACCCTGATATTCTATTCTATTCTACAGGGGGAGAAAGGTTAGAAAAACCCTTAGTGAATCTAATAGCGGTAGGGTGAGTGAAAAATGAATACTCCTTGACAAGTGGATGAAAAGCTGTGATGGCAGCAACATGAACCTTCACAAAGCTCAGTGACAAGCCCAAGGTTTCTAAATCTAGCAGATATTCAAAAATGGTAAAGAGGAGAAACTCAGAAGGAGATATGGACCGATAGTCGTACCATTCTTGAAAAGGCTTCCACTTTTGCATGTAAGTTTTCCTTGTGGAGGGTTTCATGCTATTCAGCAGTGCTGTCTGAACCTCGAGCAAACAATTCTGTTCTATGCCCAAGAGGCATCAAGGAGGCCTTGAAGTGCAATGATGAAAAACTGAGGTGTGTTATGGTTACTGATTCCTGGGTCAGAAGATCTACTGGCAGAGGAAAGCAAAGCGCAGAAAGAGGCAAAGCAGATCTGAGAATCACACCTGCCCGGTGTGATGGTAACTCAGGGCTTTGCAGTGTGGCTGTTCACAGCTGGGCTAGGCTAACCTGAATGCTGATCACTCAAGTTAACTCTACAGTGAAAACACGGCCTTATTCAAGTGAGCAGATCCACAGAAGTCAATGTGGCTATTGACATAAGCAAGAGTTTGACCCCTTTTGTTTATCATCATAACTCTTGTGCTCATTATCACTTCTTCTATCAAGTAACTAAGATGTTACTGAGTGCCTCACAGTCATAATACAGACAGGTTCATGCCTCACAAGGCAAAAATCAGAGAGCACTTGGAAAGGGATCTAACATGCAATCAACATTTGACTCCCTTATACATCTTCCTTCCCTGCAAGTCCCACATTGGAACAGTTTGACATACATCCAGGATAAACAATAGCTAGTTGATGGGATATACGACCACCTGACTGCCTGTGCACATTCCCGGCCTCAGTCCTTCTAGCAGTAATTGGTGTAAATCAGGGGTAGGCAACCCATGGTATGCATGCCAAAGGTGGCACATGAGCTGATTTTCAGTGGCACTGCCCGGGTCCTGGCCACCAGTCTGGGGGAACTCTGCATTTTAATTTAATTTTAAATGAAGCTTATTAAATATTTAAAAAACTTTATTTACATACAACAATAGTTTAGTTATATATTATAGACTTATAGAAAGAGACCTTCTGAAAACATTAAAATGTATTACCGGCATGCGAAACCTTAAATTAGAGTGAATAAATGAAGACTCAGCACATCACTTCTGAAAGGTTTCCAACTCCTGGTGTGAACACTAACCTGACTCTCTCAGTGTCAATGGCTTCCTGTTTCCTATGAAGAGTCAGAGCGCTCTTGAGGGCCCTCTTACACACAGAGGGATAATAAGCAGGAGACTCCATCGCTAATGCTTGAAAAACAAAAGAACATGGAGAAGGAAAATGAACGTGAACAAGGTCAGACCTCCCACACATTGGTCACTGCACTGTTTCTGGGTCCCCTGTGATACATGAATGAATCTAGATTTGTACAATAGAAATGTTATTTTATCTTTGCCCTGCAGAGCTGCTCAGTGCTAGTGACTGCATGTGCAGAGCACAAGCCAGCATGGCTTTACTTCTTTCTTGTCACAAGATCATAAATAATAGTTACAGAGCTTAAGAAAACAGGTTCTGTAGTTAATGAGCGATCTCTCTGTTGACTGGCTACGTCTGCTGCAGCAACACAAAAATAGAGGTGTCCTACATTAACAATGGCTATTTGGTTTTGTTTTACATTGCCTCGCAATACCATGGCTGATTTTAAAAAAACAAAGAGTCATCCCCCGGATCAACACTAATAGCTTCAAAACAAGTGAAATGTAAACAATTTGTTATTTTGGTTCTAAGAGTCTCCCTCACCTTCTTAAAAGCCCATTCTAAATGCTCAAGTTCCAGAAGGCATAGGTAAAGCTTTGTGATGAGGACACAGAGCAGTACAGAAAGTACCAGTTACAAGCTTCTCCATTATCTTTGGATTTTAAGTCAAGACTGAACATCTTCTGAAGGATCTGCTTTAGCTCGGTGGTTCCCAAACTGGGGTTCTTGAACCCCTGGGGGTTCGTGAAATGTTACAGGGGTTCTCAGGGGGAAAAAATTCCCTAATGGTGGACAGAGCTATCCCTAAGAACTCCAGGCAGCATGGGGCCGACAGCCTGGAGCCTCTTGACTTCCAAGAGATATGTATATCTCTCACACTGAGGAGATTTAAACTTCAAGACTCCTTATAAGAAATGGAAAGGGACGTGGATATTTTTTTCTGTTTTTAAAATTAAATTGGCAGCTAGGGTTGTTTTTAAAATTATGAAGAACAAGTTTAAGCTTTGTTGTAACGTGTTTTTTGCCTGGACTGCTCAAGACCTGAATGCTTGTGTAGGAGGAACTCTTTGAGTTGGCTTCTTAAATACCTTCATGCTGTTTCACATCTGATACTCCTTCATAAAACATAGGAGCCTTGTCTTATAATAGGCTTATTCAAAGTGATACAAGCTACGAAAGTGAGATCTTGGAAGAGTGTTGCAATTTTCATAATGTAATAAAAATACTGTAATGATAATAATAAAGTGTGTAATGAATATGTCATAAAAACAGATTTTATATTTCCAAGATTACTGTTTTTATAGTTTATACTCAAGTAAAAGAGAAAATCCCTGGCAATATTCATTTTTAAGAGGGGGTTCGCAAGACTTGACATTTTAGTGAAATGGGTTTGTGGGTTGTTAAAGTTTGGGAACCACTGCTCTAGCTCAATCAGACGTTATAGGACTGGATACAGGAACCACTAGGGGACATTGTCTGGCCTGTGTCAGGCAGGAGGTCAGACTAGACAATCATAATGGTTCCTTCTGGCCTTAAACTCTATGAGAAGGTTTTGGATTTTTGAGATGGAGGAAGTCTGTAAGGCACTGGCTCACCTCCCATATATATCATCAACAGGTTGATACTTCAAAATATGGCAATCTCTGGGTACTACCATGATCACAAATACTTCCCCTAGGCTACAGTGTATGCCTGGATTTTGTATAGATTTTCATTGCGGTAGAGCATAATCCTACCTATTCCAAATGAAAAAGAAAGAATATCATAAGATGCAGCAATGGCCAAGTTTCTTTACATGACCTTAAGAACTGTGGAAATGTAAACAGGGCCCTTACAAGCAATGGTTTCTAATGTCTTCGTCTCTATTTGTGGCAGCTCCCACACCAATTCCAGCAGGCTGTCCAGTTCTGGATCATTGAGTTTGGCTCTTGCTTCAAATTCATAAAGCAGCAGCAATGTGTCCGTTGGGTCTTTGGAGAAATCTCCTGCAGAGGACACACAGAATTGCCTGTTATTAGTCAATCTGTTACAGTGAGTTTATGAAATGAAGTTGTAAGGTGCAGCTTTCTCCTCAGTAGCAGGAAAATCCTTAAACCAAGGCACTGAGACTTAACAGTAAGGAACAAACTATGAGGTTTACTGATCACATTTGAACCGCATAAATACATACAGCACAGACTAAACTCCTGGACTTTTCTCCTAGCTTTAATCTAGAGTGAATAATCCCTAGTAAATTACACCTACATAGAGAGGACTACCTCAAAAGCAAACAACTTTCTTGGGCCTTGGCTACACTTGTGAGTTGGAGCACATTAAATCAGCGCTGGGTGCCCTAACTCCTGAGGTGTCCACACTGACAAGGCACATAAAGCACCTGGACTCTGCGGCTGGAGCACCCCTGGTAATCCATGAGAAGCATAAAACTTTCTGCGCCCCAGGTGAAATACCCCGGCATCGGTGTGGATGCTCTGGTCTATTAATGCGCTCCATCCGACTTCCGTGAAGTATCCCACAATATCTGTTCTAGCCACTCTTGTCATCACTTTGAACTCTACTGCCCTGCTCTTAAGTGACCAACCGTCAGATCCACTCTTTAGATTCTCTGGGAATTTTGAAATTCCCCTTCCTGTTTAAGATTAGTAGCCGTGTCAGTCTGTATCCATAAAGAAAATGAGGAGTACTTGTGGCACCTTAGAGACTAATCAATTTATTTCAGCATAAGCTTTCATGGGCTATAGCCCACTTCATCGGATGCATAGACTGGAACACATAGAAATAAGATGCATTTATATACACAGAAAGCAGAAAAAGTTGGAAATTACCAATTCTAAGAGGCTGTTTAATTTGGATGAGCCATTATCAGCAGGAGAAAAAAACCTTTTGTAGTGATAATCAAGTAGATCTATGTCAGACAGTTGACAAGAAGGTGTGAAGGAAACTTAACTTAGGGAAACAGATTAAAGTGTAACGACAAAGCCATTCACAATCCTTGTTTAACCGTTGGTTGAAAGTGTCCAATTTGTAAATTAATTCCAATTTGGCAATTTCTCGTAGGAGTCTGTTTCTGAAGTTTTTCTGTTTTAAAATTGACACGTTCAAGTCTGTAATAGAATGGCCAGGGAGATTGAAGTGTTCTCTTACCAGTTTTTGAATGTTATGATTCCTGATGTCAAACTTGTATCCATTTATTCTTTTGCGTAGAGACTGTCCGGTTTGGCCAATGTACATGGCAGAGGGGCATTGCTGGCACATGATGGAATATATCACATTGGTAGATGTGCAGGTGAATGAGCCCCTGATGGCATGGCTGATGTGATTAGGTCCTATGATGGTGCCAATTGAATGGATATGTAGACAGAATTGGCATCGGGCTTTGTTGCAAGGATAGGTTCCTGGGTTAGTGTTTTTGTAGTGTGCTGTGTGGTTGCTGGTGAGTATTTGCTTCAGGTTGGGGGACTGTCTGTAAGCGAGGACTGGTCTGTCTCCCAACATCTGTGAGAGTGAGGGATCACAGAAAGAAGGGTTAGGGTTGCGTCCATGCCTAGATGCAAAATAGGGCATTGATGTGCTCTCTCAGATCATGGTAATCAGCCTCAGCGATCTCATCAAAGGTCTCATGCAGAAACTGGGCAATCTACTTGTGCAGATTCCTTGACAGAGCTACTGTGCTCCTTGTCCCAGTAAGGCTAACAATGTCCGCATCACTGTGCCATGAGGGGCGGGGGGACCATTGCTGCGACCTTGTACCCAAAGTACATGTGCTGTCTGCTGTGAATTGCTTGATTCACTGTGAAAGAGTCTCCCTTTTGTTCTCAAAAATGTATCTTCTTAAATTCTACTCTGCCTTTTTATCCCCCTCGGAGGTGCAAGTGTTTCTATGCTCCCTCTATCATCTCCTTCCCAGAGGTTATCGCAGATTAGAAGGTGAAAAAAACACTCTCGCGATGACATGTTTTCCAAGCTCATGCTGTTCTCCCACACTGATAGGGCACAGCTGAAAGCACAGAGGCATACAGTGGCAGAGTACAGGAAAGCATTAAGTGAGCGCGATGAGAAGAGGCAGGATGCAATGCCGAGGCTAACGGGGGAGCAAACGGACATGCTCAGGCGTCTGTTGGAGCTGCAGAAAAGACAACAAGAGCACAGACCGCCACTGCATCCCCTGTATAACCGCTTGTCCTCCTCCCCAAGTTCCATACCCTCCTCATCCAGACGACCAAGAACGTTCAGGGGGAGGCTCCGGACACCCAGGCACTCCAATCCAGGCGATGGCCAAAGCAACAAAAGGCTGCCATTCAATAAGTTTTGATTTGTAGTGTGACTACAATAAGCAATGTAGTCTTGTCGTTCCCTCCTCCCTCACTCCACCCAGGCTACCTTGGCAGTTATCTCACTTTTTTTTAATAAATAAAAAAAGAATGCATGGTTTTAAAACAATAGTGACTTTCTTTCCTTTGCCAGCTGTGATAGAAGGGGAAAGGATGGTTGGCTTACAGGGAATTAAAATCAGCAAAGGGGGTGGGTTTGCATCAAGGAGAAACACACACAACTGTCACACCGTAGCCCAGTCATGAAACTGGTTTTCAAAGCTTCTCTGATGTGCAGCATGCCTAGCTGTGCTCTTCTAATTGCCCTGGTGTCTGGCTGCTCAAAATCAGCCACCAGGTGATTTGCCTCAACCTCCCATCCCGATAGAAACATCTCCCCCTTACTCTCACAGATATTATGGAGAACACAGCAAGCAGCAATAACAATGGGAATACTGGTTTTGCTGAGGTCTAACTTAGTCAGCAAACAGCACCAGAGAGCTTTTAAATTCCAAATGCACATTCTACCACCATTCTGCACTTGTTCAGCCTGTAGTTGAACTGCTCCTTACTACTGTCCAAGCTGCCTGCGTACAACTTCATGATCCATGGGAGCAAGGGGTAGGCTGTGCCTCCAAGGATAAGTATTGGCATTTCAACATCCCCAACAGTAATTTTATGATCTGGGAATAAGTCCCTTCCTGCAGCTGTTCAAACAGCCCAGAGTTCCTAAAGATGTGAACGTCATGCACCTTTCCCGGCCATCCCATGTTGATGTCGGTGAAACGTCTCTTGTGATCCAGCAGTGCTTGCAGCACCATTGAGAAGTACCCCTCGCAGTTTACATACTGCTTGGCAAGGTGGTCCGGTGCCAAGATAGGGATATGTGTTCCGTCTATCGCCCCACCACAGTTAGAGAACCCCATTGCAGCAAAGCCATCCAGTATGACCTGCACATTTCCCAGAGTCACTATCTTTGCTAGCAGAAAGTTAGCGGTTGAGTTGGCTACTTGGATCACAGCAGCCCCCACAGTAGATCTGCCTACTCCAAATTGATTCCTGACTGACCGGTAGCAGTCAGGCATTGCAAGCTTCCACAGGGCTATTGTCACTCACTTCTCAGTTGTCAGGGCAGCTCTCATCTTGGTATTCTTGCACTTCAGGGTGGGGGAAAGCAACTCACAAAGTTCCATGAAAGTGGCCTTACGCATGTGAAAGTTTCGCAGCCACTGGGAATCATCTCATACCTGCAACACTATTCAGTACCACCAGTCTGCGCTTGTTTGCCGGGCCCAGAATTGGCGTTTCACGTATGAACCTGCCCCATTGTCGTCATGATGTCCCAATTTCCAGATCCCATGCTTTCAGGGAAGTCTGTGTCCATGTCCTCCTCACAATCATCTTCATGCTGGCATCTTCTAGCCAGGTTCTGCACATACTGCAGGATAACATGCAAGGTGTTTGCAATGTTCACAACAGCAGCGGTGAGCTGAGTGGCCTCCATGCTCACCATTGTACAGCATCTGCAAGGATAACCCAGGAAAAAAGGAGCAAAATGATTGTCTGCCTTTGCTTTCATGGAAGGAGCGAGGGGTGACTGATAACATGTACCCAAAACTACCCACGACAATGTTTTTGCCCCATCAGGCATTGGGAGCTTAACCCAGAATTCCAATAGGCCAGCGGAGACTGTGAGGACTGTGGGACAGCTACCCAAAGTGCATGACTCCATGAGTCAATGCTAACCACAGTATTAAGGACACACTCCACCAGCTTAATGCGCTTAGTGAGGACACACACAATTGACTGTATAAAATCACTTCCTAAAAATCGACTTCTATAAATTGACCTAATTTCGTAGTGTAGACATAGCCTTAGAAATATTTTGTTGTAAGTACTGCTATACTACATAATCAACAGCATTTGGTTACAGAATATCTAACTTACCTGTTAGCTTCAGAATATTCCAGATTTCCCTGCATGCCTGGATGTGATGAAGGGCCTGAGACAGAAGCTCAATCTATTTTATAAAATTAATATGTTATTTTTAAACTATGTTTTTAAAAAACAACATGAATATAAATCTCATATCAAACTACAGTAGAGAAGCCTCCAGAGTACCTGCTTACATAATAAGTGAAAAGCCAGGCTAACTCTAACGTATCATCTGCACCCAGTTTTCTTTCTCTTTAGGAGAGACCTCTACACTCTATTCAAAGCATTAAGGATTCTTCACCCTTGAGGCTCCATTAGTCCAAGCACATAGCACCAAGACAACTCTAAGGCACATGGCTTATATGAACCATCAGCCAGAAATCATTGCTACTGAGTGCAAGGCATTCTCAAAAAAGTTGACCATTCCTGTCTATGCAATGCAATGCTGAAGCCTTTCTGGTGAGTAAGAAATCGGTATCAGAAACTGAACCCAAGTACCCAACACAGCAGTAACACAGGACACTATAATCTGATCTGGAATGAGAAATTAAACCTCAGGCCCCTTGGCAGAGTAATAGACGGCATTATCACCTATATTTGTACCTGAAATTAAACCCTGGAGTCCAGAATGGTATTATCACCTGACACCAGTTGTAAGAAGGGCCGTGCATAGCTTACAAACAAAATGAGAGAAACTAGCAGCACTGGTCTGTTCTACATGGTTGGGCTCTCAATCCTTGGCAAACAGCTACAAAGGCAAGATCATAGTGTCACAATTAGGGCCAGTAGTCATAGGAGAGAGTCACTCCCAGAGTGTTTTTAAAAAAGAAACGTATTTCTGTGCAGTGTTCTCTGCAGAAAAGACAGAGGCCCCAGCACTGAACCCCACTCAGCAAACCTTTGCACTGATCACCACTCAACAAACTTCTGCACTCCTTCCACAACCTATTAACTTGAATATTCTCCTCCAGGGTATGTGTATGTATCAAAAAATAAAAACTGTGACTTTCATGATATTCACATAACCACCTCAGCAACTGCATACTCATACTGCTATAGTCTTAATCTGTCTGTTCCACCTGGTTTGTCATCACCCCTTCTTACATGTTATCTTAATGTAGATTGTAATGTAAACTCATTGGGGCAGGAATACTGTCCTAGATCCTCTGACAGTGTAAATTCATTTAGCTCCACTGAAGTCAACAAAATCAATTTACAGCAGCTGAGAATCTGGTCCAATATCTTATATTGTTTATAAAGCAACATACCCATTTATTCTATATTGTGAAAGGCTTGTATTTTCAAGCTCTTGTCCTACATGAAATAACTGAGTATTATAAAAACACCAAAAAAAACTATGTTCAGGGTACATTAAAAGCCAGATATATACCTGCCCCATATGTAAAGGGCCAGCATTCTACCTGTTCACACAACAGCACTCTACCTGTTCAGTGCGTGTTAAACTGCATCGCCCCATTTCCAGATCAACTGCTGCAGCCAACAGCAAGCATGTCTTCTGGGCAATCAGAACAGCTTTATCAGACGGACAAAACTGGGACAACTAAAACAGAAACATGAACAGACAGCGAGGATACTGCCAAGTCATGGCTAGCAATCAATAAAGAAAGAAACATTTTCTACTGCAGTAATAGAAAGAAAGCTGTTTATTTATTATTTCCATTTTTCCTTTATCTCCCACTGTTTATGACACTTTTCCAGAGGTTCAAGAACCATTTCCTTCCCACTCATCTTTTTCCACCCGGAGAGCACTGATTATGTCACTTATGTTGAAGCTGACCCTTCTGGGCCTTTCTGTTTTGTCCGTGGTTTATACAACAGTAGCAGCAATAATGACAGCATAACTGGGGGACAAGTTTTACTTAAAGGGACACTAGGCGGGTAGGATATATCTTATATTGGAACCACCTCTGCTGGTCAGAGAGACAAGATTTCAAGCTTACCTACAGAGCTCTTATTCAGGTTCATGTAAGCTTGAAAGTTTGTCTCTCTCACCAACAGAAGTTGGTCCAATAGAAGTTATTACCTCATCCACCTTGTCTCTCTAATAGCCTCGAACCAACATGGCTACCATTCTCTTAGAGGTGGAATGATTTGATAAGGCAGTGTTGTGATTATGCGGCACCAAAGTTTTAGTTACCAGCGCACGCTTGCTGCCCTTTTTCCCTGCTGAGCCTGGAACCCCAGGCACAGGATTTGTACCGAGAGTGTCTGGAGCCACAGTCATATCCAGAGTGGGACATAAGGTCTCCACAGCACCCTTGCTCTGCGGGGACCAAGATCTTTTTTGAGTTTGACTTTTTCTGTGGAAAATGACTATTTTCTATGGGTCTTCTCCATGGATTTATCTCGGGTAGACCCAGATGATCATGGAACTATCTTAATTTAGCAACTGATGTCTGGGAGGCCCTCTAAGCCTGGATGTGAGGCTAGTTGGAGAGAATGCTCCAAAATTAGGAGTCTCACTTTTACCTCCTGATTTTTTCTTGCCCTGCCCTAAAAAGAAGTGCAGATGGATTACTTCTGGAGGATATGAGGCTCTCCCATGCAGCAGATACAACAGGAATGCCTGTCACTGACAAGGATGATCTCTTGGCAAGAAATGCACAACTTGATGCCTGGAGAGTCTAGCATTTCCCAGGACAACAGTATGTAATAGGGAATGTCTCCCTCCCAAAAGGGGAAAGGGATCAAGAGAAAGTCCCCCTAACCTCCTAAATAAAAAGTAAATAAAGTAACTAAAGAAAAAACAATAAGCTAAAGAAGGGTAACTTGGCTAAGAGATTTGGAAAGTCAGGCACATTCATGTTCTATCTCAGGCAGAGACGGTTGAGAAGAAAATGAGGGCGGCTCATCCATACATCCCCCTATAGCCCCAGAACGGAGCACAAGAAAGCATAGGGTGTGTGCATGGCCAAACAGGCACCACCAACAGAAACCTCCAATTAAAGATGCAAAGGGTGGGAGAATACCTGAAGTCGTGCACCCATAGGGACACTACTTGAAGAACTGATTAAAAGTGTATTTACTGAGGTATAATGAGTATGTAATTGATAAGTACCTGAATATGCTACTGAATGGATGATGGCTGAACCTTAGCAATTAGATTCTTAGTAATTAATTAGGTGTAGTACACTGGATAATGCATATTAATTAAACCAAAGGATTATTTACAACATCAATGATCTGACAACTTTGTGGCCCCTCTCTATTAACATGTATATAAACCAGAATGTTAATGGGAATTCTGCATGCAGAGGAAATGGAGAAGAGTTGTCTATGTAATAGATTTGTATCAATGGCACAGTGGCCAAACTTCAGTGATCATCTGATATTTCAAATTGCCTTTTTAATTTAAATATTTTGAATCCCAATTTTCAAACCACATAATGTAAAGTATGACTCTAATTCTGAAATCTGAAGCTGTGACTGGTTTTCCTTTGTGTGACCAATGCATCTAACCCTGAGGGTACCCAAGTGAAGCCTTCTAAGAAAACATTTGATGTATTTGTTTGGTGCTTGTAACAAAACCAGCTGCACATCATCATCTATCACATCACAGACAATACTGGGCAAAGCACATACCTTAAACGAGAGTACAAAGAAATCCTTCATTGTTCCTGGGCAGTTCTCGAACTGTACAGCCAAGTTCCAAGCTCATAAAATCAATAAGACAGGAGACTAGAATGAAAACCTTCAGCCTGGTATAGTCTGTGCCCATAAAATCTCCAGTTAGAGGTATTTCAGATCCAGTATTAAATTTTAAACATGGGGCTTGTGATGTTGCACTCCATATGCTTTATGAATGTGAATATGATGTAACTGTAATATGCTTTGTGCAAAAAGTATCTTGTAAGGTATCATCACAAAGGTTTTAACCTACTGAATATATTTATTCTATTGTATGAACGTATCATTCTTACATCTGAAACTAGAAATATATAGTATTACTCTGAAGTCCTATTGTAATTATGCAAAGTGTGGAACATTAATGTTGTTTTAGGATCTTGATGGGTCCCACTGACTAGGATATTTGGTTGTGAATGGGTTTATTTATCTGCAAGCCTGCCTGTGTATGTAATGAAGAACGAGGTCTTACAGTGACATGTGACCATGTCACATTATACTGGAATCCATCTTAAATCTGGTTCTTTTCCATTTAGAAGGAGTGGGTTGGAGACCCAGACTGACAAAAGATTCCCAGTGGAACAGAACAAAGGGGTCTGCCAGTCATGAGAAAGCTCCTAATTACCACCTGAGCTGGAACTAACAAGGACTATACCAGAGGAAAAGGTTGGGCCTAGACTAAGAAGAAGTCTATTCTGTGAAAGAAGCTTATTGGAACATCTCTACAGGTGAAATTTTACCTGTAAACAGATTCTTAATGTATTAGGCTTAGACTTGCGTGTTTTTGCTTTATTTTGCTTGGTGACTTACCTTGTTCTGTCTGTTATTACTTGAAACCACTTAAATCCTACTTTTTATACTTAATAAAATCACTTTTGTTTATTAGTGAACCCAGAGTAAGTGATTAATAGCTGAGGGAACAAACAGCTGTGCATATCTCTCTCTCAGTGTTATAGAGGGCAGACAATTTATGAGTTTTACGGAGTAAAACGGGTTTATTTGGGGTTAGGATCCTATTAGAAACTGGATGTCTGGATGCTGAAGACAGGTGACCTGCTGAGAAGTTTTTGGTTAAAGTCTGCAGCTTGGGGGCATGGACCAGTCCTGGGTCTGTGGTGCAGCAGCCTACCATATCTGGCTCAACAAGGCAAGGTTCTGCAGTCCAAGGCTGGCAGGGAATATGAGCTCAGGGATAACTTCAGCACATCCGGTGACAGTCCCAAGAGGGTCTCTGTGACCAAACCCATCACAGGGCTCATTTAACAACAGCAGGAAATACTGTCAGCAGTTTCTATTAATATAGATTATTCATGATTTCAAATCCATTATTTCAATAACTAATCATTCTGCCATTAAATCCATTCACACCAAGTTGAATGAAGAAAAGCCAGATTCTGATCTAAATTACTCCAGTATGAAACTAGAATAATTCCTTTAGCTTTAATGGATTTACTCCAGATTTACACAGAATCTAGCTGAAAGTATCCAATACCATCCCCAGAGCCAAAAGGCAATCATTTCAGACTGCGACACATACAGTTTCAATCCTGACAAGTACATTCAGAAAAGAATTAGGCATACCACTCCCATAAAGATTCATCAGTGATCTATCCCTCTTGATAATTGTGTCATTTCCATCACTGAAGAATCTGAATATCTAATGCGCTCAATGAGGTGCTCAAATTCTACAGTGATTTGCAGATTTTGACCTGCATGTTACTCTCTTCCCTGAGTCATGCCTTCCCTACATCAGAACTTAGGCCTTGTCTACACTACAGGGGGAGATCGACCCAAGTTATGCAACTTCAGCTACGTGAATAACGTAGCTGAAGTTGACGTACTTAGATCTACTTACCGCAGGATCCACACACTACGCTATGTCGATGGGAGACACTCTTCCATTGATTCCCCTTGCAATTCTTGTTCAGGTGGAGTACAGGAGTCGACAGGAGGTCAATTTAGCGGACCTTCAGTAGTCCTGCTAAATTGACCGCTGATGCATCAACTGCTGTGCATCAATCCCTTGGTAAGTGTAGACAAGCCCTAAGTTTCCATAAGAAATTTATTGCTACAGGAACATTCAGAGATCACCAGCTGTTAGTTCTCCACAAACAGGTTTTTATTCCCAACTCTTTGCCCTCTCCTCCCTCTATTTACACACTGGCAGTGCTACTCACCTATTTTTCTAAACCAGTGAGCCTCATGGGTCCTCATATCTAGTGTCATACTTCCTTCTGTGAAAGACTCAGCAAGTCTCTGATGTGCTGCAGAAATATGTCATTTGATAGATAGGAAACGTTTCCTGAGCAGAACAACTGCATTTCCTATGCTCAATATTAACTACAACACACGGTATGGGGCTTCAAAAATCTGAGTAATTCAGCATGTGAGGTACCACTCACAAGTTTGATCTAATATATTTAGAGAGAGTTCACAGAAAAACATTAGAATGTGCCCAAACTAGCATTTTCAGCTAGATAGGTAGGACTGTCATAAGAGATATACAAACAAAATGAGTCATGCCCCTTCACTATGAAATTCATGGATATTGGAGCCCAACTGGGGGTCTGTGGGGTTTGATTTAATCTGATGGGAGGAGGATAGGGCAAGAAAATTAATCCCCTCAGCCCCCTGAAATACTATTCTTGGGGTCCCACTCGAGTCCAGTGGAGGAAACAACTTCTTCAGTGGAGGATAGAATTAAAATTCAAAATGTTCTGGACAAACTGGAGAAATGGTCTGAAAAAAACAGGATGACATTCAGCATGGACAAATGCAAATTACTCTACTTAGAAAGAAACAATCAGTTGCACACATACAAAACGGGAAATGACTGCCTAGGAAGGAGTACTGCAGAAAGGGATCTGGGCATCATAGCAGATCACAA
Organism: Dermatemys mawii; assembly: GCA_007922305.1. Classification (NCBI taxonomy): domain Eukaryota; kingdom Metazoa; phylum Chordata; order Testudines; family Dermatemydidae; genus Dermatemys; species Dermatemys mawii. The sequence continues at coordinate 36,775,631 of ML677377.1, forward strand.
GCTAAATATGAATCAACTGTGTAACACTGTTGCAAAAAAAGCAAACATCATTCTGGGATGTATTAGCAAGAGTGTTGTAAGCAAGACACAAGAAGTTCTTCTGCTCTACTCCATGCTGATTAGTCCTCAACTGGAGTATTGTATCCAGTTCTGGGTATCACATTTCAGGAAAGATGTACACAAACTGGAGAAAGTCCAGAGAAGTGCAACAAAAATTATTAAAGGTCTAGAAAATATGACCTATGAGGGAAGATTGAAAGAACTGTTTGTTTAGATTGTTTAGTCTGGAAAAGAGAAGACTGAGGGGGACATGTTAACAGTTTTCCAGTACATAAAAGGTTGTTACAGGAGGAAGGAGAAAAAATATTCTCCTTAGCCTCTGAGGACAGGACATGGGCTTAAATTGCAGCTAGGGAGATTTAGGTTGGACATTAGGAAAAACTTGCTAACTGTCAGGGAAGTTAAGCACTAGAATAAATTGCCTAGGGAGGTTGTGGAATCTCTGTCATTGGAGATTTTTAAGGGCAGGTTAGACAGACACCTGTTAGGGATGGTCTAGATAATACTTAAACCTGCCATGAGTAAAGGGGACTGGACTAGATGACTTCTCAAGGTCCCTTCCAGTTCTATGCATCCACAGCAGAAGTCTGGACTAGAACATAAGGCCTAGCAAACGTATGTGTGGAGCTCCAGGTGGCTGCTCTGCATATGTCTTGTATCGGGACCTCCTGCAAGGATGCTGCCATGGCAGCTTGATCTCTCATGGAGTGGGCTGTTACACCGCAGGGAGGCAGGATGCAAGCCAGATTTTAGCATTCAATAATGCAAACAGAACCCACTTAGAAACCTTCTGAGAGGATTTAGCTTCACCCCGGAATCTCTCTGCTATCGTGACAGAGAGTCTTGGAGACTTCCTGATGGCCTTGGTTTTTTGCACATAAAAGATCAATGCACATCTGATGTTGAAGGAAGAAGTCTCTTCTCTTCAGACAAAGCAGAAAGCAGGGTTTCAGAAAAAGAACAGGTAAGTGAATACACTGGTTAAGGTGGAATTCATAGATGATCTTGGGTAGAAATTTAGGGTGAAGATGAAGGGATATTTTTATTCTTAAGAAATAATATAAAGTGAAGGGTCCACCATGAGAGCTCCCAGTTTGCTGACCCTCCTGGCCGAAACGATGGCCACTAAAAATGCCACGTTCATGGATAAGTGGGACAGGGAACATGTTGCTATGAGTTCAAAGGACCAGTAAGTTTTGACAGCAGAAGATCCCATGGCGGTGTGGGTTTAATGACTGGCCATGAGACCTTATGAGGCCCTTCATGAACTGTGCCATAGTTACAAAAGAACAGCCATACTGGGTCAGACCAAAGATCCATCTAGCCCAGTATCCTGTCTTCTGACAGTGGCCAATGCCAGCTGCCCAAGAGGGAATAAAAAGAACAGGTAATCATCAGGTGATCCAATCCCTGTCGCTCATTCCCCAGTTGGGGAAGTAAAGACAGAGAACCCCACTACTGAAAGGAGGAAGGCACTAATGGGTCCTAGGTGGACTCATTACAAGCTGATTGAGAGACCAGAGTTCATTAAAGACAGGAGGTAATCTAAAACAACAGGGATGCTTGGGGAAACTGGGTAAGAGTGACTGTCCTGCACCAAGATGGAGAAGCATTTCCATTTAGCCAAATAACAGGTTCAAGATTCATTGCTACGCTGCGTAAGTATAGCTTGGAGAGGGAATGAACAAGAGCCCTCTACTTCCAACACCGATCCAAACATCAAACTATGAGGTGAAGAGAGTCTGGGTTGGGGTGTTTGACTCTGTCCCTGACCTGCATCAGAAGTTCTCGGAAGGGGTGGATTTTGATAGGAGGGAGTGCTGACATTGTCAGAAGCTCTGGGAAACAAAACTGTCTGGGCCAGTAGGTTGTCTGAATAATGACAAGGCCTCTTTGTGACATATCTTTCTCAGAACCCAGGGAAGCAGGGAAGTGGAAGGAAAGGCATACCTGAAACCACTTTTCCACAATAAACAAGAGTGATACCTTGGGTGTCGCAGCCTACAGATCTTCTGGAACAATACAGAAGATGTTTTTTGTTCATTTATGATGGAAAGAGGTCCAATAGAGCTGAGCCCCACCACGTGAATATTTCTGACAGGATAATCCTGGATTTCCCCACTCATGGGCCACCGAGAAGTGCCTGTTAAGGTTGTCTGCTAAGGAGTTGTTAACTCCCAGGAGTTATGCTGCCTGGATGGTGATATTGTGCCTGATGTACCAACTCCAAAGTCCAACTGCCTCCAGACAAAGTGAGAGAGATCTCTTTGTTTGTGTATGTAGACTATAGTGGTGATATTGTCCAACATCACTGGGATGTGGAAGGAGTGAATGAGTGGGAGGAAGGCCTTGCAATGCAAGGCGGAGTGCCTGCAGCTCCAGGATGTTGATATGTAGTATGGCCTCCTAATCCATGTGCCCTATGCAATGTGACTGTTCAAGTGGACACCCCACTCCAGAAGGGATGCATCTGTTACAATGCTGACACTTGTGGAAAAGGAGTCCAACATTGCCCCTATAAAGTTTATTGTCCTTGTGGAGGTTAAAAGGGACATTTCTCTGTTCACACAAACCTCTAGGGCTGTAAAACTTTGAATGAGGCAGTGAATAGCTGACCTGACATCCTCTCGAGAGTGACCTACCAGGAGTCAATCATTGAGATACAGAAAGACTGTGTGGTCCTGATGTCTCATCTGGGTCGCCACCATGAAGAAAACGTTCATAAGCACTCTGGGGGCCATCACTAGTCTTAAGGGGAGAACTCGGAATTGGAAGTGCTCCCGGTCTACCATAAAATGTAGGGATGGGTGTCTATATAAAAATATGCTTCCTTCATTTTGAGAGCCGCAAACCACATCCCTTCTTAAAGAGAGGGCATTATTGATACCAGTGTAACCGTCCTGAGTTTCAGCTTCCAAATGAAGATGTTGAGTTGTCAAATATCCAAAATGGGTCTCCATTTGTCATCTTTTCTGGGAATTAGGAAATACAGAGAATAGTACCCAGTTCTTTGATACCAAGGAAGGATGAGCTCTACTGACCCTTGGTGCAATAGGAATTCTGCTTCTTGATGAAGAATCATCTAATGAGAATGGTCGTCAAAGGGGAATTGGGAAGCGGGTTTGTGAGGGAGAGAGGGAGGGAAAGGAACTATGGAATACCCCTGATGGACAATCTTCCAAGACTCAACTGTCCATCATGATTATCTCCCAATTGTGGGCAAACAAAGTGAGAGAGCCTCCATAGGTGACAGAAGAAGGGACAGGTGGCATCAGAGATGACAAGCAGGTCTTAATTAAAATGTCAAAATGGCTCCTAGCAGTGGCTGGGATTGGAATCTTCGGTACCTGCAGTTCCGGATCAACATCCTCCTCCTCCTCTTCAACATACTCCTCCTCCTCATAGTCCAATAAAACCGGTTGTTGACGCATCTGAGAAGAGGGGAAAGACTCCTGGGTGTGTCCTACACATGTGGTATAGGGATCTCATGGCCCCCAATATGGCCAAAAAGGGAGGCCAACTGTCTGAGGGGGAAGAAGGAACAGGTGGCATCAGATCCTTGACTAATGGTATCAAATGTACAAATGAATTTCAGCTCTGCAGTTTCTCTTTGCAGTTTGGTCTTGAAGTTTTTTTGCTGCAAGATGGTGACCTTTAAATCTGTTATGGTGTGTCCAGCAAGGTTGAAGTGTTCTCCATCAGGTCTTTGGGCAAACCAACTCACTCTGTCGGCTCGGTACCTGGCACTCCATGGATACTAGCTTTAGGTGTCTTCGGTGCCGTTGATACCGATGATCCCGATGGAGCTGGAGATTGTTTCTGACTTGATCAGGGCTTGCTACAGGGACTCACAGATCTTTTCTTAGTGGTCTTAAGTGACTGGCTCGTGTCCTTATGATACCTGCCTATGAAGAAGTGGAAACTCTTAGTGGTCGGATGTGATAGTACAGTACCCGTCTTCAGGTTATAGCTACTAGGTGGATCTTCAGAGAGCTCAGGGATAATCCCAATTTTTTAATAGTCAGGGTATATTCCAGAATATGCAGAAGAGTTGCTGACTCTGAAGAGATTCGGTGGGACATGCACCAAATCTGAAACTGACCATTTCTGCAGGTAAGAGTGTTGTATGGAGGACTTTCCACTGTGCAGGAGAACCTCTTGCACTTCTTTTGAGCATGAGCTCTCTAGGTGCTGAAAGCACATAGGAGCCATGCTTTGAGGTGGAGGATCCCCAAGTTTGGATGTGTGGTATGCCTTTTGTCCTGAGAGAGAAGGTGTGGAGTGGCCGGAAGGGAGATCAATGGGATCGTTGCAAGCTGCATCTGGTAAGGGTACCAGGTCTGTCTCAGCCACATGGGAGCAATCAGAATTATGTGAGCATCGTCCCTCTTTATCTTCATTAGGACCTAACAGGTCTCATATGGCGCGTGGGTGGAGTATAGAGAAACTCAGTCTGGCTCACTGTCCGATCCATCATTTGACATCAGAGGGGCATGGCATGATTGTGGAGAAATGCCCCTGGGTCAGCCATGGGTCAGTTCCATGATCTTGGTACTGAGGGGTGGAGAGTCAGGAGCTTCCAAAATAGCCAGGTTACCAGCTTGATGGAATTCTACCTGTGCCAAGTGTCTTGGCATTGGTGGTGGTGCCAGGGAAAATTGGGACCTCACCTGTATCAATCTCTCCAGTGCTGCATGGGCCAATGCTGCTGGAAGTACTGACAACTTGCATACCGGCAGCGTCTTAGGGCATTTGCCTTGTGTCTCTCTACCGAAGATTCGGTGCCTCTCCCCAAATGGTCCATGGGCCTACCGACAGTATCAGACATTGACAGTTGCCATGAGATGTGGGTGCAAGGTGATCTTGGTGCCGGTAGTGCTGAGGATACCAAGCCAGATGGTGATCACTTTCAGGTATCCCTGGGCTCGTTGAGGGGTCTTCCCACTCTCTTTTTCAACTTGTGAGAGGAGTCCGCTGACCATTTCTTTGACTCACTGTCCTTCAAAGTCAAGGTTGAAGGGAAAAGTCAGGTCCGCTGGAGGGCTGGGATCAGAGAGCCACTACTATAAAGATGATTTTCTGGCAGAGCTCTCTGTCTTTATGGAATCTCAGTTGGAGCTGCTAGCAGAGGGAACACTTTTGTTGGATGTGGCCCTCTCCAAGTCAGCAAGTGCACGAGTGCTTGTTCACAACCAGGATTGGGTCTCTGAGAATGCAACAATTCTTGAAGCTCAGAGAGCCAGGCATATCCATATCCGGGGGCGGGGGTTGCCCAACACTGGGGACTGACACAAGAATAAAGTCTTTTCTTTCTTCTTTTTGTTGATTTTTTTTAAAAGGCACCGCCAAATAAAAGTTAAAAGAGGGCTAAAGGGTTTCTAAAATATAACCATTAACAACTGAAAAGGAGACTTAATGATATGCTAACAGGCAGCTAAAGGCTCCATCTCTAGTCAGGGACTGTTGAGAACGAACTGGGGACAGTTTCAGAGAAAGAATAGAAGTCACTTTAATATAAACAATCCTCTTCTTGTAAATAGCTAGGACAATGAAGAGCCTAGCACTTGGCCTTTAACTACCACATTTATAAATTTGCACTGGAAACTCATAACAGCAAAACAACCCTTTTCTTTTGTCATAGCTCCTGCCTGCCTAATAAAGATGCTATTCTGAGCCCTATCCATGCAGACAGAGTAGAGAACTGTCACTTCGGGCCATCCCAGACTGAAGTTCCTAGGCCACTAGTGACAAAGAGTCCTGTGGCACCTTAAAGACTAACAAAAGTATTGAAGCATAAGCTTTCGTGGGCTAATACCCACTTCGTCAGATGTAAGTGGGTATTAGCCCACGAAAGGTTTTGCTTCAATACTTTTGTTAGTCTTTAAGGTGCCACAGGACTCTCTGTTGCTTCTACAGATCCAGACTAACACGGCTACCTCTCTGATTCTAGACCACTAGTGTGGCTGGTACCTGATTGTTTTGATTGCATTTGTGATGATATGTAGGGTTTCCCCTTCCCAAGAGGAAACTGTGTAGGAAGAGAGAGACTTTGTCTGAGGAAAGCAGCTAATACTGTAACAGGCCCTACTAATAATGAAGCTCTTCCAGGTCTAGTCTTCAGGCTTTCCAGAGCAGAAACACACAGTATTAACTGTACCATCAACATGTTCATAGATGTACAACCACAGAAAATGGAAAGTAAACTACGTACCTGAGGTCAAGTAAGTCACAAGTGTGTCCATATCTTTAGTCCTAGAGTGGAAGAAAAATCAAGTTTTACAGAACACTGTTATTTTATATGGTATGACAGAATACAATAACTCTAATTACAGAGATAGTACTCCTGCTTTTGTCAAAAGCATATAGACTCAAACCCCATAGTGTTGTAAGACCTGCAGTAGCAGTGTTGCAGGCCTGTAGTAAGAGTGTTATAGACCTATAGATTTGTAGGCCCAAAGGAGGAGTGTTGTAGGAGATTTTCAGATGGGAGGTCACAGACTCAAATTCCAAGTTTCATTTACATAGCCTTGTTTCCTTGTGATATACGAAGTAAGCTGTATGGCACTAACTCCAACTTGGGTGCATAGCAAAGTGATAGAGCCCAGTCCAAGGAGACCCATTGTCTACCATCAATAGTATTCCTTTCCTGCGCTCTTGGGCACTCAACACAGAGTTGAGAAATGCTTGGTCTCTGTCAGGGAAGACTACACTGTTCTCAGAACTCTTGACAGGCACATCCTCCAAATGTCAACTGGAGATGTCAACCTCAGAGAAGCAGTCTGATCCACATTCCACACTGAGGACTGGAGAGGAAAGTGATCAGGAACAGTCAGCATGGATTTACCAAGGGCAAATCATGCCTGACTAACCTAATAGCCTTCTACGATGAGATAACTGGCTCTGTGGATGAGGGGAAAGCAGTGGACGTATTATTCCTTGACTTTAGCAAAGCTTTTGATACGGTCTCCCACAGTATTCTTGTCAGCAAGTTAAAGAAGTATGGGCTGGATAAATGGATCATAAGGTGGATAGAAAGCTGGCTGGATCGTCGGGCTCAACAGGTCGTGATCAATGGCTTCATGTCTAGCTGGCAGCCGGTATCAAGTGGAGTGCCCCAAGTGTCGGTCCAGGGGCCAGTTTTATTCAATATCTTTATCCATGATCTGGAGGATGGCATGGACTGCACCCTCAGCAAGTTTGCAGATGACATGAAACGGGGAGGAGTAGTAGATACACTGGAAGGTTAGGGACAGGATACAGGGGGACTTAGAAAAATTAGTTGATTGGGCCAAAAGAAATTTGATGAGGTTCAACAAGGACAAGTGCAGAGTCCTGCACTTAGGATGCAAGAATCCCATGCACTGCTACAGACTAGGGACCGAATGGCTAGGCAGCAGTTCTGCAGAAAAGGACCTAGGGGTTACAGTGGATGAGAAGCTGGACATGAGTCAACAGTGTGCCCTTTTTGCCAAGAAGGCTAACAGCATTTTGGGCTGTATAAGTAGGGGCACTGCCAGCAAATCGAGGGAAGTGATTGTTCCCCTCTGTTCAACATTGGTAAGGCCTCATCTGGAGTACTGTGTCCAGTTTTGGGCCCCACACTACAAGAAGGATGTGGAAAAATTGGATAGAGTCCAGAGAAGGGCAACAAAAGTGATTATGGGCCTGGAGCACATGACTTATGAGGAGAGGCTGAGAGAACTGGGATTGTTTAGTCTACTGTGACGGAATAGAAATGCTCTCAATGGCTCCTCTGACTATTGTGGGAAGTGTCCATACTCCCCTCTGATTCTTGACATACCTGAAGCTGTAACTTGACTCCAGGTGGGGGGAAGAGGTCACCTGACCTCGTTCCCTGGAAGGAGACAAAGGAAGCTGGGGGAGGGGCTGGGGAGTGAGTGTCAGTCTTGGTCTGGCTGGGAAGAGGCAGAGAGCTTCAGGCAGGCTGGCCTGGCTCCCTGGCCCCAAAATGGATCCAGCTGAGGGGTCGTGTTCACTCTACCTACAAGATCTGTCTTAGATCACCTGTCATCTAATAAACCTCTGTTTTACTGGCTGGCTAAGAGTCACGTCTGACTGTGGAGTTGGGGTGCAGGATCCATGGGCTTCCCCAGGCTTCCTGGCTGGGCTCGCTGGGGGAAGCGCACGGAGGGGCAGAAGGGGCTGAATGCTCTGAGGTCAGACCCAGGAAGGTGGAAGCTATAACCCGTGGAGCGCCTAGCCCTGGAGACAGGCTGTTTACAGAGAGGAAGCTTCCCCCGCAGAGTCCTGACTGGCTTCGTAGGGAGCGGCCCAGGCCATCGCCCCGGGGACTCCTTGACATCTACAGAAGAGAAGAATGAGGGGAAATTTGATAGCTGCTTTCAACTACCTGAAAGGGGGTTCCAGAGAGGATGGAGCTAGACTGTTCTCAGTGGTAGCAGATGACAGAACAAGGAGTAATGGTCTCAAGTTGCAGTGGGGAAGGTTTAGGTTGGATATTAGGAAAAAGTTTTTCACTAGGAGGGTGGTGAAGCATTGGAATGGGTTATCTAGGGAGGTGGTGGAATCTCCTTCCTTAGAGGTTTTTAAAGTCAGGCTTGACAAAGCCCTGGCTGGGATGATTTAGTTGGGGATTGGTCCTGCTTTGAGCAGGGGGTTGGACTAGATGTCTCCTGAGGTCCCTTCCAACCCTGATATTCTATGATTCTATGACTGATTTAGTATCATGCTAGCATTCAGTTAACAGGAGAAGGGTAGGAGTGCAGGTACTTGGAGGAGAGTTATACAAGGTGAAGAGATGGTCACACTTAATGCCACTGGGGCCAGTCCTTGAGTTCTTATTCAGTTATGTCAACTGGTGTTTGGCTTGAATAAGGACTGGTCCCATAATCACATAATAAGAAAATAAAAACCATATATACCTTTTTAAATGGACAGCCATAGTACAGTAATGTATTTAGCAAATGGCCTCACCTATTCTCTTTGGGCTCTGCCATGACTTTTGACAACACAAGGCGAACCAAACACCTACATGTAAGAGAAACACAGAAAATGAGACTTAGAAACTACATCTCCACCAATATTTTGTGTCTTTTCAGCCCAACAAGAGACAATCTTTTCCCAGCTCTTCTCCATGCCATCAGTTCAATATACCTACTGAAAGATACAGTGTATGAGATTGGGATTAAGAACTTTATAAGATTTTCCCCATCCTCACCCTTTATTTTTTCCTCCACTTTGTTAAATCAATGCATGGCTGGCTTGGGGTAAACAACAGAAGAAATAAGTTTGTCTTATAATTATTATTCTTAAAATAGGGTAGAACATTTTAACATGATATTTTAAAAAATTAGTTATCAACAAACCCAAGTTCTAGGGCTAGATTCCAAACCAGTCTTTTCACCTCTGGGGACCGTTGATAGCAAGTCATATGTATTTCTTGTAGTTTCATTCTAGTCACTACTGGCCATTTGTCCACATTATAAAAACAACATTAAACTCAGAGCAACTGGCATCCACTGCTCAAGAGAGGCCTATGACTGGCCTGGCTAGAAGTGTGGCAGTTCAGAATTGAGGTATGTTTTGCAGTGTCATGGGATGCTTTGGACTTCAACAGCATAGGAGCTGCTGGCTAGCATAATACACCTGCTCAATTCTTCACCTTCTTGAAAACTAAAAATTCATCAGCTATAATAAATTTAAAGAAAGAAAAGCAGCACAAATTCCCTTTCTTTACAGGTATCTCAGATACTCACTTTAAAGCTGCAAACACTTGTTGGCAATCTTGTGAGTGCTGAGATAAATACTCCAAAGCTTTGATAGCCACAGCCTGTTGGTCATTCTGAAAACAAGTAACAAACACATTTTCTAAAAGCTGTGCCAATCCTCAAACAACAGAATCCTACCCACAACTGGAAAATGCTTGCTGGGTTTATATGAACTTCTCGTGGGGGAAAGGTAAGAGGATTCTGCATAAGAAACATCCCGAGATGTTAGAAAGAAAATCTTTATGAAAAATCCTGTGATTCCTTGCACAATCAGTCCATAGACAGAACAGTATCGATACCGCTTGGAGAAGCCATTAGAACCTGGGATATTATTAGCAAAGCCCAAGGGATATCTAAAAAGGGCTGCTCTATATATGCCAATATTCATTCATTCAGTGCATTCAGTCACTGCTCACAGACAAGCAAGAGGGTCAAGTAACTTTTCACAGTCCTTCAGGATTCCTCAAGCCCAATCTCATAAGAACATATAAGCAGCTTCTCCTGAACTGAGCATCTTCAGCAATCAAGCCTTAGATGACAACAGAAGTGACAAAGAGTCCTATGGCACCTTAAAGACTAACTAAAATTTTTAGAGCGTAAGCTTTCGTGGGTTAATATCCACTTCGTCAGATGCATGCAGTGGAAGTATCCAGGGGCAAGTATAAATAGGTAGGCAAGAACCAGGTGGGAGATAACAAGGTTAGTCCAATGAGGCTGAACCAGCTTATTATCTCTAATCAGGGAGGGTGAGGTGTTCCTCTAGCAGCTGAACTGGAGGTGTGAATAGCAAGAGAAGAGAAGCTATTTTTGTAGTTAGCTAGCCATTCAAAATCTCTATTCAGTCCCAAATTGATTGTGTCAAATTTGCAAATGAATTGCAGCTCTGCAGTCTCTCTTTGCAGTCTGGACTTGAAGTTTTTTTGCTGCAAAATGCTGACCTTTAAATCTTTTATGGTGTGTCCGGTGAGGTTGAAGTGCTCTCCTACAGGTTTTTGAATATTGCCATTCCTGATATCTGATTTGTGTCCATTTATCCTTTTTCGTAGGAACTGTCCAGTTTGGCCGATGTAAATAGCAGAGGGACATTGCTGGCACATAAGGGCATATATTACATTGGTAGATGTGCAGGTGAATGAACCAGTGATGGTGTGGCTGATCTGGTTTGGTCCTGTGATGGTGTTGCTGGTGTAAATGTGTGGGCAGAGTTGGCATCGAGGTTTGTTGCATGGATTGGTTCCTGAATTAGAGTTATTATGGCGCGGTGTGCTGTTGCTGGTGAGAATATGCTTGAGGTTGGCAGGTTGTCTGTAGGCCAGGACTGGCCTGCCTCCCAAGGCCTGTGAAAGTGAGGGACTGTTGTCCAGGATGGGTTGTAGATCACTGATGATGCGTTGGAGAGGCTTTAACTGAGGACTGTAGGTGATGGCCAGTGGTGGTCTGTTGTTTTCTTTCTTGGGCTTGTCTTCCAGCAGCAGGCTTCTGGGTACACGTCTGGCTCTGTTGATCTGTGTCCTTATTTCCTTGTGCGGGTATTGTAGTTTTGAAAAAGCTTGGTGGAGATCTTGTAGGTGTTGGTCTCTGTCTGAGGGGTTGGAGCAAATACGATTGTACCTCAGTGCTTGGCTGTAGACAATGGATCGTGTGGTGTGCCCAGGGTGGAAGCTGGTGGCATGAAGGTAGGCATAGCTGTCGGTAGGATTTCGGTATAGGGTGGTGTTGATGTGGCCGTCATTAATTTGCACCGTGGTGTCCAGGAAGTGGACCTCCCGTGTAGACTGGTCCAGGCTGAGGTGGATGGTGGGGTGGAAGCTGTTGATGACAACAGAAATTCTGTAGCTTGTGACCTAAGGAAGAATCTGACGCAATGTCCTTCTACTAACATCTATAGCTCAGGAATTTTCCATCAGAATTATTTTAAAACTTTATTTTTTTGGTTTGGAATAAATCTCTGCTTCACTTTACTCAACACACTTGACTTTACATAGCAAGGTCTTCTCTTGTGTAGCACATAGCAAGAAAAACTACAAGTTGGACAGGCTACAGCTGCCACATTTATCTGAAAATGTAGCAGAAGTCCAAGAAAATATTATCAGCTCTACCTACCTCTAAAGCAATCTGGGCAGCTAAACTCAGAAGGCTGGTGGCTGCACTTCCACCTACTAGCAGTTTATCTTCATGTTGAGCTGGCTTTGCTGCTAACTTTCCCATTGCAACAATTGCCTCCACAGCTGAAATACATGAGGAATCAGCTGTTAGCAGAATTTTTCATTTTTTATAGAATTTTTCATAGCACATGGAAGTAGCTAAACTCTGGTATTTTAACATAAATATCATACCGATTTGTGGAAAGGCTGACATCTTCAACAAATTTTCACAAGTTCTGCCTGGAAAACCTATTCTGACTAGGTAACTATGTTAGCATTTCTCCACAGTTAAGCACAGTGCTTGCTAGAAAGATGTTAACAGATTTTTTTTGGCTACTGCAGACAGCTTTGTCAAACAACGGAAACCTTGTCTAGTACACCAATCTTGTCCAAATGCCAGGTTGTCACAGAAAGCAGAACACTCCCAATAATATATAACCCATAAGCCAAGAAGGGCTCCACTCTCCCATGTCTAGGCTCAAGAGTTACTTCTGAGGGCATGCTGCACAAAAAAATTAAAAATTATGTGCCAAAAATTATGTGCGCCATATTTTAAAATTCTGCAAATTTTATTTGTCAAATAAACGTGGAGGCTCCAGCAAGAAAAGCAGGATTGGACCCAGAGAAGCAGGAAGGCAACAAATAAAGAGACTGGCAAACATGTTGGGAGCCCTGAGGGGCTTAGTGGCAAGATTAAAGGAAGGAGTAAATACAGGCATGGGGAATTCAAATCCCTAGGACAACTCTTGGAATGGTGATCATCTGAGCTGATGAAAGTGTTATTCTGGGAGATAAACAAGTGATTTAAAGAAAAAGAATAAGAAGTTAACCCTGCAGAGCCTGGAGGAAATTAAACAATTGAAAGTTGTGAAAAATCTTAAAAAGAAAAGATGGTATAGGAAGAGAATTCTTGGTTTCTTTGTGCCATTCGAAGGAAAATGGGCCTTTTTTCAGAGGAATGTCTGTAAATAAACCAGGAAAAGAGACAATCTGATTTAAATCATTTGACTATGGACAATTTAGTCAAATTTGCTGAAGGAACATAAAGGGTTTCTATTGGAACTTAACTGCCCCCAAATGTATAAAAGGAGATGTAATCTATGTATAGCTGTATACAAATTATTAGAGCAATGCAAGGGATGTTAAGAAAAAGATATGTATGTATATATGTATCTATTGTGTGTGCAAATATATTGTGTAAATATGTGAGGTTTTAAGGACCAGTACTCCTGGATTGTAAAACTCTTGTTTTATTGGTTTAAGATGAATTAGTTTGGTTTCTTTCTTTCTTTTTTTTAAAAAAAATAATACCACTAAAAATCCATTTGAATCTTTTATTCAAAAATGCAAAACTGACAGACACTTTTTGCCAGACACAGGTAATTAGTGTTGTTTGGCTTTGATAGTTAGCATTTAACCCTTATGATACGTCAATGCTTTATAAAATTCAATATCTTTTTAAAGACCAACCAGGAGAATGGGGAGAGAGTCTAGGTTTTTATTATTTTTTTTGGTAACAAAGTAGCAGAAAATATCTGAAGTAAAAGAATAAGAAATGAAAAAGACAGTACCCTCTGGAGCAACAGCAGGGTTGAGCTGAACAAAGAAGCAATGTTAGGAACACTGACGTTGGCTCTGAGTAATCAGACTGTCACTTTGACAAGGGACATGAAAACTGTGAGCACAAAAGAAACAGTTACACCTTATTTAAAAATTGATGTTGTTAATATAATGTTATAGAAGTTAAATTATGAAAAAATGTGCATTTTCCTATGACATATGCAGTGTATATTGCAGAAGGGGCGAAAAGAAACAAATGCAAGCAAACCATGCTACTTAATTAAAATCCTATTAGGGCTCCAAAAAAGGAGCCATAATAGCTTGTGTTTTCTTTTTCAGGTCACTGTGTGTTTTAGCAGCAGGAGTTAAAAGTGGAAAGTAATCAAAACTCAGGTAGAAGATCATTGTGTTCCTTTTAAGACAGAGTCTCTGAGCTATGCTGATGGCTTTGGATCCAAAAGCAAGCTAAAAAGCAGTGTCAATGCAAATTACCTGGCTGATAGGGGAATGAGAGAACTGCCCATAAATGACAGCACAAAGGAGCTGCAGATAATGGACATATCTGGTCAGCAAAGAAGCTACTTGTAATGAAGAAGACTCGGATTATGACCCTCCAGAATGGAAGGTAGTTTATGGACACCCAAGAGACCGTGGACCACCAGTTGAGAACCCGTGACCTAGAATATAATATATGGAAGGAGGCGGTTGGAGATGGAGACCTATGAGATCCCATCAGAAAGTGGGAGAGAAGAGGACTACCCATCAAAACACCTGACAGAATGGTAAGAGAGATAAGAGGATACTTAGGAAAGTACAGTATCACTAACACCCAAGGCAGATAAGAAGTCAAGAAAAGGATGATCAACATTGTCAAAAGCAACAGAGACCAAGGAAATCAGGGATGTAACTGAAGCACTGACATTTGGCCAAGAAGAGGTGATTAGAGACTTTGGTGAGAGCCATTTCAGTGGAAAGGGCAGAACCTAGATTGGAGAGGGTTTAAGATGTAGCTGGGGAAGACAAGCCTGAGGCAGTAATGTAGACAGCATTTCCAATTAGTTTCGAGGTGAAGGGGAGAAGGGAATTTGGGGTATAGGTGGAGAAACAGGCTAAGTCAAAGGCAGTTTTTTATTGGGAAAAGACCAAATCAATAAAAATGCAAAATAATCATGTGTTCATACGTACACAGCAACATATTACCCTTCTAATGGTTTCTACCTTTTTCAGTGTTACCCTCCAAGACCGCAACCTTATACACACTGAACTGAGTGAAGATACTGCTGGGATCATACTTCTCTGCTTCCTTCACTGCCTCTTTTGCCTGTTGACAGAAAAAATTAACAGGATTTTATTGCAATCATGACAAGGAGTCAGTAAAACATATTGTATCAAGGGTGAGCTAACCTGAGAGATGATATTAATGATTATATATGTGTTATTTATATAGCTCCACAGCTGTATAAAGCTTGGTGCTTTACAGAGAAAAGAAAAGGCCATGCCCTGAGGATCTTAAAAGTCTTAAGTTATCCAGAGTTGAAAAACAAAATAAAAGTCACAAAAATAAGCTTTTGAGCACATACAGAGGGACAACAAACATTAATGTTGCAATTAAACCTTTAAAACTCAAGAAATCCTAAAATTACAGTTGCAAACACACCCTTAATTCTGACCCCTTAACAATATAGTCTTTAATTCCAGGGTCACACACTATTTCTCAGCTAATACAGTATAACATCAGACCATTTTTTCCACAACCTTGAAAGTTTCTCCTTGTGAGCTAAGAAGTAAGAGTGAAATTCAACCCAGTGCAGAAGGCCAGCACAAGGCCTAAGTTCTATTACAGTCTCACTGTGCTGACCCTCTGGACAGGGTGAAATTCACCTTGTAGGTAGGGGTCTGCAGAGAATCTTGTTTATAAATGACTCTTCTGAACTCTACTTAGCACACACAGCAGTACACAGAAACAGAAGTTACCACATTTACCCAAGGTTAGATAATAGCGTTGTGCTTTGTCCCTGTCTAGTGGTGGCTGGGACACAAAGATTGTGAGCTTGCTGCATCCCTGATTCTCAGATGTGGGTCATTCAGCGCTGGCAATTCAGGCTCTGCATTTAGATGTAAAAGTCCCAGGTTCAATCTCTGCTGTCAGGGCATGTATGAGCATTAGAGCTGGATGGACTTCTAAAACTCAGGCAAGCTTCCTCATCTAAGTGGAATCTGTAACCCATACCCGCTCAGTGTGATGCTCTTTCCCTCTCTAGTGGTGGCTAGGAAACATATAGAGATTGATGAGCTGGTTAACAGAGTGAGAGCTTTTAATTCAGGCAGTAAAGGCTTCTGCTTTAAGATGCAGAGAGCCAGGGCTCTATGCTACTGTTGAGTACTCACCTCAAGGTACATCATAACAAGTGAAGAAGGCTAGTAGTGCCACCAATAGCTTACAGTCTGACACTTCAAAACACTATTTACAGTTGCATATAATGTTGCCAAATTTTGTCCCTTCAAGCCAAAATTTTCCATGCTGAGTGTCTGCCTCTGGCTGAATTTTTTTTTGAACTTTTCAGGTCAAATGGTTCAGCCATTTCTGAGAATGAGGTTAGGGAAAATACATTGTTTGGCCAAAATTAAAAGAATAGTATAACCATTTTGTTAAGAAGTTCTAGAGACTTTATGCTTTGGAGCAAGAATTTTAAATTTGTCAGGACAGTTTTCCTAGTATCAGAGATGCACCTTTTGCTGTCCCTTGAAAATTTCACCCAAATTTGCCAAGCTAAGAGCCTTTGAAAAATCTCAATCTATAGACACTCAGTAGAGACTTCTTAGAGTTTGGCAGCTACATTTTCTGATGACTCCATCTGCACTAGGCATGCTCCAGCCCAGCCTGGAGGTGCTGAGGAGGACTTCGGCTGCAATTGTTCCTTGTAGCTCCCAGGGGTCTAACTTCAAGGCAGCTCTGGCTGCACCTCACAGCATGTCTCTGCTCTCCATTCAGAATTAGAGACCACATAGGCAGTATCAGCAGACAAGTTTGTACATCAACAAAGAAGTACAAACATAGCTTAGACTTCCATCTAGTGATCACTTAAAGCAAGTGTTCAATATGCTTTTCTAATTTAGACAAAATTAATTCCTTTTGTAAGTCCTATCTTAAGAGTAGCAAGATTTTTAGACTTACACACAGATGATGCTGGTTATGAGTCTGCTCTGGTGACACTAGTTGTTATGTGAAGAGGCACAAAGATAACTCGCGCCATGCAATCTCTCTAGGTCTTTACACTTGTTAAAGCTCCCTCTCTGTAATGCTACTTCATTGCAATCATTTGGTTACCTGAAGTTAGTGGTCTGATGACATGCTGGAATATAACTTCACACAAGACTGTCCATTTACCAGTAACTCCAAGGCAGCCTTGCTGAACAGCAGTTTTCCACCACATCAGACTCAAACTTCTTGTCTTTCAAGGCCCTCCCAACTTTTCCACCTTTGTGTCTTTTTACATTGCTCCCCATCTGTCTGTTCCACCAGTGATGCAATCATGCAGCTCCATCCCTCTGAGCTGGTGCACAATGACGTTGCCCACTATGAAGAAAAAACTTCTACCACGATATCCTTAATAAATTACCCAAGTAATAATGTCCATGTTCAGTAGCAAACGAGGATAGTTATATATTTCCATTTTAAAACATATTAGTATCAAAAACATTTTATTATCAAGATGTGACAAATCTCCACTTTTGCCATTTTATTTATCTGCTGAACCCCTTTTCTCTATTCCATCATTTTTTTAGATTGTAATTTGTTTGTAACAGAAATCATACCCTCTATCACATTTGTACAGCACCTAGAAGTGGGGGAACCCTAATGAAAACAAATATGTTAATAATTAAGTGGGTATATATTTAAACCTGAAAGTCCCAAGTGTAATCACGTAACAACACAGAAAAGCAACAGAACAAACTTCCATTCCCCTTTACTCTTTTACAATTTGAAATCAAATCCCATTGACACTGTAACGCCACAAAAAAAAATACTTTTTCAAGTTGTTTCAGATGAAAGTAGCAGGAAGCCATATTCCTCTGCAACTTAGCCAAGTTCTGATCTATCTGCCCAGATGAATAGAAGCTGAGAGAATAGTTATACCACTGAAGGGCTTCAGAGTAGTTTTTTGCCTAGAAAATAAAAAAAAATATTATCAAATAAAGAATCGCCACACTGAAATTTAAATTGACTACATTTTCCTAAGATAAATAAATCAGGCTTCAAAACAATCAACAGGTTGAAATAGTCACATACATTCATAGAATCACAGAATATCAGGGCTGGAAGTGATGTCAGGAGATCATCTAGTTCCAACCCCCTGCTCAAAGCAGGACCAATCCCCAACTAAATCATCCCAGCCAGGGCTTTGCAAGGCTGACATTAGAAACCTCTAAGGAAGGATATTCTACCACCTCCCGAGGTAATCCATTCCAGTGCTTCACTAGCCTCTTAGTGAGAAAGTTTTTCTTAATATCCAACCTAAACCTCCCCCTCTGCAACTTGAGACCATTACTCCTTGTTCTGCCATCTGGTACCACTGAGACCAGTCTAGACCCATCCTCTTTGGAACCCCCTTTCAGGTAGTTGAAGGTAGCTATCAAATCCCCCCTCAGTCTTCTCTTCTGTAGACTAAACAATCCCAGTTCCCTGAGCATCTTCTCGTAAGTCATATGCTCCAGCCCCCTAATCATTTTTGTTGCCCTTCTCTGGACTCTTTCCAATTTATCCACATCCTTCTTGTAGTGTGGGGCCCAAAACTGGACACAGTACTCTAGATAAGGCCTCACCAATGCCGAATAGAGGGGAATGACCAAATCCATCAATCTGCTGGCAATGCATCTATTTATAAAACCCAAAATGCTGTTAGCATTCTTGGCAACATGGGCACACTGTTCACTCATATCCAGCTTCTCATCCACTGTAACCGTTAGATCCTTTTCTGCAGAATTGCTGCTTAGCCATTCAGTCCCTAGTCTGTAGCTGTGCATGGGCTTCTTCCTAAGTGCAGGACTCTGCACTTGTCCTTGTTGAACCTCATCAGATTTCTTTTGGCCCAATCCTCTTCTAGGTCCATCTGTATCCTATCCCTACCATCCCAGAATATCTACCACTCCTCCCAGTTTAATGTCATCTGCAAACTTGCTGAGGGTGCAGTCCATTCCATCCTCCAGATCATTAATGAAGATATTGAACAAAACTGGCCCCAGGACCTATCCTTAGGGCACTCCGCTTGACACTAGCTTCCAACTAGACATGGAGCCACTGATCATTACCCGTTGAGCCCGACAATCTAGCCAGTTTTCTATGCATCTTATCATCCATTCATCAAGCCCATTCATAGACTCCTAGGCCAAAAGAAACTACTGTGGTTATCTAGTCTGACTTCCCATATGGCACAGACCATAGAACATCCCCAAATAATTCCTAGAGCAGATCTCTTAGAAAAACATCCAATCTTGATTTAAAAACTCCCAGTGAGGGAGAATCCACCATGATCCTTCGTAAACTGTTCCAGTGGTTAATCAGCCTGTTAAAAATTTACACCTTATTTCTAGTCTAGATTTGTCTAGCTTCAACTTCCAGCCATTGGATTGTATTACAGACTTTCACTTCATTAAATATAATCGGGTCTAACCAGCATGGTTTCTGCACAGGAAAATCATGTCTTGTCTGCTAGAATTCTTTAAATGTGTAAATAAATTTGTAGGTAAAGAAGAACCAATTAACAATTTATTTATGGCTTCAGACAGCCTTTGGCTAGGATCTTTAAAGAAACTTAGTTGTCATGGGGTGAAAGGCAAAGTATTGTCATGGATTAAAAACTGCTTCAGAGAAACAACGGGTATGAATAAATGATCAATATTCATCATGACTAAAAGTAAACAGCAGAGTGACTTAATGTTCTATATTAGGTATGTGGTATTTAAGATTAATTAACAATCTGGAAAGGCATATAAGCAATAAGGTAGCAAAATTTGCAGATGACACAAAGTTATTTAGGCTAATCAAGACCAGAGACTTGGAAACACAATGGCAGATGAAGTTCGGTGGATCTCTGTGTAAATGCAGTACCTGCCAACAGCATCACAGGGTGACGGACACCCCAGGTTGGTGGGACAGAGAGCTCAGCAGTCCCACAGTCCAAGTTGCACTCAGGAATCCCATCATACCTACCCAGTTGCTCCTCCTTCTCAGACAGTGCCTCCTGAGCATTCTGCTCTCTGCTAGCTGTCTCTCGGAGGCAGCTCTCACCTGCCCCCTTTCCTGTCTCTCAGGTTCCCCTTGACTCACCAGGTCTCTCCCATTTACAAGTGCCCTCTTGTAGAATCCAGTTGGTATAGCTGATGAGTCACAGGTGCACTAGCCCTGCTCTCTCTTAAATGGCCAGTATCACCCTATAACAGTGATCCTTCATTGTTTTTTGAAAGCAGAGAACAAAGACCCTGTTTGTTTCCAAACCTCATAGTTCTTGGCAGCTCTGTCCCACAGAATGTTGTGCAGCCGATTCAGTGTTTCAGGTGACAGCTGTTTTCCTGTACAGTGACCTGAGAAGTGATTGAAATTAAGCAATTACAGGGTCTTAAATAAAGAAGAAACTATTACCTACCATACAGTAACTGGAATCAGAGAGGTAGCCGTGCTAGTCTGGAATTGCAGAAGTGACAAAGAATCCTGTGGCACCTTAAAGACTAACTAAAGTTTTAGAGCATAAGCTTTTCGTGGGCTAATACCCACTTCGTCGGATGCTAATACCCACTTCGTCGTTGCATCCGACGAAGTGGGTATTAGCCCACAAAAGCTAATGCTCTAAAACTTTAGTTAGTCTTTAAGGTGCCACAGGACTCTGTCACTTCACTTAATGTTGTAGTCATGTTCCTGAAAAATGCTACTTTAAGCAAAATGATGTTAAGCGAATCCAATTTCCCCATAAGAATGACTGTAAATGAGGGGGCTAGGTTCCAGGGAAATTTTTTTCACCAGACAAAAGACTATATTGTATATATATACACACATACAGTATAAGTTTTAAACAAACAATTTAATACTGGTACACAGTGATGATGATTGTGAAGCTTGGTTGAGGTGGAGGAGTCAGAGGGTGGGATATTTCCTAGGGAATGCCTTACTGCTAAATGATGAACTAGCACTCCACTGAGCCCTCAAGGGGTAACTCTCACCCTCTTCAAGGCAGCAGGAAAGGAGGGAGGGCAGACAGAGACAGAGACACACACCCTGTGTTTGTTTGAAAGATAGAGATGCGCATTTCCTCCATCGTGTGTCCCCCCCTGCTCTATGGAAGATGGGGTAAGCGGGGTGCAGGAGCAGGGGGGAAGGAGACACCCTGACGTTAACTTCCTCTCTTTTTCCCCTCCCCCCCACACAGCAAGCAGGAGTCTCAGAGAGCAGCTCCATGGCAGAGGCCAGGAGCAGCACATGGCAATGGGGGAAGGGACAGCTGAACTGCTGGCAATTGATAGCCTGCCGGAGCATTGCACAACTTTAAACCAGCATGTTCCCTAACTGATCAGTAACATAACAACGAAACAACATTAACAGGGACAACTTTAAATGAGGAGTTCCTGTACTTTATTTAAGCTAACATCATCCATGCCTGGCATAACATTAAAGGATCTTAAGTGAACACATCAGATCTGCATCTCTCTGAGAAGGAAGCTCTGGCCAGTCCAAATCTAGTACAGGTGCACGACCTGCTAGTAGCAGCCCTGCAACTTACCATACACAATACATGACAAAAAGTAAGAAAAAGATATAAAGGAAGGAGAAAGAGAATAGGGGTTAAGGAGAGAGAAGAGGTAAGTCAATTAAGTCCTATCATCATCATCAAACGGCAGCAGAAGTTGGACACTGACCTGTAATGATGTCTTCAATTTTTTGCTTGGCAACAGGCTCCTTCATCCTCTGTAACAGAAACTCGATGTGGAGTAAGATGATTTTTCCGAGGTCAGGTGAGGATGCAAACCGCCCAGAGATGGACTTCAGAAAATCAAAACCAATCAGTTCCCTATTCACAGAGATGCATTTTTAAGGGAGTTGTGCAGAAGGAGCTGTCAACTTCCCACTCTGGGGCCCAATACATACATCCCATAAAATCTGTTTTTCACTTAGATTGCTTTTCACAAAAAAGAGTCTAGATGGTTTAACCCAGTGATTCTCCAGCTTTTTCATTCTGAAGACCAGCTCATAGCAGAAAGATGCTCCACCACTTCTATGAGCTACCCTCAATTCCTGACTCTCAAAGGCTCTGTGGATCCCTTGCGGTCAACAAAGCAGACTGGGAACTAGTGCCCTAACCAGTAATTGCTCATTTGGCTCCAGGACAGCCCTGTAACATGTCAGTCCATAAATATCTACATTTAAGAAACATTTAAAGTCTGATTAACCCTACCAAAAGGAAATAAATCCAGCATTAAGACTACAATTCTATCCTCGACAGCCTACGTGATTCCAAGATATGTATTCTGCATAAACACAGAGGGAGAAACAAAGGACAGCAGTATGGAAACGGGACTTCCCTGCTCACAGACATATTGCTTATAACTATATCTGTGGTCACAGTGTCCATGGAATAAATGGGAGAATCCTGGAGGAGATTCCCTCAAAATAGCTTTTGTTGGTCCATCGTAGCTTTCCTGCTGGCTTCCAGAAATCTCCCTTTGCTCCTTTTCTGACATTCTCTTATCTAATTGTTGAAAGATAGGCAAAATAAATGCCAACACAACTTCATAACTAGGGCCCAAGAAAGTATAATCTCCTTCCTCAGAGCTTGAAGCACATCACATTGGTGCCTGAACTCATATGGCAGAGAAACAATTGGCACAAGCTGCTCTGAACCAACGTCTCACACTTCAGTGCACAGTAGTACTGCCAAACTACCTGACCTCAGATGACCGGACAACAGAAATTTGTAATGGAAACTTACAACAGGCCTTGAACTACAGCATCTCTCCAGATGAAAGGCTATAGCTATAAATACAGCAGCCCTGATTCAACATTCATCCTGAGCTGTGCTTGGACACAGTGGAGGAAGCAACTCCACAAGTCAGGGCTGTCAAGCCAAGGCACAAATTAAGGCTACATAGGGGCACCTAGGGTGACCAGATGTCCCGATTTTATAGGGACAGTCCCGATATTCGGGGCTTTCTCATACATAGGCACCTATTGCTAACTGGTTACCCTAGGGTCAATCTATTTATGCCAATGTAGGATAAGGTGTAGCAACTCTCTCTTCTATCACAGCTCACACTGTATCATGCCCCTGACACACAACTTAGCTCTCCTGTTGTTGGATATAACTTTGTAAGACTACTGGGAAGCCCTGGCAATGTATGTTCTCTCTCAAGTAGTGAGTGCTGAGGTTCTGTACCTGTCATGTTCCAGAAGCAGCTTAGCGGTGTTCAAACAGAAATCTAATGACACTTCATGATGCAGAAGTTCAGCAACAGCTAGAAAAAAGAAACAGTGGGGATTATTGAGTCACTGAGGAAATTTCTCTCCTCACTGTAAAGATGTGGTCTGTCCCTATGCTCCCCCTTGCAGCCTGCTATGGTGTTGTGGGTGTGTGCTCCACTTTAATTTCCTCTAATTGAGGCATTAGGTTTGTTTTAACAGCCTGGGGCAAGGAGAAGTCAGCACACATGAACAAAATAGCATGTCCTCTTTTCATAACGTTTCAGGACAACAATTACAATAAACTGTTCATAAGGTCCTCATCTAAGGACTGCAGATCAGAGCTCCCATACTTAAAGTCCAAAAAACAAAGTCTTTGAGTCTAGTTTAACCAGTCTCCTGGCGCCTCAAATTAAAAAAAACACCAGCCATTGCAGCCTGCCTAGCTTCTACTCTCCTCTTCTCTGCTTAACTTCCTGTTCCTGTTTAAATAGCCC
Source organism: Dermatemys mawii (assembly GCA_007922305.1). NCBI lineage: Eukaryota > Metazoa > Chordata > Testudines > Dermatemydidae > Dermatemys > Dermatemys mawii. Next base: position 36,799,086 of record ML677377.1, read on the forward strand.
AGTCTGATTACACTCCAGGCTGTCCCAGCCTGTCCCATAAAGTATACTCCTTCACACTTACTCTCACGTTTTTTGTCTTCTTAGGAAAAAAATCATAATTCTAAAACTAGGCAACAGTTAAACATGTTCTTCATGTTTTCAAAATGAATTTGAGGCTAGTGAAAAGTGCCAAATTGACAACTCTGGAGACTCAAGTCCTCTGTCTCTCATAAGAACACAAACAGAAAGGATAACAACAATGCAAGCATCCAGTATCGGTGGTGGTGCAGAGGGGATGGAGACCTTGTCCACAAGGCCATCCACGCAGGGGCGGGGAGGCGCAAGTCAGGCAATTTGCCCCAGGCCCTGCAGGGGCCCCCATGAGAATATAGTACTCGGCGGTGCTTTTACGGACAGGGCAGCGCTCCAGGTCTTCGGTGGCACTTCAGCAGCAGGTCCTTCACTTGCTCCAGGTCTTCGGCGGCACTTCAGCAGCAGGTCCTTCATTCGCTCTGGGTCTTTGGTGGCAGTTTTTCAGTGCCACCGAACACACCCAGAGCAAGTGAAGGACCCACCACCGAAGACCCGGAGCTCCATCGGCGCGAAATTGCTTTGCCCCAGGCCCCCGAATCCTCTGGGCGGCACTGCTTCCCATGCCAATATGTCTGGTGCCAGGTGGGTCGATGTCACTGGTGGTACCAATGACGGTTCACATTCTGGGAGCAGTTTAAGGCATTTGCCTTTATCTTTCATACCAGAGATTCGATGCCTATGCCCAAAAGTTCTGTGGGCCTATCAGCAGCTCCAGGTGTCAATGATCACCGTGAGGTATGGGTGCCAGATGACCTCAGTGCCTGCAGTGCCAAGGATACTGAGCGAGATGGTGATTGGTTTCAGTATCCCTGGGCTCGCTGCAGAGACTTCCCACTCTCTTTTTTAGCTTATGAGAGGAGTTCCCAGACCACAGTCAAAGACTGTGAGGAAGACTCATGCCTGACTGGGGGCTAAAAGAACGAGGAGTACTTGTGGCACCTTAGAGACAAACCAATTTCTTTTGGTATAAGCTTTCGTGGACTAGAACCTACTTCATCAGATGACTGGGGGCTATGGTTGGCAATCCTCCTCCATGAAGATGATCTTCTGGTGAAGCTCTCGGTCTTTGCGGGATTTCAGTCAAAGTTGTTGGCTGAGGGAACACTTTTGTTGAATGTGGCCCCCACCAGGGAAGCAAATGTATTGAGAGTGCTTGTCCATGACTGGGATTGCCTTGCTATAAGTATGATACTTTTTGAAGCCCCAAGGGCCAGGCATACCCTTGTCCAGAGGGGTCCCCCACCAGGGACGATGGAAGAACAAAGTCCTTTTTCTTTTCATTTTGTTTCTTTTCTTCTGGCAGGGCCAAAATAAAGATAATGGAAGGCTAAAGAACTTTTAGAAGCTAAAAATTAACAACTGAAAGAGGAGTTAAGGATCTGCTAATGGACAGACACAGCTACAGTGGAGCACCCATAGAGACACTATACTTGAAGGAGAACTTTATTCTATCAATGCATGGCCAATCACTATCTTAATCACTCTATTTATACTCAGCCAGAATCCGCATCATTACTCATGTGAAGTAGTATCTTACCCCACAAGCAGAGGAGTAACTCTGCTGACCTTCTGCACAGAATTTAATTTCACCCTGAGTGAATACAGCCCAAAGTCTAAAACTACCAACATTTTTACACAGCTGCCTTTTCACTACCTTAGTACTAAGATGTTCTCCCCCAGCAAATGCATGTAACTGTTACTCAGCAGCAAAAGAAACTTTTTGCTTTTACTCAAAGTTACACAGGCCCTCAACAGCATCTGTATTCCTAAAGATTGCTATAATAATTTTAGAAAGATTTCCACACCACATACATCCCAAAACCAAGCTGCAGCATTTAGCAAATAAGTCCCCTTCTTCTACGATAGATGAAAGATTCATTTCAACTCTCTCCCACATGATTCAGTCTTACTTCTTGGGCCTGGAATACAATGACATTATTCTGAACCATATTACATACGGAGCTGTGATACCTGTCCTGATGCCTTCATCAGATGCTCCACTTTTCAGAAAGATTTTAATTTTCAAGAAAAACCCAGCTGGATGCATATTCTCCTGTATATTGAAAAACAATGACATTACATGAACAGCCTAATTGTTTTTTGAAACTCAGAGAACAATTTCAGCTGAATTCTATCAAGAGTCGAGCATATTCACAAACATGAAAGAATGCCAGGAAATTCTAGCCAGGACAGGCTTTTCCCCCAACAACATAGGGCTTGTCTACACTGGCACTACAAGTTTCAGCAATGTAAAGTGCCAGTGCAGCAGTGCTGAGAGCCGTGCTATGCAGTGTTAGTAGCTATTCCCCTCGTGGAGGTGAGGTTTTTAGACTTTCTGTAGTCGCTATGCTGAGACTACATAAGCCATGTTAAAGCGCTGCCATGGAAGCGCTTTAACATTGCCAGTGAAGACATGCCCATAGGCTCCGCAGTATTCTCCAATCTAGTTTTAAATGTCCCAAGCAATGGCTATGTAACTGGCAATCTTTCCTTCTGGGAGGAGATGCGAATTTGTGACACACTCAATGTCTAAAGTTTCATTTTTCTTTCTTAATTTTTATGTTGCTGAGAGGTTCTGAGTAGGTCTCAAGAGGGAAATGCAGCAACCTGATCTTGCTGGATCCATCTACAGACATTTCAAAATAAAGGCTGAGTATGTTCTGAATGTTTACATTCTGGCAGAATTCGTTCCTCCCTTACAAGAACTTGAATTGACTAAATTAATGTAGAATTAATAACAAGTAGGCAGTTTAGGAGACTGTGCACTTCAGTGCTTAGAAACTACAGAGATGGCAGCAAAATAAAAACCTGAACAGACTAATACTTCAAATGCTTCTGGGTTTGCATGCCACAAACTCTTCCCTACACTTGATTATCAACAGAAAGTGCACCTGGGAAAAATGTTACCAACCTGTTGTATAATTGTTCTTCAAGATATGGGGCACGTGTCCATTCCACTCTTGGTGTCTCCATGTCCACCACATCCTCACTGGAAACTTTTCCCCTCAGTGGTACCCATTGGGCAGCTAGAGCTCCCCCTGCTGGTGTGCATCACTGCATGCAGGTATGAAGGGCAGAATTATCTCTAGCCTCATTCACTTCCTTCTTACCATAACTCCAATGGAGAGGCATAGGAAGGCATGTCATAGACTGGATATGTGCCACACATTTCAAAGAACAACTGACACAGAACAGGTTAGTAACCATTTTTTCTTATTTGACTGATTGCACACGTGCATTCCACTTTTGGTGACTCTCAAGCCATAGAACAGGAGGTGGAATCAGTCTATTTCAATAAAGGTTAGAGAACAACTCAACCCACTCTGGCATTATCTCTGCCATCTTGAGCCACAGCTTAGTGGGAGCCAAACGTGTAGACTGAGGACCAGGTTTTGGTTTTTGGTTTACAAATGTCTGCAGTTAGAACTTGTTCCAAAAAGACCACCAAGGTTGATTTTGACCTTGTCAAATAAGCTGTGACTGACAGGCAGAGCAACATTAGCCAGATCATAAGATGTGTATACAAGATGCAATCTAGGAAGAAATTCTCAGGGTCAATGACTGACCTCTTAATCTGTCAGTCACTGCTATGAATAGCTGCGAAAATTTCCAAACATGTTTGGTTCTATCTGGGTAAAATGCCAAGTCCTTCTGACATCCAAGATGAGCTCCCCATCCCAGGGCTGGAGCATCTGTCATTTCCACAAGCATCGGTTTTGAATGGGCAAATGGAATGCTTACACATACATTGACTCGATCTGTTCACCAACTTATGGAGGTGATGACATGGGAGGACATTCTTAGCACAAAGTCCAGTTGAGAGCAGCTTGGAAAATAAACTGATGCCAGCCAGACCTGCAGAGTTCTGAGTCATAGTCTGGTCTGTTGAACCACATGGGTGCAAGAGGCCGTGTGAGCCAGAAGACAAACTGTTTCAGGCCAGGATCGAGTGAACCTTCAAACCTATGACAATTGAACAAACTGCCTGGAACCTGGGGTCCAGATAAAAGACCCTCAAATTCTTTTTTGGCCTTCCTAATTGTATCTTTACACTTCATTCACCAGTGTTTATGCTTCTTTCTATTTTCCTCACTAGGATTTAACTTACATTTTTTAAAGGATGCCTTTTTGCCTCTCACTGCTTCTTTTACTTTGTTGTTTAGCCACTTTTGTTATCTAACTCATACAACATTGTGCAAAATTCTGTGAAGTATATGCAATAAACCCAGCACATTTTATGATTATGCCTATTTGCAGTGTTTATCTGAGTGATTTTAATAACAAAGCAAAAAGAATTATAAGTTCCCTTAATATTATAACACATGGGAAAAGTGGAAACAGTTCCCTCCAGTCCTCGCTGGATTGCTGTGCATTTCAGAGTCTAGTACAAAATTTCCCTCGTAGTCTTTGATACCATCCATGTACTTCTCAGGAGAGGAAGGATGATATAGTGGTCACACAATAGAATAAGACTAGTGAGACCTGAGTTCAGGTCCCTGTTCCTCCACAGACTTCCTATGTTACTTGAGACAAAACATTTTGCCTCTCTTTGTGCTCTAGTTCCCCATCTGTAAAATGAGGATAAATAGTACTTGTCTATCGCACAGACTGCGAGGCATTCAGATACCACGGTGATGGGGGATAGCCTAAGATACATTCTCCTTTGCCTGTACGCCACACTGTATCACTTGACTGAAAGTCTCTACAGCATTTGCTGCAGATAAAGTTGGATTTTAGCTTTTACTTAAAATCATTAAAATCTTAATCAAAATTTTGAATTTGCAATTCATTTTTAAGCCAAAGAAATGGAAATGAAAGTCCAGCCAAAGATTAATTCTACTGAAACTTCATTTGCACTAGCTAACCCAAAGGGAAGGAGTCATGAAATTAATTTGACATGTTCAAATGGGAAAGAGAATTCTACAGGAGCACTATTTTATCAGGATTGCACACTGTTGCCCAAAAGCAATATTCTTCCAGTCTGCCATTTGAAAAGCCAGGTGTTCTACATCTCAGCTGGACACCACTGACGTCTATTCTGTATGTGAAGATTTTATGCATCCATGTCAAAAAAATGGTATGACTATCATTATCAACAAGCATTTATTACTGATGGAAATACATAGCAGAAAGACAGTTGCATGATCTGCAAATTCAGCAGGGCTTTTTCTTAATGAAAGCTACCAGCACAACACAGGTTTGCAAATATGGTAAATGAATCAGAAAAACCCAAAATTTTATATGTAGAGAGAAAGTTATCTCTGATGGCACTCCACTGACTTCAACTGAGTCACACACCATCGGTGAATCTATCCCACAGTGTTATGAGTATAAGCCAAATGCACTGGAAATTACTCTGGTCATTATATGGTTTAGCCATCGGGTACATAAAAATCAATCTTTTTGTTTAAATATTATAAAAAATCAATTTATTTTAATAAAAAATATTAAATTAAATACAAGCTTATTTTTAAAAATAAACCTATTTAGAATTACATTTTAAATTATGACAACCTATGTTAAGACCTAAACTTACTATCATCTATTAAGATAATTTGAATAAAAAACAATATTAAGCAGTATATATTTTCCATCAGTTTTAAAGAAAGTCAAACTACTGAACTGATGGAAGTCACTGGCAAGCATCTAGAACCAGAGTTTGCTAAACCATTTTTTGACAGCAGTAGCTTCTTCTGCAGGTGCGAATAGACTATTTTCTTCACTTGAGTTTATTTAACCAGTTAACTTTGAATGATCTAGTCATTAAATTGAAGAAACCAGTGGGAGCTGAAAAAACAGAAAAGCTTGTTTTCCACTTATAATCTAAGAATAAAAACTGGATATGAGATGATGAGACGTATTAATTCTAAAATCTTGAAGAACATGGTGACTAGAAACAATCCGTTCACTTCACTAACTACAGTTTAATAAAATAGCTTTAATCACAAAATCTGTTTTGATAAATGTTTTTTCCTATGTGTCCAGCATATTTAAGGTAATCTGAATGCCCATCCAAACAGAGCCTGACACAAATCATAAATAAAAATTAATAATTGCCTAGTAAATAAGAAATGTTAGAAAATGGTAAATGGTGCAAAATAAAAATGAAAAAATTGAGAATCTGAATAAATGGAAATTAAGCTATATAATTGTTTAAACAAATATATAGTAGTAAAAAGAAGAACCAAATTTAGTGTACATGCCATATTTAATTCCAAATCAATATGTTTTAATGGTTACCAACCAAAGATAACCAACCTTTCTTTAGGAAAATAACTAAAAACACAAATGCAAAACAAGATTAAAATAAATTATTTAAATAAAGATTTCCTGCTTGCCAATTTAAATCATTATTAAAATTGGTGTCTTAAATCAATCCAGTCTGCTTAGACATCACAGTAAATTACAACCTCGTTAGCCAGGCTTATAGCTCTGAGAGCCTTGTCTTGATACTTTTTGCAATCCCACTCCAAATAGACAGTGGCTAATAACCGCAGCACTTTAGCCTAGAAAGAAAAGGCAAAGTGAATAATTAAACTCCAATGAAATAACCAAAAACAACACTTAAATATTGCACAAAGGAATGGAAATAAAGGAGATGGCAATAGAAGCTGTGGCTGATATTCACTGTAAGCACACTGGGCCAGGAACTGTCTTCTCTATTACTAGAGATACAGTGCCAAGCACAATGTATTGCTCCTTGATTGGAACTGCTCGATACAACCATCATATAACAATTGTATTCTTATCCCTTCTGAAGATTTATCTTGACATGGTAAACTGGTTACATTTAGGTCAGGCTTAGTAAATGTGCTAACTAAGCCTGACCTAAATTTGACCTTTTTCCTTCTGTAGATGCAGAATAACCATTAGCTCAATTTAACTGGCCAAGTTCAAAGTTCATTTACACTAGGAACAAGATCACGTTTAGGTCAGACTCAAGTAACACGCGTTCATTAAACCTAACCTAACTTGATCACTTTTCCCAGTCAAGACAGAGCCTATGAGTTATACCAGGGGTCTCCAAAATTTTTTGAATGTGCACCCCCAGTAGAAAAGTTTTTTGAGCAGGCACCCCAACGGGGAAAGCCCTGCCCTAGCCCTGCCCACATCCATCCATCCTTGTCCCCTAACTGTACCCCCGGGGCCGGGTCTCAGCCACGGCACCCAGCTCCTCCGGCCAGGGCGCTTGCAGAGGATCTGCTGGGGCAGCCTGGCTTCTCCTACCTTATTGGAAATCTCCCAGGTTTCCAATAAGGCAGGAGAAGCCGGGCAGCTCTGACAGCTCCTCTGCAAGCGTCGCGGCAGGCCCGGTGGCAGGAGGAGCCAGCCAGCTCCTTCTGCCACCAGGGCCGCCACGGCGCTTGCAGAGGAGCCACCTGGCTCCTCTGGCTGCCAGGGCCGTGCACCCTCGGGGGTGGTCTCACGCACTGCCGGGGGTGCGCGCACCTCAGTTTGAAGACCACTGGGTTATACCATAATTCTTCTTCAAATACACTAGCTGGAGCAGAGTATTAATGCACTAACTTTACATCTGCATAAAAAACTAGGTTCAAATATGACAAACGACACACATAGCAATGGCTCGGTCATAGACTCAGCCTAGTATCTAATGAAGAATTTTTTACACTATACTACCATTCTGCAGCAATAAAATAGCAGGAAGTGCTATAGATCAGGATGGATAACCACTGGCAGAGCTATGAGAAGTCCAAGTCCAAGACTGGCACAGAGAGGCAGCGGGGACTGCAGAGCAGGACTGGCACTAATGACATCCTGCTATTAGTCTGTGTGTAATTCAGAAGTTTCTATATGTTTATTTCTTACCTGCATTTCTTCCCCAGGAGAATATTTCTTATCCATTTTCCCAATCTCATAGCTCTGGCTACAATTTAAAAGAAATAATCAGAATTATATGGGCTAAGAGATGGAAGAAGAATTCAGTCAGCTTTCTGGGCTACGCAGTGAGCTCATACTTACCTTTTCTATTTCACTTATTGTTATGAGCCACATAGAGCACACAGAGGAAAATATTTGCTAAAATAAATGGTCACAAGATAAAAGATCCTCTGACTGATATCAAAAGCATCAGAAAATAATATCCTTTAATAATATCCTTTAATAATAATGAGACTGCAGACAGGGCACATTACAGGAATGAAAATCAACAGAGATAGGATGAAGATATGTCAACTGTGCCAGCAGTGTCAGAGGCAGGCTCTAACACTTGCTAATACTTTTGAATGTCATATGGTAGAGAAAGTGATACTCTTAGAATTTAGCACTTTGGCTCAAGGTGTCCTTACAAAGGATGCTGTAAGAGTAACTGAGTTCATTCTTGAACTTCATAGCCTGATATGATTATCATGGGACAAGACGAAAACAACAGCACAAAGTACACAATCACACACAGTATTCACCATTATCTAAGAACAGACAGGATTTAATTTGCCTTTTAAATCCTCAGATCTGAACTGCACTAAGTTCTTTCTGCTTTACTCAAGTTAGTTAATTAAGCTTCATAACCCCGCTTTGAGGCAGATATGAAGTGCTGTTGCTTTTTGACCTGAGTGGCTAGTCAAATTTCTGAGACCTGGAGATGTTCCAGCTGGAAGTAGAAATTGATGGAGTCTGATATTTTCTTTGCTGCAATCTTGTTTATTTACAAGACATGTACAAAGTCCTGCTTCGCCAAACACAGGAGAAACCAAGAACCAAAGGAACTGATTTTTAGCTTGTACCCCAAAGTCTTTTTAGCCAACAGTCTGAAAAACTCTCACTGGCTTTTCTCAGGTCATACTGTGATCACTGGCTATTGCTTGGCTTTCTCGCTTTATGTTTCTGCCTCTCTCTCCGTGTTGTGTTCTCAGTTTTAGTGTGCTCTGCCTTCCCTCTCTCACACACACAATGTTCAGCAAAACCCCTCTGCCTACACAGTCTAAACTCCTAGATGGGTTCACAGCCCCATTTTGTCTTAGGTCAGGTGCTTCTGTTTAACACATTCGGATACTCATGTTAAGTACAGGGTGCATTCACACCCTAAGATCAAAGAGGTGTGTGACCCAAGCAGTCACCAATACCTCTCAGAATAACAGAATTATCAATCACACTTTACAGATGAGAAAATTTAGGCCTGGTCTACACTAAAAAAGTTAAGTCAATCCAGCTACATCACTCATGGGTGTGAAAAATCCACACCCCCCAAGCAGTTAAATTAAGCAGACCTAACACCCAGTGTAGATAAAGAATTCTTCTGTCCACTTAGCTACCGTCTTATTGGGGAGGTGGATTGCCTATGAAGATGGGAGAACCCCTGTAGTGTTTCAAGTGTAGACAAGCCCTAAATCACATAGAAGGTAAGTGACTTGTTTTCAAGGTCATGGTGAATCAGGGCCCTACTTATGGGTCCTAGACACCATTTGACCTTTTCTCTCTCCAATGTGTAATAAAAAAGATAATTTAGACTCAATTGACAGTCTTGCTACATGCTGCAGAGCTGAAATCACTGATACCTAGCTCTAAGTATGAGATTTGCTTTGGGATAGTCTCCTGATGTATGAGACTGCCCAGTGTGCCCCAGCAGTGAGGCTTCCCCACTAACAGCTGAAATCACTGAGAGCTAAAATCACTGAGAGCTGCATTAAGTGGTGGGCCCTGAAGACATCTTGCTGAGTGGCCAGTAGGATGGCTGGCAGAGAGGTGTGGCAAGCGGCTGGTGGAGAGTAACAGCCAGAAGGGCAGCTGGCAGAGAGGCACTGCAAGTGGCCAGCAGGGTGGCTAGCAGGGAGATTTGCAGTGACTGAGTTCCCGAGCAGTGAAGCATGTAAGGAGCCTCCTTATCGCCCCCTCCACACAGGGTGGGAGGTGAACTCTGCAGATGAACCTCTGAATTCTGGGGCTGCACTGACCATGGACAGCAACTGTGAGCAGGGTGCAGAGAAGGGACAGGCATGTTAAATGGACTTTTGGGTTGCTGCACTTAAGAACCCAAGGGGAAAAGGACACTGCCAAACTTGCTTGGGGGATGGGTCTTTTGCTCATGGTTTATGTTTATGAGCCGTGTTTGATGTGTTTCCCCAAATTAATGCTAAGTTACTTCCCTCCTTTTACTAAAAGTGGGTTTTTTGCTAACTCAGACTCTGTTTGCGAGAAGGGAAATATTGCTTCTTATAGGTGCCCGGAGGTAGTGTTTTGTAATTGTCGCAGGTCACTGGGTGGGGACTCAAGATGGTTTTGTGTTGTACTGTTGAAAAGGAACCCCTATATGGTGAAGCCAACCCTTGTTTCTGCCAACTCTGACTCGCAGAAGGGTTACAGATTAATTCATGTAATACTTTTTCCCCATCAGGACACTACTATTTCAAAAACAAAATTTTTTACAAAGAATTTTTTTTTTTACAAAATTTTGCATTTTTTCAATGAAATCCAAAAACTATAAAATTGCTTTTTCCTATTCCTTCAACCACATTTGCTATTTTCTCAGAAAAAATACTTTGCATTTTGTTTTCCCTTTTACATTACCTGAGCCAGAAGGAACTCTGTTCATACTCCTTCTGTTCATAGGTTTCCACTCCAAAGTTATAGCAGAGGATTGATAGATAACAGGTCTGCAATTAAAAAATGTACTTCTCCTGTTAGTTTCTTGTAGAGACTTTCTGAAATCTAAGGTAGTTGAGTCTTAGACACACTTAAACTACATTTTATTTCAAAGCTACACCCACCACTATCAGAGCTGATTTTATAGGAGAGAAAAGGAGTCTGACTAAAATTGTTGTATTGTTACTCTATGGGAAACTAAAGCAGCATTAATAAATAAATCCCTCTAGGTCACATGTAACAGTAGAACTGATTGAGTATATGTTGCAGCCCACTTCCATCAATAAATACAACAGAGAACCTGAACAGGGACAACTGAAAAAGGGGAAATTAGAATAGGAGAGAAACATTAGGGACCTAAACACTTAGGAGTGAATACAAACCCATCACAAAGGCAAGAACTACTGAACTGTACAGTCTGGGGGAAAAGGTTCTTCCAGTGTTTGATATTTCAGAATACCGCTGCTTCATCAGCTCCTCTGTGTGTAAGTGTTCGGAACCTGAATTACCTCAGTTAAGCCTGGGACTAGAGACCTGCACAGATACAAATACATGGAACCACATCCGATCCGCATCCGCTAGGATCAAACGGCAATCCAATCCACTAGCCATCTTTTACCTGTATCCGCATCCGCACCCACATCCACAGCAGCAAGCCATCTCACAGGGCTAGAGGGGGAGGAGGAGAAGGGACAAGTGCGGGGCGGGGTCTTTCAGAGAAAAGGCAGCACAAGGGTTGGGACTGTGGATAAGGGGCAACGCAAGGGCAGGGTCTCAAGGAGAAGAAGCAGCACAGAACGGGTTGCTGGGAGGAAGAAGCATTGCATCACATGCTGCTCCCGAGGGGCTCGCGAGCAATGGCATGCAGCAGATCCGTGTGTGTTGTATCACACACACTGTGTTGATATGTGTTGGCGGGATGGGGCTCCTGGGTCCCATCCGCTCCAATCCGATGGCCGGGGGCAGGCCCTGCTTCCCAGGAGCTGGTGGACCGGGCCCGGGACTGGGAGCATTGCCAGAGCTGCTGCACCAGGCCATAATGAGGATGCTGGTGCTGCCCAAGGGGCCCAAGCTGCTGGACAGGAAGTGGCACGGTGAGCAGGTGGTGAACAGGCCCAGCTCTGATCTGCTGCTGAGCCTCAGCCACTACCTACTGGCTGACAGCCCTGAGCGTGCTACGCCCCCTGGCTGCACGAGCCAGACACTGCAGGCCAGGCGCCACCAGTGACTAGAGCCCATGCACAGTTGTATCTGCATCCAATGCACTATCCACAAAAACGGTCCATGGATATGAAGCGGATATCTACAGATTTGCAGGGCTCTACCTGGGACTAGTCAGTTCAGCCATCAGGCAGCAGCAGAATCACCTGACTGGCCAGCCCACACCACCCAACTAGCTTCAAGATCGCTACAGATCTGAATTTAAGCTCAGCAGCAAGTCGCTGGCGGATCAACACTTATGCCTGCAGCTGTGATCCTATATGCCTTCTTCCCAGCCTTGCTCCACCCCTGCTTGGTTCCCAGCTCAGGCCCTGAGCCCTGGTTCCTAGTTCCATCTCTGATCCCTGGTTCTGACCCTCAGCGCTGCCCCTGACACTAATTCCAACCACTAGGTCCGACTGCCACTGCTCTGATCACTAGGCATGACAGCCCATACCCTGGTCTGTGACAGTTTGAACAGCCCAAAAAGACAAGATGTAGTTTAGCTGCCGAATGGACCAAACTAAAGTTGATGCCTTTTTGGCAGAGTTAGCCAGCATCCTGAAGAATATATTAAAGCCAGGTGCATTGCCTTCAGGCACAGAACACAGTGCCACAGGCACAAGCCACGCCATCAGTGACTCAGTCCCACTGAGTATCGAAGATCCCAATTGTCTGACAAGTTTGATGGTGACAGTGGAAAATACGGCAGGTTCTTAAACCAGCACCAGTTCCTGTTCCTTCTGCACCCACAGTCACTTCCTGCCAACCAAACCACAGTGGGACTCATCATTAGTCTGCAGACTGGGGAAGCGTTGATCTGGGATTCTCCACTGCTTGAGAAATCTAGTCCCCTCTTGAGTCACTTCAAGGAATTTGTCCAAGTTACTTCAATGACCTTCAACAACACAAATAGTAAGATACAGCAGAAGCCAGACACCAGGTATTGAGGTAGGGATGCCAGCCGGTTGCTCGCTACGTTGCAGATTTTCAGCACCCGGTAGCAGACACAAACTAGAACAAGGCCACTCAGTCCTATCACTTCCAGGTGGGTGTAAATGATGGACCCAAGGAGGAGCTGGCACACAGAGAATTCCCGACTGGGCTGGATGCATTTATCCAGCGAGGCATCAAGATTGCCAATAGCTTATTGTAATGCCACAAAGAACAGAGGGTGGCTTCTTGACCCACAACTATCTTAACAGAACCAACCAGCCAGCACCCACTTTACAACCTGAACTTCTGCAGGCAGATGTGGTCCACAAATATTAAGCTCATTGAGGTCACCAGGCTACACCTAAATTTAGCATCGGTTATCTGGTCCGGTTATCAAACAGCAAGGTCTAGTTATCAACTCAGAATCTCCAGTCAACTGGTGACATTCAAGACCATCCTCAGTTCCATGTCTCCCTCTTAAAACATTACCTAGAGACCCTCCCAGGTTGATCCAATCCACCACCTCCCATAGCAATCCATGAGCAAGAAAACAAGGTTACTTACCTGTAACTGGACATTCTTTGAGATGTATCGTCCCTATTTGTATTCCAACGTGAGTGTGAATGCACACCATGCACTGAAAATTGAAGTTTTTTAGCAGCAGTGTCTGTTGACCGACACAATCATCTTATGTCATCACAAGCTCCATGCGAGATTATAAGAGGCCATACAGGATAACACACCCACAGTCCCCCTCTAACCACTGCATAGAATCCACAAAGCAGAGGGGATGGCGGGTGGGTACTGGAATACAAATAGGGACCACACATCTTGAAGAACCTCCAGTTGCAGCTAAGTAACCTTCTCTTCTTCTTCGAATGACGGTCTTTACGTATATTCCAAAGGTGGTTGAGTACAGAGTAGTGGATGCGAAAATGTGATGGGCAAGGCCTGCTCCAGGGCATCACATCCTACAGTCACCCCTGCAGCTGCCCACTGGTCGATGGCGTAGTACGCTGTGAAAGTGTGGATGGAGCGCCATGTTGCCACATGACACATCTCATGCCACAGGTCATCTGCTAGGGAAACAGAGGTGGTTACGTGATCCTGCATGGACTGTGCCAAGATCCTACCAGGCAGTGTCACACTGAATGGTAGATTGGACCTCCCTAGGAAAACCGGACAACTGGACCCACAATTCACATCTGATCGCCACCCCAGTGGCAAGCGAGCCGGAAGATGTCTCCGCTGTATCTACCACAGCCTGGAGTCTGACCTGGGCTGTCACACAGCCTTCGTCCATCAGGGCCTGGAATCACTGGCACTTGACCTGTGGGATATCCTCCAAAAACTGCCAGTTTGGCATAATTGTTAAAACCACACTTCGACAGCAGAGCAAATTGGACATTGGAAGCGCAGAACTGGATGGCTGTGGAGGATCAGAGTTTGTGGCTCATGACGTCCAGGTGCTTCACTGCCCTATCCGGAGGTGGAGGAGTGCTGGCTGCCCCATTCCACAGCTACAATATTGAAATCCCAGGATGTGGGCGGGCACAAGCTCGCCCACTTCTAAAGCCCCTCCCCCAGCCAAGCAGGAGGGACGCTGGACCCAGGTTCAACTAATTACGGGGGACAACAAATGAAAAAACAGGGACAGGAGTGGAGGTCAAAGGTTTAAAACGAGGGTACCAGACAGGGACACCGAGCAGAGAACCCTGCACAGCGCCCACTGCTCCTCAAAGCTGTTGAGGGAGCAAGTGAATGCCGCCCAGTGGAACTCTGCCCAGATGCGTGAGACCAGGGACAACCGGAAATAGGCCCCACAGTCGCAGAACTCCCCCTCATCTTGCATCCTCCTCCTGGTGGTGGAGATGGTGACTTTAGCCAGGGCCAGGAGGAGGTTGACAAGGAGGTCTCACGACTTTGTGGGGCCAGGGATAGGGTGTGCGAAAAGGAAGAGGTGTGGGGAAAAGTGCAGCCAGAACCGCAATAAGAGGTTCTGGAGGAGCCGGACTAGGGGCTGCAACCTGGTGCACTCGAGGTAGGCATGCGCCAGGGTCTCCCTCACGCCGCAGAAGGGACAGCCTGCAGGTATGGGGGTGAACCGCGCCAGGTACACGCCCATGCTCATGGCTCCGTGAAGGAGCTGCCAACTAATATCCCTGGTGGGCCATGGGATTAAGGTGGAGCAGAGGCTGGCCCACCGGGGCCTCTCACCCTCTCTTGGTGGGAGATAGTCCCACCACTTGGTGTCGGAGCGGGACGCGAGGGTGAGGAAATGAAACGTGTGGAGCACGAGCGCATAGATATGGTTCCTCGGCATGGTTCGGAACGAAAGTGGCTGCAGAATATGCAGCCGGCTCGGGGTATAGGAGTGGGGAGGCCGGAAGGGCTCGTGAAGCAGGGGCCCGAGTACTAATTCCGGAGGGCCCAGGGTGAGGGGTGGGCGGGGAGAACCTTCTCGCAGGGCCCGTCGCAGGAAGCCGAGAGAGACAGGAGACAGGGCGTCCCCCACCTCCCGGAGTACGCGCAAGAGGGTCACGAGGGTGGAGAGCCCCATACGTCGGGCGAGCACACGGGGATCCACCCAGTCCCCCCTGTCGTAGTCCAGGAGGTCTCCGATCCTAGTAGTTTCTGCCAGGACCAGCCTCCGGCACACCGCGGGAGACTCTGCCACCTGCACACGGAGGTCAGGATTGTGTAGCAGGGGCTCCGCGAGGAGATCCTCTCCCACGGTGGCCACAAGGGACCTGGTCACCCCAAAGAGCTTCCAGGTCCGGAGGAGGTCCTAGTAGAAGACCGGCAGCTCCGAGAGGTCTCGCGGAAGACCCCTCGGGTGGAGAAAAAAGAGCTGCCGGTCGTATCGGAGCCCCCGGAGGCGGCGGAGGAAGGCGTGTGCCAACGTGCTCCATGCTGGACTACACGCACCATAGAGGAGTCTCTGCAGGGCCTGGAGGCAGAAGACGTGGACCTGGCTGCGCAGGCAGACCAGGCCCTGTCCTCCGTCCTCCAGAGGGAGACTCAGGACCCCTGCAGAGACCGAATGCAGTCCCGGCCAGAAGAACTCCAGGGCCATCCTCTGGAGCCTGGCCAGGATCCCCAAGGCCGGGCTCAGGGTGTTGAGCCGGTGCCAGAGCATGGACAGGACCAGCTGGTTCAGCACCAGCGCCCTCCCTCGGAGGGAGAGACACCGGAACAGTCCTGACCATCTCCGCACCCGCTCACGCACCCTGCCCTCCAAGTCCTGCCAGTTTTCCGGTGAGGAAGGATGCATGGCAGAGAGATAAACGCCCAGATAGAGCAGCGGACCCGCGCTCCACCGAATGGCATAGCTACATGCATGGCCAGCAAGGCTGGGAGGGACGGGGAGGAGAGAAGAGAAAGCCAGCCCCCTTAGTTGGCACAAAGTACCTGTGTTCCACCCTCTTGGGTATAGGAAGTGCAGGATGCCATCATGTGCCACACCGCTCGTGTGGTTTCAAAATGGTGTCATAAATGGACAGAGCTATACATGTTGGTCCCTGAGGCTAGAGAATGTCCAGAAACTGGTTGGGTGGGTCCCTGACCTCCTCCAGGGGAATGCCCAAGACAAAGACCAGCGTTTGTATCAGCTCCTGGTACTGTTGGAGATCATCAGGAGATGAGAGAGTCAGTGGGAGCAGCGCCTTTTCCAGAGAGGAGGAGGCTGCTGTCAAGACCGGTGGTACCGGAGGTGCTGGGTCAAGCTCTGGATCCTCCTCCAGGTCCCTGGCAATCAGTACCATCTATGGGGCTGGGGTGATCTGGTACAAGGCCACCAATGGTGGATATGGCCAGCGATAATGGTCCCATGAGAGCCAATAGTGCCACAAGGCTGGGTCATAATGGTACTGTGGGCCCCAAGGATATGAGTACCACTCAGCCAGGCCCGGAGCACAGTGCACTGGGAAAGGTGGGCACACCCAGGAATCTTCACTATGCCAGGAGACCAGGAAGAAGGAAGGCTCTTTTGCCGAGAAGTGCTCCAAATCTGATGAAGCCTTTGGAAGTGGTGGAGCTGTTGGTGCAGGCAGTACAGCATCCAGTGGCAGTGGCCAGCAGCTGAGGAGGAGCAGCTAATCTGCCAGTATAGGAGGCTACAGGGCCAAGAAAAGCAGTGAGGGTGGATACAACAGTTTAAGCTGGGAGATGGAGATCAGCAGATCTGTTCGACCAGGTCTCCAGGGCACATCCCGTCGTCCGCCAAATCAAGGAGGGGTACTCAGAGCAGAGCCTGAAGAATCCTGCCGGGTCTGGCGAGCATTCATGGATGGGCTGTTATGACCCTCAGTCATCACAGCAACTGGCAGTGCCAGCGGGTCTTGCTTCTTCTTTGCCCTGTCTCTGGCCTTAGGGAGTGGCCCTGCAGGGTCATCACATCACGTCCCACCCACCCGAGCTCAGCTCAGGGAGGGAACACGATGTATCACAGCAGTCCATGACGGGGACCTGCTGCGGTGTCCATGAGAGCTCTCCTTGTGTGCCTCTCCTTGCACACGGCGCCTCTCATGAAGCTCTCCTTGTACACCTTCTCAAGTCTCAGTGGTGCTGATGGATCCGGGAGTGAAGCTGAGGGCTGAGAACTCACCATGGTGGCCACTGGGAGCTGGAGGTAGCCATGCTTGCAGATGGTCAATGTAAACAAACTGTCTTGTGGCCCATCAGCAGATTACCCTGACAGGCCACGTGTGGCCCGAGGGCCGCAGGTTGCCCACCACTGATGTAGCCTATACAGCAGGGGTGGATCCCTTAAATAGCCCTAGAGGCATATTGCAGCACATCCTTTCAACTGACAGGCCTGGCACAGAAGATTTGCAAGGGTTAAGTGAAAACAATGCTTCAGATGAATGGCTGTGTAGTTGATCGATTTTTCTGTCAGGCATACCACCCGCCAGTCTAACATGCTTGTAAACTACAAATGATTGGAGCCCTCCTAAGATTTCATCCTCCAGGTCACAGTCATCACTTGCTCCTTCCTTCCTTCCTTCTCATCCTTCCAGTGACCATTTTTCTCTATTTAAATGAATGCAAAAGGTATCTTTTATGATAAGAAAATCTTTCCATGGCTGCCTTGGTGTTTCTGGTTTGAGAATTTCAAACTCCTAAGCTAATGGTTTTCAACCAGGGGTACGTGTACCTCTCGGAGTGCACAGAGATCTTCCAGGGGATACATCAACTCATCTAGATATTTGCCCAGTTTTACAAGAGGCTACATAAAAAGCACTAGCTAAGTCAGTACAAACTAAAATGTCATACAATGACTTGTTTCACTGTAGTATATAGAGCAGTATAAATGGTAAGTACTATATTTATATTCCTTTATTTTATAATTACATGGTGAAAATGAGAAACTAAGCAATATTTCAGTAATAGTGACACTTTTGTATTTTTATGTCTGATTTTATAAACAAGTAGTTTTGAAGTGAGGTGAACATTGGGATATGCCAGACAAAGCAGACTCCTGAAAGGGGTACAGTAGTCTGAAAAGGCTGAGAACCACTGTCCAAAGCCACCAAGTTTAACATTATTTAATGGAAGAGTTTTGTTGGAAAACATGTAACATTTAAAATGAAACGAAAAGCAGCAATACAAATACCCCAGTGAGTCACTTTAATGATTCATCCAATTATTGCAGCTTTGTCCACGAAACTAGAATGAAAGCAGAACTCCTCAAGTGAATTACAGTCACTCAGATACTCTTACGGATATGCAGAGATTGTCAGAGAAACCAGCTAAATCCCATTCTACCACAACATGCACAGTGCCACTTTTCACTTTCAGAAGTCATATTTCAGCCTTTATCCATCCCTTCAGATTTTATTACTTATGTTGAGAGTAGTGGTGGGCAACCTGTGGCCCGTGGGCTGCATGGGGCCCATCAGGATAACCCACTGGCGGGCCGCGAGATAGTTTGTTTGCATTGACTGTCCGCAGGTACAGCCGTCTGCAGCTTCCAGTGGTTGCACTTTGCCATTCTCGGCCAATGAGAGCTATGGGAAGCGGGCAAGAGCAGGTGAACTTTGAAGAAACGAACATCCTTAGTACAAAAGAACAAGCAAAGGAAAGACACAGAACAGATATACAGAAAACTGACTCGATGAGTATTTTTCAGAATTTTCTGAGATATCAGTAGCTTCTTGAAAAGTTGCTTTCTTTCTTGTTAACATTAAACTTTTGGAAGGACACAAAAGGACTGATTTCACTGACCTGTTTTGGCAGCCTGGTCAACATATCTTTGCAGCGTTGCAAACAAGTCACTGCTTTCTGAAAATACCCTTGAACAACTGCCTAAGAAAGCAACAAAACACACCAATAAATTGTTAGAATAAAAGCAATTTGTCTTAAAATACCCTGCTGGCTCACAGTATAGTGCAACTCACTCTACTGTAAATGGAGAGATAACAAAAAAGGCAAGATACACCATGAAACTCTGAGGTTATAGCGCGTGAATATGTAGTATCATGTGATCATTTCCTCCAAATGCTAAAATTGCCAAGAAGTTACACGAAATATGGTATAACCCAGAGTTCCCCAAATAGTGGGTCATGGGAAGATTGTAGATGGGTCATGGGACCAGTGTGCTGGGAAAAGGGTGTTGGAGAATGAGCCCACCCCATCAAAAAGTAGTGGCTCTGTCCTGTCCCACAGAGCTGTGCCCATTTCCCTACTACTGGTGTCACAAGTTGGTGCACACGGTTGCCATGCCACTCAGGTTTGGCCCACGCAGCCCTCCACTGGCTGGGTCAAACCAGAGTGGTGCTGTGACCTCATACACCAGGTCAAAACATCTGGAATGGGAAGACAATCTCAGTTTCACTGGAGCCACCACTGTAAAATGAATGCAGGGTGGGTTCACTCTCCAACCCGTCTTCTGCTGGGGCCTTCTCCCCACTCCAGGCCAGGATTAGGATTGCGGTGCCAAGGCAGAGGGTCCTGCTGCATGTAGTCCAGGGGTAGGCAACCTATGGCACGGGTGCCGAAGGTGGCACGCAAGCGGATTTTCAGTGGCACTCACGCTGCCCAGGTCCTGGCCACTGGTCAGGGGGGCTCTGAATTTTAATTTAATTTTAAATGAAGCTTCTTAAACATTTTAAAAACCTTATTTACTTTACATACAACAATAGTTTAGTTATATATTAATGACTTATAGAAAGAGACCTTCTAAAAATGTTAAAATATATTACTAGCACGCGAAATCTTACATTAGAGTGAATAAATGAAGACTCGGCACACCATTTCCGAAAAGTTGCCGACCCCTGATGTAGTCAATGCCCCTCAGTGGGGTGATGAGGAGGAAAAGGATGCTGACCTATGATTTTTGGGCCTCCCCCATGATTATAGACCCTGAGAGGGTTACACACAAAACAACTTGATAAAACACAGCTGGTGGGTCACATGAGTTGCAGGGGCTGGAGCTTTAAGAAAAATCACCAAATATCATGATGACCTCCCTACTTGTATATGAAAAACACTGTACATAAAAAAGTTTAGATATACTAACTAAGTAATCACACATATATAAAGATTACCATCTAGTGCAGAGGTGGGCAAACTTTTTGGCCCGAGGGCCACATCAGAGTTCAAAACTGTATGGAGGGCCAGGTAGGGAAGCCTCCCCAAACAGCCTGGCCCCCACTCGACCCCCTCCCACTTTCCACCCCCTGACTGCCTCCCTCAGAACCCCCGACTCATCCACCGCCCCCGCACCCCACTCCTTGTCCCCTGACTACTCCCTCCAGAGACCCCCGTCCCCAACCCCCACTCCAGGAGACAGACAGGCTGTCGCGCAGCCCCGCCCCCCAGAGCGCTGCTTGCACAATATGCTGAGGTTGCAGTCAGGGGAATAGCAGGGGAAGTGGGAGGAGCTAGCCTCCCCAGCCAGGAGCTGGGGGGCCAGACAGAATTAGCCGGTGGGCTGGATGTGGCCCATGGGCCGTAGTTTGCCCACCCCTGATCTAGTGGCATATTCAATAAAGTTGTTATTATGCACTGCAAGTAGCTTCCTATGTGGAGCTTTTACACCTCATAGATCTTGGCTACTTGTGACCTAGATGCAATGTTTCACCCAAGAATTATTTGATTACTTTAATAACAGTGGCACAGAGATGTGTGGTTTTGAATTTACATATCTCACTAAATATATGTTGCAGTGCTGTGGATGTGGAGATCCTAGTTCCAAAGCAACATCAGATATCTTGCTTTTTCAGCCAGTGAAGCACAAACCATTGTAGGAGGTGGCTCAGGCCTCAAAAAGATAGCTGTCCATTTTATAAACACTCCTGCTAGCTAAATCACAAAAGGTATGTCTACACAGCAAAGAAAAACCCATGGCTGGACTGTACCAGCCAACTCAGGCTAGTGGGGCTTGTGCTGAGGGGGCTGTTTTATTCCTGTGTAGACTTCTGGGCTCGAGCTGGAGCCTGAGTTCTGGACACTCCCATCTCATAGGGTCCTAGAACCAGGCTTAGCCCAAGCCAGGTGTCTTCATAGCAATGAAACAGCCCCACAGCCGCAGGCTGAGTCAGCTAGCACGGCCAGCCGCAGGTGTCTAGTTGCTGTGTACACATACTCTGAGTCTTCAAGAAATGATCTAAACAACTTTGCAGCATTATGGTAAATTAGTGGGGATACATGTCGAAAAAATAGGTATATTAAGAATGCTTAAATTACTGTAAAACTGAGGGGTGAAATCTGAGACCTTACAGCAGATCTAGGAAACATCTTTCCAGATTAATGACAGGAACTCACACTTCTAACAACTGAATCAAAGTTCCAATATGATCATTCATACATTCCATATGCTTCAATGACCTATAAAGGGAAACCGGCTGGGATACGTACTGATTCAGCCTGATAAGACAGCACTTTGAATAGGTCCTTCTCTACATCAGCTTTGTGCACCTGAATATCTGCCTCACCACTGCTCCTCTTCATTAATTGGGCATATAGTTTTTCTAGACTCTGGAAAAGAAAACATAAGCACCCAGAAAGCTGTTACTTAATTGTAGCATTTGCTAGTACAGGGGTAGGCAACCTATGGCACGGGTGCGAAGGTGGCACTCTCACTGCCCAGGTCCTGGCCACTAGTCAGTGGGGCTCTGCATTTGAATTTAATTTTAAATGAAGCTTCTTAAACATTTTAAAAACCTTATTTACTTTACATACAACAATAGTTTAGTTATATATTAAAGACTTATAGAAAGAGACCTTCTAAAAACGTTAAAATATATTACTAGCACGCAAAACCTGAAATTAGAGTGAATAAATGAAAACTCAGCACACCACTTCCGAAAAGTTGCCAACCCCTGTGCTAGTAAGAGTATTTGCAGGAGACTGCACCTAGCCAGACACTTACATTTATGGCAATGACAAGAAATTCATCAGCAAGGGTGGCTTTTCCAACATCCACCCATCCTTTTCCAGTCTTCATGGCCATCTGAAGAAGAAAAAGAACATGTTTTGTGAACATGCAACCCAAATCATTTCTCACTTGTTCTCTTATTCTCAGGGCTTGACAAAACCCTGGCTGGGATGATTTAGTTGGGGATTAGGTCCTGCTTTGAGAAAGGGGTTGTACTAGATGACCTCTTGAGGTCCCTTCCAACCCTGATATTCTATGATTCTGATTCTGTGATTTTATCCAAAGCATCATCAACCTCTTTGCTTGTATTTACTTAGCGTGTTAAATTAGGTGTTAGTTGCATTTTACCTCTTATTTCCTTGTAATCAATTCTGACTTATATACCTCATTACTTGAAGTCACTTAAAATATATCTTTCTATAGTTAATAATTTTTTGTTGCTTTATCTAAACCAGTGTAAATTGCAATGTTTGGGAAACTCTATTTGGGATAACAAGATTTGTGTATATCATTTTCTATTAATAAATGGCAGACCTTATATGCGCTCGTATCATCCAGGAGGGTGCTGGGCAGTACACCCACTCTTAATACATTTCTGGAGGAAAGTCTCGGACTAGAAGTTTGCTGGTGTTGCCCTGTCATGTAATTCTGTAGTACTCATGGAATATAACAGGGAGTGATTTACATGCTGGAGGCTGCGTGAGAGCAGATCTGGACTGGTTGCTCTGAAAGCAAATCAGGGTAAAAGGCTGCAAAATTGAGGGGACACAGCTATCCATCAGTCCAGATTGTACCCTCGATAATGTCTCAAAATGTTCTTTGCAAACATCTCTCATCTCAAATCTGACAAACTCACTATGTCAAACATGTCTTAAGGGATATTTATCCATAAAGAGTAACATGTAAGACATCTACAGAACACTCAAAACTTGTCAAGATTCAGAGTTATTGTGAGATGCATATATGGGTAATATTTAGGGAATAATGTATTTATTTTGAAATTTTACTTTATGGTCCTGGAGTACAAACACTGGGAGATAATGTGTCTTGGTGCTAGCCCATTCGGACAAAGAGAAGTTGTCACCACTTCCAGTGGGTTTCTCAATATACAAATAGAAACAAAAGGCTGTTTTCGGTATAACACATGGGAGGGAGAGGACTTTGTATCCATTTGCTGAGGAAAAAAAACTTATAGATCATGGTTGCTTTTATGAACATTTGGATCCTCGTTCTTGAGAAACCAGCCTGCTCTGCAACAGACTGAATCTTGGAGGGAAATCTACTTTTCTACCACACTTTTGTTCCTTGTTAAATTCTTTACTTTCTTAAATAAACCTTCTTTTGTTTTATTATAAGTATCACAAGTGTTGTGTGGTTACAGAAGCAGTGATTAAAGATAAAACTGGTAAACTGAGGTACCTACTCCGCCAGTGTCAGAGGGAATAGGGTGCACCCACTGTTAACCTGCAAGATGAAGTGAGGGCTGGCATAGTACAGAGGATAGTACTTGAATGACTGAAAGCCTAGCAGTGTCAGGGAGCTGACAAACCCAGCTAACACAAGAAATACTTTCTGTTGCGGGAGGCAGGGGGTAACAAGGTGACCCACAGTTCTAGATATCCCAAGAATGATCACAGGTATACAGATACCTCAGTAGGGCCACCAATTAGGGGGGCAAGGGAAGGCGGGAGGAGAGCCCCCTTCCTCCCCACAGGAGGTGTGAAAAGCTCCTAGGTGGAGCTCTTAAGGGGGTACAGGCTCTAGAGTAGGGCTGAGGATAAGGGGTTTGGGGTGCAGGAAGGCGCTCTAGGCTCAGGGTTGGGGGCACAGG
This sequence comes from Dermatemys mawii, assembly GCA_007922305.1. Taxonomy (NCBI): domain Eukaryota; kingdom Metazoa; phylum Chordata; order Testudines; family Dermatemydidae; genus Dermatemys; species Dermatemys mawii. Next base: position 36,823,100 of record ML677377.1, read on the forward strand.
GTTGGGGCATGGGCTTACCTTGGGCAGCTCCCAGTCAGCGGCGCAGCAGGGTGCAGACGCAGGCTTCCAGCCTGTCCTGGTTCCACAGAATGCATTGTGCCCCAGAAGCAGTCAGCAGCAGGTCCGGTTCTAGGCAAAGGCAGCAAGCGGTGCCTCCCCCGCACCTCTCATTGGCAGTAACCAGCCAATGGAAGTACGGAGCCAGTGCTTGGGGCAAGGGCAGCATGCGGAGCTCCTTGCCCCCCAGCCTGGGAGCCGGAACTGCTGCTGGCCACTTCCAGGGTGTAGTGCGGTGCCGGAACAGGTAGGAACTAGCCTGCTTTAGCCGGGCAGCACTGCCGATGGGACTTAACAGCCCAGTCAGCAATGCTGACCAGAGCCGCCATGACCCAGTCCCTTCCATTCCATGACCAGTTCTGGGTTGTGACCCGTGGTTTGAAACCACTGTCTTGGAGGATATAAAGATGGTAATAACTGTCATTAATGATCTGGAGGATGGCGTGGACTGCACCCTTAGCAAATTTTCAGATGACACTAAACTGGGAGGAGTGGTAGACAGGTGGGAGGGGAGGGATAGGATACAGAGGGACCTAGAAGAGGATTGGGCCAAAAGAAATTTGATGAGGTTCAGCAAGGACAAGTGCAGAATCCTGCACTTAGGACGGAAGAATCCCATGCACTGCTACAGACTAGGGACCGAAAGGCTAGGCAGCAGTTCTGCAGAAAAGGACCTAGGAGTTACAGTAGATGAGAAGCTGGACATGACCCAACAGTGTGCCCTTGCTGCCAAGAAGGCTAACGGCATTTGGGGCTGTATAAGTAGGGGCATTGCCAGGAGATGGAGGGATGTGCTCATTCCCCTCTATTCAGCACTGGTGAGGCCCCATCTGGAATACTGTGTCCAGTTTTGGGCCCCACACTACAAGAAGGATGTGGATAAATTGGAAAGAGTTCAGCGGAGGGCAACAAAAATGACTTATGAGGAGAGGCTGAGGGAACTGGGATTGTTTAGTCTACAGAAGAGAAGACTGAGGGGGGATTTGATAGCTACCTTCAGCTACCTGAAAGGGGGTTCCAAAGAGGATGGGTCTAGACTGGTCTCAGTGGTACCAGATGGCAGAACAAGGAGTAATGGTCTCAAGTTGCAGAGGGGGAGGTTTAGGTTGGATATTAAGAAAAACTTTCTCACTAAGAGGCTAGTGAAGCACTGGAATGGATTACCTCGGGAGGTGGAGGAATCTCCTTCCTTAGAGGTTTTTAAGGTCTGGCTTGACAAAGCCCTGGCTGGAATGATTTAGTTGGCGATTGGTCCTGCTTTGAGCAGAGGGTTGGACTAGATACCTCCTGAGGTACCTTCCAACCCTAATATTCTAGGATGCTATGATTCTATGATTTTCAGGGAAAAGGAGATGTTAGTTCAAATGGGCTGGAGCTGTTATTACTGGTCATGTTAACATTTGATTCTGTTTCCTAAGAAGATAAAAGAAGATAAACACAAAAAAGGGGAAAATAGCAGACATAAAAATGAACTTAATGTCTTTGATGTTGACTTTCACTTGCAACCTCATTGCTGGAAAAACATAGGCATGCCACTGTTACTATCAGCCACTCCAAGACCCTGCAAACTTACATACCAGTACCAGGCTGTTTAGGGCATTCCATTTAGCTACCTCTTCTTTTTGGTCACAGCCTTACACCAGTGTTGCAAAATATAGTCTTGGCTGCCTAAGCCAGACTCTTATTAGATAGAAGGAAACAGGAGAGGAATAGGAGAGAGAAAAAATAAGACAGGGAAGGAAAAGGTCACACAAGAGAGGTATGTGACAGTATCACATCCCAGATGGTATTTGGGAGTTCGCTAGGACCAGTGGAGGTGGCAGTATCATTTGAGTCCCTCTCTCTGGCCTGATCAGGACCAGGTACTGGGTCCCAAGAGACAGTGGGGGACAACAGCCATCATTGTGAAGATCGTTCCTTCCCCTTTTCTAGTCTTTTGGTCAGCCAGCATGATGGTAGCCCTCTTTTCCCCAAAAAGTCTCTTTTGAAGACCCCAAAAGAGGAGTGTTAGAGGAAGAACAGCCCATTCGCTCATCGTTTTGTCCACCAATCAGGGCTAGTGTCTGACCCATCAATTTTGGTTCACTGATTTCCAGTTCCACACTTTTCTTGTTTACCAAGCATGATCTTAACACAGTCCTTGAATTATATCAGTAGGCATTTTTGCTTGGACTAATTCACTCTGTCTCACTTTTGCACCTTTTCCCATAAACATTTGTTGTTACAGGTTACTGTGGCATTTTATGAACTTGCACTTACTTTTTAGAGTTGAGTTCATAATTAGAGTAAATTTGTAGGCCCAGTTATCACAACAGGATGTATTGTTTTCCATGAGGTACTGAAGCAGTAATTTACTTTTTTCACAACATTTATATTGGCTGGGTAAGGCATAGCTAGTGCCATTTATTTCCATGTGGGAGACCTCAGCAATTCATGTTCTCACCATGGACTAAGGGGTGTTATGCTGGTTTACTATGGAAGTCAAGGTTCATAATGGTGTGGCTCAGAAACCCTTAACTATAGTGGCTCAGTCAGGTGTCACTGTGATAACACAGATCTAATTTTAGCAGCTACATCCCTCAGAAATATAATTTCATTCACTTTCCTGAATTACTCTGTCATTTGAAAGTACCTTTCCAAGATTTCCCTTGGAACCCACCATACTGCACTTGTATTCTCACAATTTAGCTACACTTACCAAAATCTGCCTTCGCACCATCTCCTCTGGAGGATTGCTGCCTTCACACAGGCACACTAGCCTGCAAGAAACATGACGCACTGCAAGAAAACAATGCACACATACATAAGGATGGGCCACTTCTCTGTTCTTTCAAGCCGTTATGGACTCTAACTCTAAAGTCAGACTATGGAGAAGCTACTTCTTCACCAACTGATGCAGTCAGAAACAAACATTTCTTAGGTAATGTAAACCCCCATAACCCTAACAACCAGAACACTGTTGTGTGCTGCCTGTCCCGTGACCAGAATAAAATGGAATTCAGCACATTAGCTTACAACTGATGTTTTTATAACTGCAAATCTCATAGAGCTGATCCACTGCAGATTAGAAGCTCCAGCTCCACACCAATGAGAAAAAGAACAGGAGTACTTGTAGCATCTTAGAGACTAACAAATTTTATTTGAGCATAAGCTTTCATGAGCTACTGCCTATTTCGTTAGATGCATATAAGGGAACATATAATAGGAAGATATTTATACCTACAGAGAACATGAAAAGATGGAAGTTGACATATCAACTCTAAGAGGCTAATTAATTAAGATGAGCTAGTTTCAGCAGGAGAAAAAAGTTTTTGTAGTAATTATCAAGATGGCCCATTTCAGACAGCTGACAAGAAGGTGTCCCAAGTTGATGGTATTTTGCAACAGAAAAACTTCAAAAACAGACTTCAGTGAGAAACTGCTGAACTGGAATTAATTTGCAAACTGGATACCATGAACTTGGGCTTGAAGAGAGACTGGGAGTGGCTGGGTCATTACACAAATTGAATCTATTTCCTGATGTTAAGTATCTTCACATCTTCTTGTTAACTGTCTGAAATGGGCCATCTTGATTATCACTACAAAAGTGTTTTTTCTCCTCCTGATAATCAAGTACTCCTGGTTTTTTTTGCGGATACAGACTAACACGACTGCTACTCTGAAATCAATGGGAAAGTACCCTGGAGACTGCAGCCAGCCTGGAAACCTCACTCCACTGCGAAGTATGATGGGTAGTATATGTTTCTCCTTCGTGAGACTTAACCATGTTCTCACTGAACTCAATAGGAATTCTGTTATTAACTTAATTGGAATAGACTTAGACTCTCCATATTTGGAAGCAGATTCACCTAGTGTTTATCTTGGCATAAATCCTGGAGGCCTGTGGTAGCAAATAATTCTGCAAGGGACAAGGCTATAGAGTTGCACAGAAGTCAAAACCTTAGCTATGCCCAGAGTCATTAGAATACAATGCAGCCCATAAAGCAGCGTGGAACTAGCTGGGAAGGGAAAATGACCAGGGAACGGCCTAATTCAGCACCTTCTCTCTGTAGCTTCTACAAAGTTCCATGAGGAGTAAAAGCTTGTCCTAAGGGTATGTCTTCACTACCCACCGGATCAGCGGGTAGCAATCGATCTTTTGGCAATCGACTCCGTAACTCCAGCTCGCTGCGAGGCGCAAACTGGAGTTGACGGGGGAGTCCGCTGCCGACCGCTGCCGCCGTGAGAACGGCGGGTAAATCAGCTGAAGATACGCCAACTTCAGCTACGTTATTCATGTAGCTGAAGTTGCGTATCTTCAGGCGACCTCACCCCCTAGTGAACACCAGCCCTAAGTAGAAACCCCAAGGAAAAGGAACTGCGAAAACATAGCCTGCCCTTCATCAGAGTGAATCTCTCCCCAGTGCGTGGAGATTAGCTGGCACAAGAAGTGTAATTAAGGTACAGGGTAAATATTTTGCAATGAATGAATAAAACAAACAAATAATAACAATGGACATCAGGGTAAACAATATGATGCAATTCATTTTATTATTCTTCTCCTGGCAGATGCCTGTCTGGAAGCCTTGTACTTTTTCCTCAGTACAGGTGAGGGAGAATTGTGCCAGGATTCTTCTAATGCTGGAAGTGAGCTTCTTACTAAACCTGCAGCACTCAGCACCAAGTCAGACCAACACAACTCTGACAGTGGCCTGAGTGCCACCCCATCAACAGGAATTTCAGCCTAACCTCATTATGGTAGGCTTGTACTCCCTGCAAATCTGGAACCGGTAGTTCATGTGTGCCTCTCCCAAGCACTTCAGGCAGCTATTGTGTGGATTGCTCACTGGCACAGGCCTGGAGCAAGCACACACCTGGAAACCCAGTAATAAGGGCATACTGTACCTCCATACTAGAAATAGAAAAACCACAAACAGGGAAACAACAGTGCAAAAAACTCAAAACATTTTCCCCCAAAACAGAACTAAAATTTACTATTTTAACAACACTAGACTATCTATATATACACATACATTATGGTACAAAAAGGCTTAGAGAAGAATTATTTTGATATAGAACAGAGTTTCAATGACCTCTGCGGGCAGTAAGAAGGAACTGAGTGAGGCCAGAGACAGCTCTGTCCTCTATATACACATACAGCGGCACACACCAGCTGGGGGAGTTTGAGCTGCCAAATGGGTATTGCTGAGTAAAAAAGTTTCTGAAGGCCATGTGCTGAGCACACAAACATCAAAAATGAATACACTCATGCAATCATTCAAAGAACACCAAAATATCCTCTGGCAAAACCAAGAAAGACAAGACTGATGTTCTTTATATTTCAAAAGTTAAAAGCTAACAGAACAAATCTTTCAGTTCTTCTTCATACATCAAAAAAAAAAAAAGAACACAACCCCAATTGTTTTAAATATCCTTTGCAGGTCACCTTTTACTATGATATGAGAGCTGATGAGATTGTGCCGTAGAACTAATAAGCTTCCCTCCCTCCCCTTTGTCTAAAACCATCTCTCCTTGAATTATGTATATAACTTAGACTGCAAGCCCCTTGCAGCAAAAACTGTGGACCAGATACTGGGGTCCTGCAGATTTGCACAGAGAGCAGGTCAAGGTACAGATACAAAGGTGGCTTTGAAGCTCACTTTTGCACTCCGCCAATCATGCCTTGCACCAGGTTAGATCAACTTTCGGTCTGCAGAATCCTTAGGGTTTCTCTACACACAGTTTTGTACCAATTTAACTAAATTGGTTCATTAGAGATGAGGTAATATCTTTTATTAAACCAAATTCTGTTGGTGAAAGATACATCAATTGAGCTGCACAGAGCTCTTAAGATCTATATCAGCTTCTATCAGTGCAGACCCCCATAGCCCAGACACTTATATCAGTACAGTTTATTTCCAAAAATATATGGACCAAAAACATAGCCAAGGATTATTGAAGCACAGAGGAGTCCAGACACAGCTCCTTTCCTCTGGTCATGCACCTTTTCCCTGCTACGGGCAGCAGGAAAGGGGAGGAATCTCACAACTCCTACTCAGACTGTGTCACCAGAGGATCATCGTTGCACTGCAGTGATCCTTCCTTAGTTATACAAAGTAGCTGCAAAGAACTCTCTGCCTTTATTTTATCTGCAAAGATACACACAACCCTATTGCAATATATACAAAATAATAGCACCGTAAGAGCTTTTCTTTTACAGTATAAACGAACTTTAATCTAGGACACATACATACATTTAGCTCTTTGCTCGTCATTGATAACTGAATCTACTCGGTTAGTCACAGCCCAATTCCACAGGCTTATTGCACTTTCTTCAGTCTAGGAGAATAGAAAAAAATTAATGAGAATTCGCCTTTTCGTCTTGATCTGGGTCATATTTGAACTTCTCGATGTAACAGAACCATATATAGGTAAATATCTATATGCCTGTGTATATCAAAGAATGACATGACTTAAAATTGAAAATATCAAATTAGACTGATGGCAATTGCACCCATTCAATATTTCAAATCCTTTGTTTTGTCATTAAAGCATCTTCCTGAACAGCTTCCCTTCATCTATCACTTTACTCAATTGTCCTTACACTCATTTTCAATAAGCCCATTCCATTGCCAACATTTGATCCGGTTTACTCCATCTGTCTGGAATAAAATTATCTCGCACACACAAACCTTGAGCAATAGCATATCCATTGCCATTAGGATACAACTGACTTACTAATGTATTTCAAAGTCTAATACAGATATTCACAACGTGCAAAGTTCCCAACAGACGTTGAAAAATTCAAAAAGAGTCAGAAAAAAGCTATAAGAATGGCAGCAGATCTAAAAATCCTCTCACAGTGACACACTTAAGTAGCTCAATCTACTTAGTTGATAAAAAAAGATAGTTAGGTGACCTGATTACGGTGAATAAACTGACACAAGGAGAAGACTTCTGACAGTAGGGGGCTCTTTATTCTAGCAAAAGATCCAACAACTGGAAGTTGAACCTATACAAATTCAGACTGGAAAAAAGGCACATGGATAGGGTGACCAGATGTCCCAATTTTATAGGGACAGTCTCAATTTTTGGGTCTTTTTCTTACATAGGCTCCTATTATCCCCTACCCACTGTCCCAATTTTTCACATTTGCTGTCTGGTCACCATACACATGGATAATTAGCCATTGGAACAACATATCAAGGGACATGGTCAATTTTCTATCACCTGATGTCTTTTTAAAATCAAGAGTGATGTCTTTCTAAAAAGATATACTCTCTAGCTCAGGGATGGGCAAATGTTTTGGCCTGAGGGGCACATCGGGATTCCAAACTTTTACGGAGGGCCGGGTCAGGGAAGGCTGTGCCGCCCCAAACAGCCCGGCTCCACCCCCTACCCTATCCCCTCCCACTTCCTGCCCCCTGACTGCCCCCCTCAGAATCTCAGACCCATCCAACCCCCCTGCTCCTTGTCCCAACTGCCTCCCTCCAGAGACCCCCTACCCCTAACCAGCCCTCCAGGACCCCGCCTCCTATCTAAGCCCCTCTGCTCCTTGTCTCCTGACTGCCCTCTCCAGAGACCCGCAACTCTAGCTGCCCCCCCAGGACCCTACCCCCTTCCCACCCACCCCTGCTCCCTGTCCCCTGACTGCCCAGACCTCTATCTACCCTCCAGCCCCGCTTCCTGACAGACCTCCAGGACTTCCATACCCTATCCAACTTCCCATCCCCTGTTCCCCATCCCCTGACCACCACCCCCAAACCTCCGCCCCATCCAACAGGCCCCTTTCCCCTGACTGCCCCCTGGGGCTCCCTGCCTCTTATCTACCCGCACCCCGCCCCGGCCCCCTTACCATGCTGCTGGTGGCCCGGCTGGAGCCAGACACACCGCACTGCTCTCCCGGAGGAGTGTGCGGCCCCACCCCCCAGAGTGCAGGGAAGGGGCCAGGAGCAGCTCCCCCACCGGGAGCTCAGGCATGCTTAGGCTCTGAGACAGCAGGGAAACAGGGAAGGTGGGGGAGGGGCCTGGAGCAGCCTCCCGGCCAGGAGCTCAGGCAGCACAGTCAGGATAGTCCCGCGGGCTGTATGTGGCCCGCGGGCCATAGTTTGTCCACCCCTGCTCTAGGGGTGCATCAAGAAATTATGGGCTTGATGCAGAAATCGCAGGGTGCAATTTGTTGTGCAGGAAGTCAGAGTAAATGGTCAGAATGGTTCCTTCTAGCCTTAAAAGTTACGCATCTACGAATTAGTACAAATCAAGAGCAGGAAATATTTGGTTTCACACCAAATTTCTAAAGTAAATGTTTAATTAACAATTGGTTGCTCTCATAAGAGTGAGTCCAAAATGAAAAGGCAAAAGTAGCATTTTCAGAAGGGGAACAAGGCTGGGGCTGGAAACAGTCAAGACCCTTGCGCTTCCCCTTATGTGTATACTATTGACCCTAATGTGCAGAACCGCCAAAAGATTTTCACTGTGACAGACCCCAGTTGTTACCTGCTCAGGACTTTCAAAATATTTCATTCACATGTCAACAATGTTCCTTGTAAGCTGCACACAGGCACAGTCCTGCCTGTATCCACAGAGCTCTCTCGCCAGAATACCATTCCAAAAAAAGCCAGAAAATATAAACAGGTGGTGGGTTTGTGTCATTATACTGGGTATGGTTTGCATCAGGATACCATGATGCTGGGCAGGGTTTGTGTTCAAAAACATCCACAAGGGAGGACAAGCAAAAAAACCTGCAGGCTGTGACTGCATAAAAATGCCAACCCAGCTGCCCCAAAACAAGCAAAAAGTCACTTGTTTTAAATGGACTTGGTACCATATATTGAGCATGCATGATTCTGAACAAGCGCAGTAATATCTGCTGAAGCTATCCTTACTCTGCCCTCACTCGGAACCAAATGTGCGCTCTCTGCTGTTAACTAGGGCTGAAAGGTGCGGAGAGGGGCAAATCGGCAGGGAGGGCTAGGCCAAACTCACATATTTATACAATACCCTATTGTAGTAGGCTCTGTCAATACATTTTTAAAGTCCTTAAAACATATTTACATAATCCATATTTTAAACACTCTTGAAATACTCATTTACACAATAGGCTAATCTCTTTAAAAAGCAATTACAATCCATTGTATCTACTCCCACACAGTTCTGTGACAGATTTGTCTCTATTATTTAATATATACAAAAAACATAAGCTTGCCAAAGAACAAAAATATAATGTTCAGTGCAGTTTGCAGCCCGCTCAGTATAAAGAAAATTTAAAGGACTGTTATATGTCATTAACGTTAGAACTAAATATACGGCATTCTCTTTCCAAATAAAAGGAAATTAATCTGATCTGAAGCGTTGCTAGAATCCTACCAAACTATATAATAAACATCTCCAGTTGCTAATATGGCCCTGGGATTTTTTGTTAAAGAATATTTAAGAAGTTATTACTTTAATATGCCTCATGTTTTATATTAATGTGTCAGAAATACCTCGACTTTCCTCAAATGTGCTGAAGGAGATATAAAAAAGAAATGTTATACTATATGCTCCATACTTTTATAAAAATGTGAATAGAATATATTCTAAGCGAATGTCAGAATCAAGTCTACTCATTATCTGCACTGGCCAATAAGCATTCAGGTTGTTTTACATGGCCAGCACAGAGGTGTTTAACCTTTACCTTGGCCACAAGATTAGGTTGTTTCTAAATATCCAGTGTTGTCAGCAACTGTTTCCAGCCTTTTACCTGAACCTCCTGAATCTCATTCCCAGCCTCGTTATCCACACGTTCTATCTCACTGAACAGTTTGTCAATGATCTCAGGTACATTTGATAAGGTGTCTTTCTTCACCAGCTCTTGAATTAGCACTGGAAGAAAGACAAACAAGAGACAGCAATGCAGTGAACTTCACAGAAAGATTAAGAGCAGCACATCATTTTTGAATGTCTGAACAAGAGAAACCAATCAGTTTGCATTTTCTCCATATCCTTCTGTCTATTAAATAAACACAAAGTGAAGGCAGAGCCTGAGGGAAGTTAAATAAAACAGCTCATTGGAAATAATTCTGAAACCTAAAGGAAGTTTTTATGTAAGCAATGAGACTAAATTCTGGTGAGCTGCACCAGTTAAATCTGTTGATTTACATGGAGTTGAATCCAGGCAACGAGAGCAAATTTTGGCCCAACATTTAATTTGCTAATAAGATATCTCTTTCCTGATAGTGTTTTTTGTTTCCATTCTAAATGACTTTTACCCTTTGGCACTCTCTATCAGTATAATGTTGCACAAAATCTGCATTCAATAACTTTACTGTGAGTGAGTCGATACCAGTGCTTTTATTAAGAAGACTGAAAGAAATATCACAATTCTGATGACAGGTTGAACCTAGAATCCTGAAACTCCCATACAATCTGTTATGAAGCACATGATTAAAGAAAAAAAATAAAACTGCTATTCTGGGTCTCTAAATGTTCTTCTAGCACATCAAGCCTAATCAAACAGTCTTTGTTTGCAAGTTACATAATGTGATTTGTTTTTCTTGGGCTGAAGATGTCACCAAGTAGCTAGTTTGGACTGCAAAACGGACAGCATGCTTGATATTTCCTTCCCTATTTCTCCTCAGTACTTTTGTGTTCACGTTACTGGACATGGGGCTAGACAAAATGTTTATAGCTCATGCAAAACTATTCTCCAAGCATTTATTCAGGGCCAAAAATGTTATTCTCCATAGCTGCCTAAGAACACTGTCCTTCCACGGTGCATCTAGCTCCTACTAGTCAAGCCTTCCCTAGCATTCAGGCTCCAAGACAAAGCATATCATCAGGAAGAGCCAGATTTTCCTGATTCTAATTAGAAAAACCTGAAAATGAGGCTTTTATTCCCTGTGGCCTCCCTCATGACACACAAAATATACATGTGTAGAAGTGAATTATTTACACAATTATAGACTAAACATTTAGTTTTCCAAAGATCACTGATTTGTACCTTTAATTTCCGGTAAGTGAGATTCCCCCTTCATTTCTAAAAGCGTTGAATCAAGTCCTTTAACACACACAAAAAAATATTTTAAAAGCCATATATTTCTACTACACAGACCTATACTTCTCAACTATTCCTTACTATAAGCCTGATCTCACTTCCACTGAAGCCAAGGGTATTTTACCATTGATTTCAATAGAAGCAGGATCCTTATAGACCCATTTGTTCCACTATCCAAACATCTACTTGCTATTTCCTCATTTCCATTACCACAAGTGATTTACTGCAAAAATTCTAATTCAGGAACTAAGCTACAGAAATTGTGTTTTATGTTAAATGTCCTGCCACATTTCTGATTGGCAATTTTTGACTCTCCCATTTTTAATTCTTGTCTCATATCTTACTCCTGGGGGATTTCTGCGCCACTGTACGTGCATAATTAATGAGCCAAGCATATTTTTACTTTTTTGCACAGAGAAAAGCTTCTGCTGGAAAGTTGCTGCAGTTCTGCTTTTTGCCCACCAGAGGGTACTATGGCACTAGAACAGACCCGCAGCTCCCAGCCAGCCAGGGAGAGAGAAAAGCCTGCCTTCTTCACAGTACCTGTCAGCCCGGACAAGATACTGAGGCATGGGCCTGTCTAGGACGTGGGGTGGTCATAAACAGGAAATCATAATGGCTAGTTGCGGAGGACAGTCTAGGGTAGGGGCTGAATGGGAGTAGAGGTGCGGAGCCATGGTGGGGTTGTGCAGGGCCGCATGGGGATGAGGCTGTGTGGGGTCACAGAAACACATGAGGATGGGGGAATTGGTATGTGAGTGGGGCTAGAAGGACGCATGGACAGGTGGTGCAAGGATACATGGGGATGTAAGGAGCAGGGGCAGACGTGCCTGACTTAATGGGAGAGGCAAGGGGTCAGCCAGGGTCTGCATGGGGAAAGTTCCCTCATCCCTTCCAGGCCCAACACCAAATCATCCATACTTTTCCCACCCATACCCAAGAGCCCTCCAAGTTTACACCCAATCTCCTTCCCAGCATTTACTTCCCTCTCGCTTAGCTCCTCTGTTACTCCTGACTCCCCCAAACCTTTGCACTGCTTCTGAGGGGTGTGGGAAATACATCTCTATATTGTAGCTTTAATGATTTATTACTGAGTCCTATATTAATATGCCTAGTAAAGAATCTATTTGTCAAAAGCCATTTTATGAATTGTTTTTGTTGATTGTATTGTTAGAGACATACTTGCTGACAGGTATTTTGAAATAAATGACCAAAAATAACTGAAAGTGATGAGATTATTTTGTGTTATTTTGACAAATAAAATATGCAGAATTTGAAAATATTGTGTGCAGGTGGGATTTTTTTTTTGTTTTTTTGCAGAACTTTTAATTTTTTGGAACAGAATTCCCCTCAGGAGCAATATCTGGGCCTCACCAGTTTACAGGTAAGTACAGACCATAGATGAAATATTACACAAGTAATCAAAGCTCTGTGTAGTTCTTGCATTTAGAGGGACACTTAAGTAGTTTAGGGACCATTGTGCACTCTTTCTTTAAAACAGGAGCCAAAGGGAACCTGGAGAAGACTAGCCAGCAGCTCTTCAGCCAGCCCACAGAACAACAGGGATGGTAGGGATCACATTAGTGCATTTACTGTACTACAGTCATTGTCCCAGCCTGGGGGGAAGGTGGCTATCCTGGCACACAGCTGGGCTGACCATGGACCCACTGTATGTGGCACAGAGAGACAGACCACCTGCCACCATGTCTGACATCAAAACACCAAGGGAAGACAAAGTGCATCCTGGGAGCACGTTGCCTAGCCTCTCCCCTGCCCAGCTCTGTCCTGTGGCAGTGTCTCCGGTCCGCCCCCCTCTCTCCAGCACCCAGCCAGGACGCATGGTGCTTCTCTTGGTCATCACCCATTCTGCCCCCCCAGCCCAGCCCAGGGGCACAGCACTTCTCCTGGCCACCCCCACTCTATCCCCCCCATGGCCTGGTGCTTCTCCACACCATCCCTCTCTCTCTTCCCTCCCACACCCAGGAGCAGGCACTTCTCCTGGCCAGCCCAGCGCAGGGGCACAGCGCTTCTCCCCAACACCCCCCACGCCCCGGGCACGGCGCTTCTCCCCAACACCCCCCACGCCCCGGGCACGGCGCTTCTCCCCAACACCCCCCACGCCCCTTCTCCTCAACACCCCCAGCACAGCGCTTCCCCTCAACACCCCCCGGGCACGGCGCTTCCCCTCAACACCCCCCACG
>ML677377.1:36842103-36872819 GCA_007922305.1 Dermatemys mawii
GGGGGGCAGTGCCTGAGCCTGAGGGGGAATGAGGGTCAGGGGTGTACAGCACCAGGGAGGGGCAGGGGTGGCAGGGACGGAGCTTGAGGGAGGGTTGGGGGTACAGCACTGGCGGTGGGGGGTGCGGTGCCTGAGCCTCACGGGGAGGGACAGGGATTCAGGGTGCACAGCCCCTGGGGGGCAGAGGAGTCCGAGGGGGGGGATCAGGGACAGTGCCTAAGGGAAGGGCAGGGGGTGGGGTGGGGTTGGGGGCAGGGACAGAGCCTGAGAGGAGCCCAAGGGAGGTGCAGCACCGGTGGGGGGAGTGCCTGAGGGAAGCAGGGTTCTCTGGGACAGGGAGCGGTACATGGGATGCAGCCTGGACATTCCCGGGCCCGGTGCCATGATTGGCAATGTTGGCATCTTGATGCCAGGCACTCCAGAGCTCGGAGTAGGAGCAGCTGGAGTAGAAGGCAGAGGTCCCCAATCAGGCCACGTCTGGTGGTCGCACAGCCTCTGTGGCTCGGGCACCCACTGAGCACGGGTCACTCAGGCTGCACTTATGCTTTGTTGTGGTCTCAGGGTAGCCGATACCTACAGGAGAAGGCTCTGAAGTTCTCTTCAACACTGTATGTAGGCAACCTCTCCTTTTACACCACCGAGGAGCAGATCCAGGAGCTCTTCTCCAAATGCGGAGATGTCAAGAGGATTGTCATGGGGCTAGATAAAGTCAAGAAAACCCCTTGTGGCTTCTGCTTTGTGGAGTATCCTTTCCCGTTTACTGTTGCCATGGTTCTCCTGCTGTTCTTCTAATTGACTCACATCATCTCATCAGCTCTATTGAGCATGTTACAGAGTGTTCCTGGCCTTTCTGGAGGAGCTGGGTATGCAACCTCATGTGTTTGGCAAGCATGCAAGTTGTGAACTCTCAAAATCACAGTGCCAAACCATTTCCTTCCCTTTACAGGGTCTGCTGTCTCTATTCCACGCTGCCTCAGTCAGACATTGCTGTGGTGCTTACAATGAAAACTAAAACAATGGGACAGCCTCTTGTATTTTTTGTGTGTGTCACAGGGATTCCACACCATCTGGTCCCTTTATTCCCATCTCTTTTAAAGCCAGAAGGGATCAATGTGCTCATCTAGTCTGATCTCCTGCATAGCACAGGCCAGAGAATTTCTCCAGTTGTTCAGACAATCTAGCTGTGCCTTCATCAGCCCATTCATTCTGTATATAAACAGGCTGGTAGAATAGTCTAGTGTACTCTTCATTAGCACAGGCTACTGCCTTGACCCTAGTCTAATAGGCAGCTGTCCTTGCAAAACTTCTTGGGTTAGGCCTCTTCCCTTCCCACTCAGACCCAGTATACCAGGGTGGGCAAACTACAGCCCACGGACCACATCCAGCCTGGCCCCTGAGCTTGCCGGGGAGGCTCACCGGCCCCTTTCCCACTGTCTGTCCGCAGCCACAGTGCCCCATGGGCAGCTCTCTGAGGGACAGGGCTGCACGGCAGTGTGTCTGGCTCTGGCCGTTGCTCTGAGAGGCATGGTAAGGGGGCCGGGGCCAGAGTCAGGAGATTGGATAAGGGGGCAGGAAGTCCTGGGGGGACAGGAAGCAGGGAGTGGTTGGATGGGGTGGAGGTTCTGGGGGTGTGTGTCAGGGAATGGGAAAAGGGGGGGGTTGGATGGGGAGTGAGAATCCCAGAGCTCTGTCAAGGAGTAAGGGGTGTGGATAGGGGTCGGGGCAGTCAGGGGAAAAGGAGCAGAGAGGGGCTTAGATAAGGGGTGGGGTCTCAGGGGTGGGTGGTTAGGGACAGGGCTGGTCTCTGGAGTGGGCGGTCGGGGACAAGGAGCAGGGGGACTGAGGGGATGGGGTCTTGGGGAGTGTTGGTTAGGGTTGGGGGATCTCTGGAGGGAGTAGTCAGGGGACAGGAGCTTGTGGGGGAGTTGGATGGGTCAGAAGTTCTGAGGAGAGTGGATGGGGGCAGGGCCAGGCTGTTTGGGGAAGCACAACCTTCCCTACCCAGCCCTCCATACAAGTTTGAACCCTGATGTGGCCCTTGGGCCAAAAAGTTTGCCCATCCCTGCTGTAGACTCTAGTGTAGCATAAAGAGAAATGTTAAGAAGGCTGTTATACAAGCAAGGCTGGAAACAAGACTGGTGTAGGTTCGAGTTGTCATAAAACATTCAGAAGATCCTGACCCAAAACCAAATGATTTTAGCAGCATGATGGCAGGCTTGTCCTGCTTGCTTCATCTCCTTCTGAAGTGAGAAATGCCAAGCTACTTCCTTCTCTGCAATGGCACCACAATACAAAAGTGTTGCATGTTGCTGTGCAAGGAGGGAGCTAGACTCAGGTGGCTGTGAACAGAGCAGTTGGTTCTGTAAAGAATACTGGTGTCTGTTGGCTTGGAAGGCCGGGCTGCACAGTGTGTGAATACCGTTCCCCTCTTTGCCCACGAGCAGCTGGGATTCACCATCTCAACAACACTTTGAGTCTTCCTTAGAATGAATTCCAGATATTACACAAGAGCAGATGCTGAGCATGCAATGAGGTTTATCAATGGCACCCGATTGGATGACCGGATCATCAGGACGGACTGGGATGCAGGATTTAAGGAGGGACGACAGTTTGGGAGAGGAAAGACTGGAGGACAGGTAAAGAGAGTACTAACAGCACTGAGCCTGGCTTCCTTGGGGCTGGTGCTCCCTTTGGCTGATCCAGTACAAAAACAGGAGCATGCGTGGCAGTAATAATAATGAACTGAAGTTAATGGAAAATTGTTCTAAGAGCTGATTATATAGTAGCACTAGAGTTGGAGTGCGGTGCTTAATGCCATTTGAAAGGTTGGATTCCAAGCTTCCCATGGCCCAAAAGAAGCCTAGCTCTCTTCTCAGCCTAGTGTTCTGCAAAGGGTGCAGGAATCCAGGTGCGGAGGGATGAGAACCAGGATAATAATGAGGATTACACGGCTGTATGACTATTCTAAGCATCAAACAGTACCCACCCAAGAGAAGCTCAGATTCCCTCCCACATTTCTTCCCAGATTTCCAGTGAGAAAAAGCTTTGGGTTCAAGCCTTGGTGATTCATAAAGGTGAACTGCAAAGCAAAATCTAACAGTGTTTGGTCCTTCCCTGTTGCTTTATGTCTAAAGATGATCCCACCATTAGAAATGTGAGGTCTTCTCATCAGTCTCCTTGATAGTGGTTCCTTGGCAAGATATTTCAAGGAGTTGCAAGGGCTTGTTTCACCTGAATTTCAACCCACCACCAATTGAGTGGGATGAGGATACCGGTTCTTAGAATGTCTGTGTCCTGGCAGGTGCAGGATGCTAATTTCTGTATTATCGCTTTGCCCCAGGTGCGAGATGAGTACCGGACAGACTATGATGTGGGAAGAGGTGGCTTTGGCAAAATCATTCAGATGCAGAAAACCAATCCCCAGACTATAATCTACTAACTGTCTAATCTGTCCTAGCACATAGAGGGGCTGTGTCCCCCGCAGCTAGTCCTCCCCTGCCCTTTGGATGGGGATGAAGAGTGGGAGCCAAGTTCCAGCAAAAGGCAATCCTCCTTAGACTGGCTGTTTAACATTTGTTCATTCCTTCTCTTCTGGTTGGAATGGCTGTTCTGTCCTGATATAGAGTGGCCAACGCTGCAGGATTTCTCACTAAGAATAAATTCAGCATGTCACGCTCAGACTTCTGCCTTCAAGTTGTCATTACAGCTGCAGTTGCTCTAGAGCACAGATTTCTGAGAAATACAACAGCCATTAAAGGCCTCCTGGCTGCTTGTGCAGCTCTGGGGTAGGGGCAGAAGTTTAAAATATGTAATTTACAATCTTGTGTGCTGCTCTAAAGCATTGTTGCTGGTATAAATTAGAGAAGCAAAGCAAGGTCTTACCGGTCATTTGCAAGTGCTTGTCTGCACTCCTGGCCCTTAGTTCACTCAGTCCTGCAGAGTTTTAGTCCTTGCCGTACCTGTGGTGCTGCCTGGCTGTTGCAGAACGTCACTATTACACCATGATTTTGTTTGTGTCTTTGGGTTTTTTAAATAAATGTTGAATCCTTTACCTGCTGCAGTTTGTGCTTCGTTGGCGTTGGGCGTGTGGCAGGGCTTCTGGTGGACACATCCTGTTGGAATGTCAGAGCTGCTCTCACCTGATCACAGTGCGGGAGAAGAGTCCTGCGTGGTTGTCTGGGTCTTCCCTTTGGTGCTGGTATTGCTTGTCTACCTGGTGCACACTCTGTGCTAGTAGCTGGTTTGTCACCAGGTGGAAATCATTGGTAAACTTAGATTCACCTGCTTGGACTAAGATGAGGAGTTAGTCAATAATTCCCTACCTCAGCAAATGCTGGGAGCTCTCCCCATTTCTTACCGTCACAGTCAGCGCCAGGTCCTGTCATGTAGAGGAAGCATCGTGAATGCCCAGAGTGCACTTGAGGCCAGACCAAGAAGCAGGAGCTGCAAACCTACTGCTCCAGCACATTGCCGTGCTGAAAGCCAGTGTAGCTGGAGACAGGAGAAGCACCCGAGTGAAGAGTTCCCGTCGCTCCTCATGCAGTTGGAGACCTGTGAAGGAGCATGGCCAAGGTTGCTGTAACTTGGGCCTGGTGTCTGAGGAGCCCTTAGGAGCAAGGAACTGCAAAGGTGCTGACAGCACTTACTGAGTTCCACATAAGTCAAGCCTTGACTACGAGTTGGTTTAGGTCCTGTAAGCACCAATTGCTTGTCCCTGCACAATGGTCTCCTCTTTTGCATTAGCTCACATACTTTAAAGCAGCTCAAGGCCTCTGAGCTTCAGAGGGAACAGGGGCTGCCTCTGTCCTGCCTGTTCAGTGGCAGGACGTGACCAGGCATCCAAACTAAGCTATGGTTATGCCGAGTTACCCAATAGCCCAGATGACAAAGGGGCAATCGCCCAAGAAGTGTGTAGGGAGGCACAGCCACTTAAAGGAAAACAGAAGCAGAGTGTCAGGGAGAATTTCACTCTGAGCTGTTGGGCTGTGGAGATTTTGACTGGCAGAGAAGGGGAAGTCCAGCAGAAACTGGTGCCCACTGACAGAAAGCCACTGTCTCTGTCTCTTCCTCTCCATGCTGCCAACAAAGGGGCCCAGCTGCACTGTGGTAAGCATGCGGTACCATTGGCATACAGAGTCTCAGAGGAGAGGTGTTCCTGGAAATTCTGGGGGACCAGGCTGGCCTCTCTCTGGGCACACACCTCGTCACAGTCCATTGTCAGCTCCAGGACTGGCTCGCCAGAATTGTGGCTTGGGCAGCAGCAGTGTGGACTAGGGACTGAGAGCAGGGATCGGTCACCGAGGCAGTGCTGGGAAGAAGGGCTGGCAAGAGGCATTGGGCAGAAGGCATCTGCAGGCAAATCATTGTGCAGGACCTGCAAAGATACAACAAGGAGAAAATTCATCCGTATTACAGACACCTCCGTGCCGGTGGGAGGCCCCCTGCCAGGAGCTTGAAGTTGGAGCATTGTGGCTGTGGCTCACGGCCAGGCTGTTGCCACCTACCTGCAGTGTGTGGGAGGGGTCAGATCCTGCCTAGTGCTTAGTGACTAACTACAAGGCCATTTCAATCAACCCCACCAAACCTTTGGCATTAGAAGCCTGCTCTCCCAGGTCTCCACTGCTGTCAGGCGGGCCCTGCAGCACAGACAGGGTGCAGATGTGCATACACCAGGGGCAGATGAGGTTTCCTCTTTCACTGCACTCACTCTAGCTGCCTGTTGGATGATTTTCCTCATTCCAGGATTTGCACCTCCAGGGATAGCTGAGGGATAATGAGCCACTAGGGGCTACCAGCAGGGGGCAGTAATTAATAGCTATCTCTGTAGGAGGCTGTTTTGAAGTTACAGAATCAAACTTGCACAGGCAGTCTCAATACCCACAGCATTTGGTAGCTTTCTGCTCTAAACACACAGCGAGAAGGGAATCCATCCCACAGCCAACTGCAGGAGTGGTGCTGCTCAGCCAGCAGCTCGTGTGTTAAGGAAGGTGCTTAAACCCAATCCCAGGGGGGCCTCTAGGAAAGCCACTGTAACCGTAGCAGGGTCTTGTCAGAATATTTTCTTCTGTTAAAACGTGGAAGTTAATTTTGTGTGAACGTTAGAGGAGGAGAGCACTGGCTGGAACCAGCCAGAGCAGCAGGGGCTGTGCAGGTTTTCTGCACACCAGTGGCCTCAAGTCTGACCTGCAATCCCCACTGCTACATCAGCCCTGGGCTTCCCACACACACAGCTCTATCAGTGCGCCTCAGCCCTGAGCCTACTGTTCCTCTCCTGTGCCAATGCATCTCAGCTTGACCCACCAGCCCAAGCCTCTAGATCTGAACATTTCCTGGTTGCCAATCATGCCAGACCACTTTGTGGGCTGTGCAAAAAGTGGCTGAAAGGCCATCAAAAGTCCATTGTATTTATTTTATTGTTACCCTAGAAGGCCCTGTTATGAACAAACCCAGGCTCCAAGTTGTGAGCAAAATGCCCCCTGGCTGCAGCCTGTTTGAGACTCC
The DNA here is from genome assembly GCA_007922305.1 of Dermatemys mawii. Lineage (NCBI taxonomy): Eukaryota > Metazoa > Chordata > Testudines > Dermatemydidae > Dermatemys > Dermatemys mawii. Next base: position 36,848,605 of record ML677377.1, read on the forward strand.
CCAGGATACGTGTGAACCTTCCTCACGTGGCTTGGTGTTTGCTGGCAGCTTCTGGGTGATCAAGAAAGTTAAAGAAATTGGAAAAAGTATTTAATTCTGGGGGGACCACGCGCAGGGGCATTCCAGAGGCTCCATCTGCCACACTCCTGCTGCCCCAGCCTACCTGACTGGCATCATAGCTGGAGGGACGGATTAGAGCGAAACCCGCAGAGACACGCTCAGGGAGCTGATTCCCTTTCAGCAGGTGTAACCAACACCTGGTGGCAGAACAGGACGAGCCCTTTGGGTGATGGGGCCTCTGAGTGGTACACACTAGACACACTGGCATTCCATACAAGGCTCTCTGCTCTCCAGGGCTAGTACGTGGCCATAGTCACTTCTCTTCAAGGGCTTTGTTCAAACTCTCACACTGCCCAAAGGGTTGGGGTCCTTCATGCTGTATTTGCCACTTTCCTGTTATCAGGCTCCTGCCACCACCACGCACCGCAGTAATCTGAAAACCATGCTTCCCCTTACCCACCATGGGTAGCTCTCCCAGGCCTTTTCTTCTCCCCATCATCCAGGCCTCTCTCCAGACTCAGAGAGACCAGCTCACACACGCATGCACAGGTCCCTAGGCGGACTGGCACGGCTCCGGTAAAAAGGAATAAGAGGGGCACACCCAGGAAACCAAAGCATTTCTCTCATGCCTGCAACATGCTTGGGCCCAGCCAAGCCACAGAACAAAAGGGGAAAGCGCCACATAATGGCTCCATTATTCACTGCCCCTGCTTGGTGGTTTGAGCTACATAGTGAAGTTGATATGGCCCTTGAGATAGTGAAGTTGATATGGCCCTTGAGACGAGCAGACCCTGCCTTAGGGGCCAGCTAAGGAATGGCAGGTATCGTCGCCCACAGCTCCGCAAGCCCAGAATAGAGCAGAGTTCAGGCTGTCTTTCCCATCCCTCCCAGAGTACAGTGAACTGCAGAGCAAGGGGACTTCCTCAGAGGTTTCCAACCCGGAGAAAGCGGTAAAGAGAAAGACGTTTCACTGTCAGGTGTTTCCCACTAAGGAAGCATGAAGGGACGTATTGTCTAGTGACTAAAGCATAGGACTGAAAATCAGCAGATGTAGGGTCAAATCTTCCCCAACACAGATTCACTGGGTGACCTCAGGCGAGAAATTTCCAGTGTCCCTCCATTTCCCAGCCTGCAGAAGGGGAATCATGACTCTTGCCTACTGGGGGATTGTGAAGGGTTCTGAGATCCAGAGGTGGAAAGCACTAGATACAGGCAAAGCACTATAAAACAGAGAGTCAAAATCAATATCCACAGTTCTGAAGTCCCTTTTATCTAGAAATATAAATCTGCAAAAATAGATGTAGATGTACAGAGATGTACATTTAATTTGTCAAATGGTATCAGTCTCAGGCAGTAATTAATGCTGCTTAGACTGGCACAAGAATAATCACAACTCAGAATGTAAGTTACGATCAGCTTTCTCCAAAATCTAAGTAAGGTTCTTTCGGATCAATCCCTGTCCCGTTATTCAAACAGGCAAGCCACCATCTGGATCCATCATCTGAGAAGCAAAATCCAAAGCAGATCGAGCTTCTGGTCTCTAACCTAAACTTGTCAGGAAACAAAAGGGCTTAGAGTGATAATAGCTCTCAGGTAAGAATAGTCACAGTGCCAAGTGTTTTACAGCACAAGCTCCTCAGGGCAGGAGCTGTGTGTTGATTTGCCTGGAAAGTCTCTTGCATGCTCTTGGTGCTATCTGGATAAACATTATATCCCCATCTGGCAGATGGAGACAAAGAGATGGGGAAGGGATTGGAAGGGTCTCTCAGCAAAGACTGTTATTGTAGCAAAAGGCCATACAGCGAGTCAGCAGCAGGGCCAGAAGAATTACTTTTTTCCTGCTTGTCTTGCTTGCAACATTCCTGCTAATACATGCCAGAATGAGGTTTGCTTTTCTTGCAATAGTATAGGGTTGACTCATGTAGCTGGTGAGCCATTACAACACCCATATCTTTTTCTGCAATACTCCTCCTAGGCAGTCAGTTCCTATTCTGTATTTGGGCAACTAATTATTCCTTCCGAAGTGCAGTACTTTGCATTTGTCCATGTTAAATTTCATCTTATTTCATGCAGAAATTTCTCTAGTTTATCAAAATCATTTTGAATTCTAATCCTGTCCTCCAAAGCTCTTACAACCCCGCACAGCTTGGTATTACCTGCAAACTTGACAGAGGTACTCTCGGGGTCAGACGTGGGCAAACTATGGCCCACAAGCCATTTAAGGCGGCCTGCCAGCTCCCACTGGGGAGTGGGTCTGGGGCTTGCCCTGCTCTGGCACTCCAGCCAGCGCGCTGGGTCGGGGCTGCACCACGCAGCTCCCGGAAGCAGCTGCAAGGCCTCACTCTGGTTCGTACACACTGAAATGGGAGCTGCAGTGGCGGTGCCTGCGGATGGGGCAGCATGCAGAGCTGCCTGTCTGCATCTCCACATAGGTGCTGGAGAAGGGACATGCCGCTGCTTCTGGGAACCACTTGAGGTAAGTGCCGCTCAGAGCCTGCATCCCCTGACTCCCTGCCCCAGCCCTGATTCCCCCTCCTGCCCTCCAAACCCCTCAGTCCCCACCCAGAGCACCCTCCTGCACCCCAAACTCCTCATCCCCAGCCCCACTCCAGAGCCATCACCCCCAATTTTGTGAACATTCATAAGAACAGCCCTACTGGGTCAGACTAAAGATCCATCTAGCCCAGTACCCTGTCATCTGACAGTGGCCAATGCCAGGTGCCCCAGAGGGAACGAACAGAACAGGGAATCATCAGATGATCCATCCCCTGGTGCCCATTCCCACCTCCTGGCAAACAGAGGCTTGTACACCGTCCATGCCTATCCTGGCTTTGAGGGATCTATTCTCCATTAATTTATCTACTTATTTTTTGAACCCTTTTATGATCTTGGCCTTCACAACATCCTCTAGCAAGGAGTTCCACAGGTTGACTGTATATGACGGAATAGAAATGCTCTCAATGGCTCCTCTGACTATTGTGTGAAGGTGTCCATACCTGAAGCTGTAACCTGACTCCAGGTAGGGGGAAGAGGTCACCTGACCTCCTGCCCGGGAAGGGGACAAAGGAAGCAGGGAAGGAGCTGGGGGTGAGTTTCAGTCTGGGTCTGGCTGGGAAGAGGCAGAGAGCTACAGGCAGGCTGGCCTGGCTCTCTGGCCCCCAAAATGGATCCAGCTGAGGGGTCGCGCTCGCTGTGTGGTCTGTGCTAAACCATGTACCTGTCATCTAATAAACCTCTGTTTTACTGGCTGGCTGAGAGTCACGTCTGACTGTGGAGTTGGGGGGCAGGACCCACAGGCTTCCCCAGGACCCTGCCTGGCTGGGCTTGCTGGGGGAAGCGCACGGAGGGGCAGAAGGTGCCGAATGCTCCGAGGTCAGACCCAGGAAGGTGGAAGCTGTGAAGCTCCTAGCCCTGGAGACAGGCTGTTTACGGAGAAGCTCCCCCCGCCCCCCGAAGTCCTGACTGGCTTCATAGGGAAGGTGATCCCTAGTTCTTGTGTTATGACTAGTAAACAATTCCGTATCTATTTTCTGCAGCCTAGTCATGATTTTATATACCTCAATCATCTCTCCTCTTAGCCGTCTCTTTTCTAACCTGAAAAGTCCTAGTCTTATTAATCTCTCCTCATACAGGCCTCATGGCCCACCGTACAATTTCTATTTCCAGACATGGTCCTGAGACCAAAACGTTTGACCACCCCGGCTCTGGGCCATTTCAAATAATTTATGAAGATATTTTGTAGAAATGGACAAAGAACACTTAACACTTGCTTGAGCTAGAGGGTCAGAGCTTGGGTAAGACAGACAGGGCACCCCCCCTCTGCACAGCTCAGCCCAGCCCCCTCCTAGGAGGGCTGGACTGCTTGGACTTCTGACAGTCTTTTGCGTGAGTATGGAGCTGTTCAATGAAAAGCCCGGCCCTCCTGGGGCTTACTAAGTCTTGCTGCTATGGGCAGACATTAACACCCTCTCTCTCTCCTGAGTGAGGCTATTGGCACAGAGCTCAAATAGTTTTTAGGCACTTGGTAATTCTGTGATTTTTCACATTTACGCTCCCTGATTGTAGCCAGGGCAGAAAGCAGAAATACTCCAAGACAGAACTCTCCACACAGTGCTGACAAGGCCAGAACCTGCCATGTTTTCAGGGCCAAAAGGGGAGCGAGATGCAAGACTTGCCTCCACGCAAGAGCCGAGTTAGAAGCTGGAAGCGTTCAAATGAGCTCTGCTCCCGCCACTGGGTATCCCGAGTCGCTGCACAGCTAGACTGACTGTTCTGCACAGAGATAGGAAGCCTGGTTTGTTGGACAGAACCAGCACCCGTGTCTGACTGGGCCTTGCCTGTTTGGAGAGTCACCAGCACCTGCCTAAAGACATCGCCACCTTCCCCGCAGTTCACACTCCGCGGCAGATACGAACCACACCCGTTCCCCTACAGACCCAAAGGGAGTCCAGCCTCACTGCCTACACATGCAGACCCAGCGGCGCACGGGTCTCTCTGGGGACATGGCCTGGCCAGGGCACATGCCAGTAGTGAACACGTTCACATCAGAGTGGAGCAGAGCCCCAAACCCATCCAGTGGGTTGCACTGGAGCTACCAGAGCTCTCCCTCAAGTGAGCCCCTGCCAAGGCTGCAGGGAGCCAAGCTACTCAACCCACGGGGCAGCCAAGGACACGTGGCAGAGTTGTGATGACGTACGCTCTGCCCGGCACTGAGGCCCAAGACTCAGGCACCACAGGCTGGGCAGGCTCTGCGTGGTGCCAGGCCACCGGGCGCTCCAAGTAAGAACATGACTAGGGCAAGAAACCTCTGTGCACAGGGGTTGACGAGGGAATCCTGCTGCCGGGGGAGCTGCGCTTCGAAGGATTTGGGCCCAGCCCCACCTCTGCCTTGTCCCAGTCCCAGATGATGGGTTCAGGCCCGTAGTGGAGTCAGGTGACCAAGCACCACGTTGGCAGGCTGAGGACAGGGACGAGACAACCAGGTGCAAGGTCTGTCCGGAAGAGCCGAATCTGCAATGGGCCTGGCAGGGCTCTGAGGGGCTGAGGCTTGGGTCCCTCTGGATCCCCGTGATGGGACACGCCAGCCTGATGGCACGATCTAGCGAGAGCAGAAGGCTGACGAGGAAATGCCAGGCAGCAGGAGCTGGAGGCTTTGGGGAGAAGGGCGAAGCCATTGCAGATCTCCACTGAACTTCACTTCAATCGACTGTGGCAGTTTGAAAACCGAGGCAGCAGCAGGGCCCACGCTGGTTCTGGCGAGACACTCTTACCCCTGCCAGCGGGAGCCCCCAGGGCACTGCATGACCAGTCTCAGCTCCCTTGGCACCCACAGCTCTCCTGGAGGCGCCAGGCCCCTGCGAGTTCCTACCCGGCTCAAACACATTCCCCCACCCTCTGCAGGAAGGAGTCAGGGCTGCCAGCTTCTCCCCAGGGGAGGGAAGGGAAACAATGAATACACGTGTTGCCTCCATTGCTCCTGACAAGAACTTTGGAGCCAGCAACGGCCCCCTGAGAGCAGCCAGCTCCCCTCTGCGCCCACTGGCCCCAAAGCACCATCTGCCTGGGCATCCTCCCATCACTGCCGTCCCAAGCAGACAAGAAGCAGCCCCTGCAGCTTGCAACAGGGTGGGCTAGACAGGGTCCAGCCTCCATGGCAGCTGGGAAGGAGCACGGTCCAGCAGAGAGCCCAGGAGTGGGAGTCTAGAAACCTGGACTCCACCCTCAGCTCTACCATTGACATGCGAGGTTTAGCATTGGGCCCCCAGGCAGGCTCCTGACTAAGCGAGGCCTTGCTCCCCCCACAGCTGGACTCCGGCTTAGCCTCAGGCCCCGGAATCTCCCGACCCAATGCTCCTTCCCCATCATATCTATGGGGCTCTCAGTCTCCCCCAGCACTGCAGTGTCTGAGCCTCAGGTCCACAGACTGGATGAGCCTCATCTTGCAGACAGGGAAACAGCCAGACACAGGAAGAGATTTGCCCCACATCTGTGGCAGGGCTGGGACTAGAAATCCAGATCACATGGCTCCCAGCACAATGCCCTAATCTCCCTCTGCTCAGATCCACAGTGATATGCCCGGCAAGCGGACAGCATGCTGAGGATTAACCAGCCGGCCAGAGCCAAGAGGTCTGCCTGGGGTTCCAGAATTGTCCAGATACCGAGCGCCTTTGGGAGCCCAGGATTCCTACCTCATCTGCCCTGCAGTGGGAGCTGTGGGCACTTCCAGGCAGGTCGGCTCATAGGGCACCTCCAACACCAGCTCCTCTGTGGCCAACCACCATCCCCCTACCTCCTACAGACACTACACGGGAGCTCTGGGGGAGGTTCTGGGGCAGAGGTTGATCTTCCACGAAACTCCCTGTGAGCAAAAGGTCCGTCCAGACCAGCCTCTGCAAGCACCTAGCACAACAGGGTCCTGGACCACCACTGGGGCTCCCCAGTGCTATGGGAACACAAGTCTTTCTTCATAAAGCCCTGGTCTCCACTTACGTTCTGTCAGCATTTCTGTCTCTGCGAGGCATGTGAAGAAACCCCACGCCTGGAACAGGCCCGGCTGTTTGCAAAATCCCCAGCATAGATGCAGTTGTACAGACAAGCGAGGTCCAAGTACCACTTACGTCACTTGCAGAACTGGTCTAAGTGGCACTGGCAACAGCACCGCTGCTGGTATGACCGGACCACTATGGTCTCCCTTCTAAGGGGGTTCCCTGGTAGCTAGGCTGACAAGCCCCCGCCTAGTATAAACAAGGCCTAACAGTGCCTGGAAAACATCACTGGCTGCAGCACTTAAACCCTGGGAGATTTCCAGACCAGCTGAGATTAAAGTGCCGTTAAAGGAGGTTGAGACTGTGCCAGAGGAAATGCTACTATAAGATACCCTTAATTAAAATGCTAATGGAACAGGGCTCCTTGGGGATACATGTCTTGATAACAAAACCTCGAGTTATCTGAGTAATTACCCAGGCCTCTGTCTCCCCCGGCAGCAAATCCTCCCCAGAAAGCTGCTGGGAAAGAGCCCTGTCCAGTTTGTTGTGGGCACCTTCCCCAGGCACTCCACTGCACTGCTCCGGAGACACCACTTTCCAGCTGGGCCTGTGCCTGGGATATGCCCCAACCACACGTAACTGGGAAATAAAACAAGCATTGAAACAAGCCACCAGAGGATCGAAGGAGCTGAATAGTTAAAAAACCATGGAGTTTAATAGTACAAAAGCCAACATTTAAAACCAATTTTATACAAAGAACGCGTTCGGAACCCTGGAATACAGCACTCTATTTACACAGACAGACAGAGAGAAAGGTGGCCCCCAGCCACATGGCCAGACAGAATAAATATAGCTGCACTATTTACACGGGGACCTCCTGTCAGCCAAAGAAAGCAGCATTCTTGACCTAACAGCGTCAAAGGTAACAGCAGCCATCCAGGGGAAGGGAGTTGGCAGACGACTGGCCTGTCCCTATCCTTAGGTTGGTTTGGGATTTTAACATCCTGTTCATCAGGATAAACAAAGAGGACCCAACTGGGCTTTGCCACATGACCTCATTTTCAGGACTTCGGAGTCTTGCTCAGTTTGCCATTCTGCTCCATAGAAAGGAGGGGCCAGGAGGACAGGGGCCTTCAGGGGGTCCAGGACACAGATGAGAATGCCTTGAACATCCTGTCTCAGACTGTAGCATCTCCAGGGCTGGAGTCTATCCTGGAGAAGTGCACTTCTGTGGAAGGGGATTTCTTCTCATTCTTCCCTTCTATGCTGTTCCGAATTCCATAGCCAAAATAGATGGCAAAACCTGCAAGAGAATTTCAGCACTGGAATCAGTCCCCAAGCAGCCAGAGATCTACGGGAACCTGCCACTCAGCCCCAGCACGCCCTCCCCAGAGCCCAGACAGGCCAGCGGGCATCTCGCTTTCTTCCCCAGGAGGAACAGGACTGTCCTAGTGCTCTAGTGAGCTGCAGGCAGGGCTCAAACCCCACTTCTGGTGGGCTCCAGACCAAGAGCGCCCGCAGCAGGTGGATTAATGTCACCCATTGCCAGCTGTTGACACCCAAAAGCTCAGCCCTCAGCATCAGGCACCCGGCTGATTCTAGACATTTCCACAGCAAGGAGTGAAAATCAGGGTGGAACAGGGTAATTGGGTGTGAGGGAATAGAAATGCTCTCAATGGCTCCTCTGACTATTGTGTGAAGGGGTCCATGCCTGAAGCTGTAACTTGACTCCAGGTAGGGGGAAGAGGTCACCTGACCTCGTGCCCGGGAAGGAGACGAAGGAGCTGGGGAGTGAGTTTCTGTCTGGGTCTGGCTGCGAAGAGGCAGAGAGCTACAGGCAGGCTGGCCTGGCTCTCTGGCCCCCAAAATGGATCCAGCTGAGGGGTCGTGTTTGCTGCATGGTCTGTGTTAGACCATGTACCTGTCATCTAATAAACCTCAGTTTTACTGGCTGGCTGAGAGTCACGTCTGACTGTGGAGTTGGGGTGCAGACCCACGGGCTTCCCCAGGACCCTGCCTGGCTGGGCTCGCTGGGGGAAGCGCACGGAGGGGCAGAAGGTGCTGAATGCTCTGAGGTCAGACCCAGGAAAGTGGAAGCTGTGAAGCTCCTAGCCCTGGAGACAGGCTGTTTACGGAGAAGCTTCCCCCGCCCCCCGAAGTCCTGACTGGCTTCGTAGGGAGCGGTTCCAGACCATCGCCCCGGGGACTCCGTGACACTGGGCCCCTGTCAGGCAGGGATGGAGCAGCCTCCCCACCCCCACCCCTGGGTCCAGAGCTCCCCTGCCAGGTCCAGGCCCATCACCGGGTGAATACTGGGGAGTCCAGCCCTTGTAAGGTCCCTCTTCCGGGGAGGGGAAGAGCGCGAGTCCTGCCTCTGGGCCAGGACAGCATGTCCGCTCACCTATGAGCATCCACACAGCAAAGCGAGCCCAGGTCCCAGCACTCAGCTGCATCATGAGGTAAACGTTGACGAAGATGCTGAAGAGCGGGAGCAGCGGCAGGAAAGGCACCTGTGAGAGGAGAGAGGCTGAGTGCTGCTGCTGCGGAGAGGAGCACAGCAGGCAAAGGCAGCCCTCCCCCACCCCCGCCCGTGCTCCCAGCCAAGGGGAGGGGTCACCCAGAGACAGTCCGGGACCGAGACAGGCTGGGAACGTTGCTGTTCTGCCCAATTATCTGGCAGCAAAATCTCCGGGCAGCTCTCGACAGGCCATCTCCTGGCCGGACGGCCCTGACTGCACCCAGGCCAAGCTGCAGGCAGCGAATCCCACCGTCCCCAGCAGAGGTTGCCATGGAAGTGGCCGGGGTGGGGGGGAGCCCCGCTCCCGGCTGTTGCTCTTACTTTGAAAGTCAGCCGGGTGTTGCTCTGTGGCTGCCTCCAGACAACGATGGTGAAGAACAGAACAAACACCAGGGGGACCATGCAGCCCAGGGTCCAGCCCAGGCTGCCCCCCAGCAGGCAGTCCATCCCCTGGGCCAGCAGCAGGCACAGGATGGTGATACTCAGAGCTGCAAGAAAGGAGAGATGATGTTGTAGGGTCCAAATCAAAGGCCACTGCTTCCCTCCCTGCTCCAGTCGCAGGCACCAGCATGGTCACAGCTGCCGGCCAGACTTTAATCTCTAGGCCGCCTGCAGATCCCTAGAGAGCAGCTGAAGAGCCGTCTCCAGCCTAGATCCACATGACCGGAGCCAGGTCCCTTCCAAAGCAGCACATCTGGAAGCCCCGGGCGGGGGGGCGGAATCAAGAAGCACTTGCACAGCACTCTGCAAATACCAGCCCTCCGCCCCGCCACGGTCCCCTCTCCTCGTTCGTGGATGGGGATGTGGAATCAGGCTTTGTGCTGCTCCTGGAGGAGATTCCTGCTTAGCTGGGAGCGCTGAGGGCAGCTTCCCTAGTCCATCAACAGATAATGACAAGCCCTCATTAAGGGGGCCACGCAGCGCGCCCAGTGCACTGAGCCTTTAGTGCTTCCCGATAGTTCCTGGCAGTCGGGGGAGACGTGCAGGGGTTCTCAGCTCTCCAACCCCTGCCCACGAGCTCCATGTAGGACGTGCGCGAGCAGCCCCAGCTTCGCACAGACCCCCCTAGCTCCACGGGGACGGCTCTGCCTGTGAGCATTACCCAGACACCACCCTTCCAATCAGCACTCTAGGCCAGCTGCCCCCGAGCCCAGCACGGGGCACGCACCCTGGCCCAGACACCGTACTCCCCGCCTGAACTTCACAGGCCCCCATCACACCTTGGGGACCCCGTAGCGAGCCAGCACCCCCCTCTGGCAGTGTCACCCCTGGAGTTCGGCAGACGCCTGCAGTGGGTGTGTGCCCACGCTGTGCTGAGCTCCAGGGACGCACTGGAAAGCCGGGGCATGCGCCTGACACAGGATGCGCCTGTACGTCTTTGGCAACAACCCTGCTCATTTCCTGCCCTTGCACACGTCACAGGCCTGGATTCTGTTCCAGACCCGATTAAAGCACTCGCTGTCATTGGGCGACCCGGGGTTTCACGTCCTGTGCATCCACCGGCTGAGGTCAGGCACTTCCTGGCACACTTACCAAGAGCCGCCGTGCTGATGTAGACAATTCTCCCTGACAAGCTGGTTGGAGTTTTGCTGTCAGGTTTGAAGAGGCTCCTCCAGGTGAACTTCTCCGGTGCAGGGTCACTGAGGGGGGGGTTCATGATCGCCTTCTCCTCCTCATTTCCATTCAGCTCCACCATCTCCAGGCCCTTTGGAGAGCTCAGCTGATCCTGCTGATACCTGAACCAAACCCCAAGTCAATGGTGACTCAACGGCTGTCCAAGCTGCCTCCAGAGCAGCAGAGTCAGGTGCTTCTCTGGCAGGGCATTCAATTCTGAGGGCACCCAGCACAAAGCTGTATCCAGGCCAAGCCTCTCAAAGGCAGGCTGGAGCTAACTAGCTGGCCGTATGCAGCCTGGCGCCTTCAGCAGGCTCCCCAAGTCTGGGCCAACACAGGAACGACACACCAATGTCCAAATGCTTCTGAGTGCAATGTAGGGCCATGCCCATCTCAGCACCCACTATGTCAGACACCCCCACGGAGACAGCTGCTGGCTCCCGGGGCAGCGTCCCTCCAAGAAATGGCTTTTCTGGGCAGAGGCTTTAGGGGGCAGGGAGCTCTCCAGCCCGTGACCAAGTGGCCCTGTTCCGGGGGCAGTTAGCGCTCACAGGGAGGCAGGCACCCACCTGAGAATCAGCACGCAAACAGAAACCAGAGTGTACGCCAGCAGAGTGCCGATTGACATCAGGTCCACCAGGTCCTTCAGCTCAAAAATCAGCGCCATCACCGCTGCAATACAACAGGCATAGCATGAGCACAAGCCCTGGGCTCCCTCTGGGACAGGCCACGTGAGCGGCCAGGCAGGAGCAAGCGTCTGCTTACCAGCCACGATGCCAGACACAACGGTGGCCACCAGGGGAGTCTTTGTCCGCGTGTGCACTCTGGAGAGGAACTTGAACAGCAGCCCGTCCTCGGCCATGGCATAGATCACCCGGGGCATGGGGAACATGGAGCCCAACAAACTGCAGTGGAGAAAGGGGACACCCACACATTCAGGATTTGCCGCCTCCATCCAGACCTCTCGCCACCGTGCCAGTCACTAGCTGGGCCCTGTGGCCTTTTCAAAAGCAAGGAGTAGTGAGGTCAGCACAGAAGGACCCTCCATCCCTTGTCCAGCCCCCCTAGATCAGGGCTGGTACATTCTGATCGGACTCAGTGGAGAAACGCAGCAAACACCCGCTCCTGGCCGGTGATAACGTCCTCCCAGCCACGGCAGCCCCAGCCGTCTCCCTGAGAGGAGTCACTCCCAGCTCTGTGGGTGTGGCGAGGGTCCATGTGTGACAGTCAGCAGTGGGGCAGGGTTCTGCGGTCTCGTGCTCCTCACTAGATTCCTCACGGAATGAAGCCAGGACAACACACGGCACTCAAAGCACAGCCAGTGCTTCCCCATGAGGGGTCGCACAATCGAATTAAACCTGTTCCGAACCCGACCCAGTACAGCCTGTGAGTGTGTGTAGACAAGGCCAGTTAACCAGAGTCACACAGACATGACACTGAGCAGGAGGCGCCCAGAAGTCATGGCCAGGAAGGTCACAACTTCAGCGTTTTTGTTTCAGTTCACTTTGTTGCACTGATCAGAACAAGTTCTTACCAAAAGCCATGTGAATGGAACTCCTGAGCCCAGCTCTCAGCACCTCAGACCCCTGACAACAACTCAGAACAATGCCGCAAATCAAGAGGGGCGTGTGAGGAACTGGCCACAGGAGGTAGTTCCTGGGGGCATTTCCTGAAGAGCAGATGGGCTGACAAGTACCACCCACCAGGAGAACAGCCTTCATTGCCTGCAGGCCTGGTTCACATCCATCACCGTGGTAACAGGCAGACAACAGCTTTTGGGGCTTCAATTTGATTAGATAAACAAATGACTCAGACCCCACGATTCTCATTTGCTAGCATCTGAACAGGAGGCACAAATTCTGCATTTCTGGTGGGCCTGGACCATCTCAGCGCAATACACAAATGTTAGACAAAGGCCCCTGCTTTCTGTCACTCCAATTCCTTTGCTGAGAGTCGCTCCCCCTACCCCCACAGGGGTTTCTCATTCTCCTGGCCATTGGCTGCATGGAGTCAGTGGAAACGGCATTGAGTACCTGTCACCAGTGCCGGCCCATGGCACTCGTGACCGGTTAGGAGATACCTGGGCTCACGAGGTTCCTGGGGTGCTTGGCCCCTCAACAGGGCATGGGCGTGTAGTGCCCTGCTGGGGGGTACTGGGCACACAGGGTGAGCTGTTTGGGATGGAACAGTCCGGCCCGAGACTGGGCAAGGGTTTGCTTTTCACCCACATACACTAGCATACCATTAAATATTGTGACTGCCACCTATACCAGTTTAAAGCTACAACTGGTCTAGCAGAGCTGTAAACAATTACTGCCGTGTTGTGAGGAAGCAAACCTCTCCCCTGGGCATCTAGCCTCCCACACTTAATCACTGTTAGCCAGACACCACCTCCATCATTTCCAGAGCCAGAACAAGATTTGGGGAAGCTGTTACTGGAGCTTCCCCAGTTCCTTACCTGGTTGAGAGTGCACAGAGAGATCCAACAGCTACAACATAGCGGGCAGGCTCCCAGCCCACGTCTTTGAAGGCCTCGGGTAGAGGACTTTCCTTGTTCAGAAGATAGTAGGGCACCATGAGGGTCAGGGCAGCAGAAACACCAAAATATGCCACAAAGCAGATCAGGAGAGACACAATGATGCCAATGGGGATAGAACGCTGAGGATTCTTGGCCTCCTCCCCTGAAAAAGAGGAACAGAGATGAGACCTGGAGCACTAACATCTCCCCTCCCCTATATATCCTCAAGTGCTGTGCCACTGGAATGTGATAAGGGGGCCTCAGAAACCCCATTGCTGCAGACAAGTGGAGAGCATTGCTGTTGGAGGTGGGGAGGAAGTCAACTTCTAAAGAAGTTTAGCTTTGCTTTTGAAATCCAAGAACCTGAAGAGCCTTCCCAATGTGACCCAGTGTAGTGTCTGCCTGAGCCTGCAGACAGCTCCAGTGCCTCCACTGCAGCTGCTGCTCTGAGCTTGGCTAAACAGAGTGAAATCAGCAAGACTGGTCAGTTCCAGAACCTGGGGACAACAGTAAAACTGCCGATAAGCAGGTTGATTTCATGGGGGAAGCAGCTGCAGAGGCAGGCACTGGGGTTATTCCATGGAGCAGGACCCTAAAATGAAATACAGTACTAGCCACAAGCCAACCTGGAAGGGGAGCATCCAAGCAGGCTAAAGGTACAATGTCCTAGTAGAAATCCCAGCACTCTCCCCTTCTTGCAGCAGAACCACCCAGGGCAGGGTAGGATTTATCACTAGGCCACTGCCCAGGGAGGTCACTGTGGAGCCTCCACTCTCCACCTTGTAGGTTTAGTGCTCTGAGGAGTGGATGTTCAGTACGTTTTTCAAGCCCCAGCTGCCAGGCCAGACAATGTTGCAGAGTGCTCAGAAAGGGGTGAACAGGCACAACAGGACAGGGAGAGAACACCCTGTTCCCGTGGCACCTGCTGCAGTCTCAGTTCTGTTGGGCACAGACATGGTGAGGGCTGCACTTCGATCGTGCCAGCTCAGGAGCCAGGCAGCGAAGCTCACGCGGAGGCCTGCTCACAGCGTTTCCTGGCAGTGACAGGAGGCTCCCCCCGGGCAAAGGGCACATTCCCAGTGAACTCAGGGATTTAGATTTATGGGCTGGAACTTCCTCATCAGGCCCGGTTCATAGACTCGCCTCTATGAGCGTGCGACTCCTAGTAGCAGTCTCAGGAGCCAGCACATGTGGCAGGGAGAGCAGACTCCGGGCTCTGCACCATAGAGCAGCAGACACCTCGGAGAAAAGACTCCATCTGCCTGCCAGGTATTCTGTTATTAAATGGCACAGACTGTTTTCTAAGTGTAGGCTGGTGAAATCTCATTATACCCACAGTGCCAATTACCACAGCTAAGTCCCCATGTTTGCAGAAAGACTCATAAATCTGACCGTTTTCCAGATCAGGAAGTGAAGTCTCTTTCTCGGCAGCACTCCAAGGCCCACAACACCCCGCCCTGGATCACAGGGAGAATGCCGGGAAATACCCCATCCCAAAGTCCCGGAAGAGAATGCAGAAGCAGCTGCTTTTACCTGTTGTAGCGATACAGTCAAATCCCACAAAGGCATAGAAGCACGTTGCAGCTCCAGCCAGGATCCCTTGAAATCCAAAAGGAACGAAACCCCCTGATCCCAGTTTGCCAATGCTGCGAGAGGAAAGACTGGTCATTGTTCCGGAGGAGTCTCTGTTAACATCTACCTCCCCTGCCTGCTGGAGACAGAGCTGAGCAAACGCCACACGCAGGTTTCAGACTCTGCACCCTGTCTAAGGCATCCCTGCCATGGGAGCAGGTGTCTACAGTCACCATCAATATGCAGCTTAACGGCCTGCGACAGGCACAAACCAGACAGTGCATCTGTCGGCTGCAGGGGAAGCTGCATGGCACAGTCCCTGCGGAGAACAAACCAGGGAAGGGCACAGCCCCTCGGACCCCGACTAGCCAGGGGAACACCGAGCAGCAGCCAGAGCAGACATGGGCCGCTCAGCGCCCTAGGGTGGTACCAACTGGGGGCAAAAAGCTGGGCTGGGCTCACGCGAGAGGGCAGAGTTTGGGGAGTGGGACGTTCCCCTACCTAACGTCCTGGCTGAAGGCCACGGCTGAGTGGTTGTAATAGTCGTCTTCAGTCAGCTGCCAGTTCTTGATGCTTCCCTTCACAAAGCCAGAGATGATGACAAAGCAGAGAACCAGCAGGTTCACCGCAGTGAAGATTTTATTCACTAAGGCAGATTCGCTCACGCCGAATGCCAGCAAACCTGGGGAAGGAACACAAGAGGGGATAGGAGGGGCAGTGCCAGCCACACCCTCCCCACAATCAATGCCCCGGGCCACGCCCTCCCCCAAACACTCCCCTGGAGCCAGCACCAGCCATGGCCTTCCCAACCTCGCCCGCCCATGGCACAACGCTCATGCACCTTACAGAGCTCCGGCACCTCTCACCTGTGAGCAGCAGGACCAGGAGCAGTGCGAAGAAATCCGGGTACTCGGCTAGCACGCCCGGCACGTACAGGGAGGTGCTGCTCTTAAAGAAGAGCGAGATGTGGTTGCCAATGATATTGTCAAAGGAAGAACTCCAGGCTCGGGCGACACTTGCCGTCCCTAGCAACCAAGAGCAAAGTGCACGTTAACCAGAGACGTCTCAGCCCCCCCACCCTCTCACAAGTACGTGTCAGCGCTGTGGAGACCCCTCCCAGCACAGGGAGCCCAGCTCTGCCGCTGAGCACTGTGGGGGACACAGGTCTTTGTCAGGAGAGCCCCCTAGCCCTATCACCACAGCACTGCCGTGCCTGAAGGTAAGGACTCCTCTGGGATCGCCATTCCTCAACACATCACCCCTAAGCCTTTGGCTCATTGCACTGCCTAGGCTGGGGTCACCAGAGGGCCTCCCCGCACTGTCTGGCCTGGCAGGTGAACCCTGAACTCTGTCCCAAGACCCCTGTGCTCCAGAGGTCCAATAAACACAGCCAGACCGTCCACCCTAGCAGTGATACCGCCCCGTGTTCAACAAACTCAGGAAGTTCACCCCTACCCTCCGCCCACGGGGGTGTTCGGGGGGAGTGCCCCGTCCACTCCAAGTCCCTTCTCGCCAGCAAGCCTGAGCAGCTTGGCCACCATTTCGTACCGATCACGTAGGACAGGATCAGGTTCCAACCCGTTGTGAAGGCCCAGATCTCTCCCACTGTGACGTAGCTGTAGAGATAGGCAGAGCCCGTTTTGGGAACCCGGGCCCCAAACTCCGCATAGCAAAGCCCAGCCAGCACAGAGGAGAGCGCGGCAACCAGGAAACAGAGAATGATTGAGGGGCCGGCCTTTTCCTTGGCGACTTCCCCAGCTAGCACGTACACGCCTGCCCCCAGCGTGCTGCCAACCCCCAAGGCGATAAGGTCCAGTGTGGAGAGGCAGCGGGCCAGCCGGGATTCCTCCACGCTGAGATCCACGATTCGCTGGCGGATCAGCTTCTTGCCAAAGCCAGCCATTGTTTTTCCAAACATGGTATCCACTCCCAGGAGGCGTCCGACTACTCAAACCCCTGCAAGAAAACATCACTCCATTACCACAAGGAACGGTAAAGGGAGCAACAGCGTCAGCAAGACAAGACGGCAGAGATTGCGAGAGCCGGCGGCAGGCAGCCAACCGGAGCAGACCCTGCCGTAGAGCTCCGGCAAACCCCAAGGCCGGGCTAGCTGGAATTTCTCAGTGACCTCACTGCTGCATCCCTGGCGAAGACGTCCCAGGCTCCACGAACGCTGGTCAGCCGATCCCACTGGCACAGGGAGTAACTGGTCCACCACACTGATGAGCATCAGCCCCCCTTTCATGGCTGCCATCACCCATTAACCTGCTTGGTGCCTATCCCCCATTGCTGTGTACCAGCGTTGTCTGCAGCCCAACTCCCCCGAGCCAGCTCCTGCTTTATTTGCTTTACAGTTGTAGGAGGCAAAAGCAAAGAACAAGCCCAGCAACTGTTTGTTGTGGAAACCTGAGTCTCCCCATGCAAACGCTGAACACTCCACACCCCTCAATACCTACAGGCAGCTCTCGCGACCCGTTAGCTGTCTGGTGCGTACTAGCAGCCTAGACCTCCCCTGCCCAAATGGGACTGTGTGAACAGTCTTCTTAGGACACAGTCGGTGGGTGTGAACGGCAGAGACCGTCACAAAACGGAACATTCTGCCTATTAAACGGCTAACCGGGTACATGGGGCTGAGTCACTAGGATGAGGTAACGTTTCTCTTGGCATTTACACTAAGCTCATCTCCATGGTGTCTGGCCAGACTCTCAGCCAGTCTCAGCTAAGCACTTTCACCCCAGAACAGCCTCTCTTATGAGGTCACAGCTGGCGCTGCAGAGATTCCCAGCAAGCTCTATGCTGAGGAGGCCAACCACCAGAGGACCTGGGCATGGAGCCCAGGAATAGGGACAGGGTCAGGAAAAGGCCCTACAGTACATGATGCAGGTCTGAAAAACTGCCCATGGCCTTCTATTGGACCCTTGAGTAAGAACATGCCCTTCAGCCAAGGATCTCCAATGGCTTCATAGTCATGCAGAGCTCCACACATCCACTCAATCTGCTGAAATCCCTGCTCCTGACGCCACATCTCGGTGGCTGGTCCCAAGCCCCAGGAGACTCCTGGGCGAAGGAGAAGGGTTACATGGGGCAGCGTTGATGGAACCCAGCGGGAAAAAAGGGCCTTTGAATTCACTTTTGGAGTACTCTGCACAGTCTTTACGGCATTTCCAACATCATGCCGGAATTAATGTCATTGGCTGGACACATTTAGGGTTGACGTGAAGGTCTGGAAGTGCCTCACTTCAGCCATTGGGAAATTGATTTTATTATTAACAGAGTTTTCATATTGCATTTCCCTTTGGAGAGAACGTAGCACACACAGTACATAAAGACCAGAACAGTGCCTCTCTCTCGGGCCTTACGACAAGCCCATAGCTGTGCTAGCTGCAATGTGACCGGGCAGAGCAGGTTTCAAATGCGAACATTTTGACTGTTCAAACTCCAAACCCAGCAGCATTCCACAAGCTACGGACCAAGGCGCCTGTTTCAAATGAGATACTGTATTTGACATGCAACCAAGTTTAGAGCCAGATTTTTCCCATGCACAATTCAAGAACTGGCCAAACTAATCCTCAGAGTGTGGTAACATGAGCTCTTTCTTACATGCCAACTTCCATTACGTATTTGCCTGGTACTGAAAGAGAAAGACCCCAAAGCAAGGGATTCACACTGGATTCAGACATTAGCCACAGCAGAGCAAGCCGGGCCAATGCAACTAGCACGGATGGAAACGTGAACGGAGCGGAAGAGACTTGCTTTTCCAAACCACGCCACCACAACCTGCAAGGCCAGCTTGGTAAAAGGTCTATGCTACAGGTTACTTCGGTATAACGTACGCCACTCCGGGTGTAAATAATCCGCCTTCCGCGCGATAAGTTACTCCCACATAAGCACCAGAACAGACCACGCTATGTCCTGCCACCACAGCTACTGCCTCTCCCGAGGCGGGAGTTATTTAGCCAATGGGAGAGCTCTCGCCCATCGGCTTAGAGCATCTCCACCACAAGCGCTTACGCCACATGGCCAGTGCGGTAGTGTAGAGGTAGCCAGAGTTACAGCAGAGACCAACAGTCTGCCAGAAGATGGTTACCGCACCCTGGGTGCGGCTGTGCCTAATCCCTAAATGAATCAGCACACCCAGCACTTGCACTGATTTTTGAACCTAACCTCCCAGGACTCTCTATCCATTCTGCCTCGGAGAACAGACACAGTTGCCTTTAACTCAGTTGTCATGCAGGATGGCAGATTGCTCTAACAGAGCACAAACCAGATCCTGAATCTTGGCAGGACAGCGCTCTGCGTAGGCCTGGAGTTCTGTGGAGAGGAATTGGTAGGGACAGCCAGGTGCCAGGGCATGCAGGCTTGTTCGTCCACCTGAGCTCTGCAGCTCTCAGAGTGTAGGATCACTTACTTCTGGAAGGTATTGCTGGAATATGCAAGCGCACAGATAGGATCTCCAGCAATTTCCAAACTGCCAGTTTAAGTAATGCTGAGGAGGAATTACAGTAGTTGCTGATAGTGACCACGGGAATTATAATCACAAATTCATTTCCACTATAGCCAGCTGCTTTATCATGATCCAATTCTGGCAGCAATTGCTATTTGAGCTGAATTATCCATGTCTGGCCTCTACCCAATGGCGAGTCTATTGCTGTGAAAGTGATTAACAACGGCAATCATTTGAGCCACACAGCTGAAGAGGCTTTTCTAGATTTTAAATTCTGATCACCCCCCACTTTACAGGGGCTAACGAACCTAGCGGAACTCAACCCTCAGCCTGGCCCATACCGACCCCTTGTGGTCCAACCGTAGGCAGCTAGCAGTGCCGGGCAGATGGCTCCAGCTCCTCCAAGCAGGGAGCTAGGTTACATGCTTCAGGGAACTCAAGCTTGAACGGTGAAGTCTGAAAACCGCAAAGCTAAGAACTGCCATAGCGGACCAGATCCAAGGTCCATGTACTCTAGTAGCTGGTTTCCAGTCGCCAAGACCAGATAGTTCAGAGGAAGGACGGAAGGTGTAAGAAACCTGGCAGTAAGGAAATGCAGTATAACCGGTTCTCCGTGAAGGTCTCCCAATCCCCAACAGAGCTGGGCCGAAGCCCTGAAGCAGGAAGTATTATACTCATTGCAAAAGAAACCCTGATTGGCCATCAATAAAACTCTGGACACTGCACGTCCTGTACAGAAGCAAATGCAGACAGGAGCTATAGCAGTGAACTCCGCAGTCAGAGCTAGGGCAAGGGATGAATTCTCATCTTCATTGCGGCTGTTGAAAAGTTTTGCCCTAGCCATTCAGAAGCACGTCCCAGCGAGCCAGCCTACCAGCAGGACACTATAATTACTGCGTAAAGAGGAGATGGGACAAAAGAACAGAAAACAGTGGCAGCGCCATAGCTTCCCTCGGCAATAGCAACAAAGTTCAGTTCAGTCGCAATGCCAGGCACGCTGGCTGTTAGCTGCCACAAGGGGGAACAAAGCGTGAAAAATCAGGACAGAGATGAGGGTTAATGGGCACCTGCATAAGAAACCCCCCCAATCGGGACCGCTCCAATAAAGGTGGGACATCTGGTCACCTGGCCTCCATCAACGCATTGACCCTATTTAAATACCCAGTCACTTGGTTTGTATTATTTTACATAAACGTCTGGGTTTATCTATTTTCAGCATCCATGAGCTGCCATACACATTTCTCAAACAGCCATCTGAGTCAGACATGAAACAAACCTCAGCTCCAGCCTTCCAGAATACACTGCCCAAGAAACAAATTGGCTGTTACCATGTGGAGCCTACCAGCTGCAGTCATCAAGATGGCACCGATCTGCCAGTTACTGCACAGGACTCAAGTAGAACCTGCTATGGGGAGGAACACGACAGCCACGTAGAGTTAAACCACACAGAAAACATTCTCCCCCCCTCGTGCTGTCTACAGGAGCTAAGCAAGGACAACATTGCAACAGGAAGGCTAAGCTGCTTAGGAGGCCGTAGCGCGTTATAATAGGAAGCTTTAAAAGCACATGCAAAACATACCAGACAGATTCCAGCCTAACACAGTAAAACAGAAGCATTTAAAGGGTCACAACCTTCCTCTAGCAAAATTCAGCTGGCTACAGCACATGTTTCTAGCTAGTCTGCCAAAGCCGGCCAACATCTGTCTGAGAAACAGCTGCCTGTCAACTGGGACCTCAAATTCTCTCCTCAGGGGGCTAGGCAGTGGAGAAGCACTATAGACTACACCATTCTTCAGGGTGCCAGAATTTGTAGGGGAGAGCATCAGAGGTCTGGGGAGGCCTAGGTGTCTTTTGAGGGGCAAATCAGCAGCTTCAAAGCTAAATCTGAGTCCAAACTGCAAACACTGACAGCGCTGATGAGTAAGAGCACACTCTGTTACTAAGTGCGGCACAGCAGGTGTGAGCCTCCATCTCCATGCTCTGAAGAGCAAGACTGACACAAACGGAGGGGAGAGAATCAAAGCAGGCAAGAGTCTGGGGAAAAGGGAGAGGTGCTCCTGTTAATTGTGCCATTCATCATGAACCTCCACATAAAGCAGAACGCAGAGAAAGCTCAGCTGTAATGGAAGCACCTTTTAGAGACAGAGAATTTAATTTACTCAAGCTCCTGGCCCCAAAAGGCTGGATTGTAAAGAGTACTTAGCACGGAGCTGCTCTAAAGCGGTTATTTACACAAGACCTGTGGTGTGTGGAGCAATTCCCACCCGCACCCGAGCTCCCCTGTCCTGCAGTGCTGCGAGGGGGCTAGTGGCACAGACTGAAGTCATCCCATGCAATGGTGCCGATTTGAAAAGGGGACAAATCAAGTGTTATCACTTCAGCCTATTTCAGCTGATCCTTCTCGGGGAGGAAGGGAGATGGCCCAGTTTGCTCCTCCCGTTGCCTCAATGCGCTCAAGTTCCACAACCGAACCAGTCAGGAGCGGACCGTCTCCTCTGACGTCCGGCACAGCACAGCCTAGGTCGCCTTCTGAACGGGGCAGCCTGGAGCAAGTGAGCACATGATCCGGCAGCAAGTGACAGAGCCAGAGCCATGCTCGTGTGCTCCATCGCCACCCACTCTCCTCCACAGAATCCTAGAAGATCAGGGCTGGAAGGGATCTCAGGAGGTTCTAGTCCAACCCCCTGCTCAACGCAGGACCAACCTCCAACTAAATCATCCCAGCCAGGGATTGGTCAAGCCTGACCTTCAAAACCTCTAAGGAAGGAGATTCCTCCACCTCCTCAGGGAACCCATTCCAGCGCTTCACCACCCTCCCAGTGAAAAAGTTTTTCCTAATATTCAACCTAAACCTCCCCCACTGCAACTTGAGACCATTACTCCTTGTTCTGTCGTCTGCTACCACTGAGAACAGTCTAGATCCATCCTCTTTGGAACCCCCTTTCAGGTAGTTGAAAGCAGCTATCAAATCTCCCCTCAGTCTTCTCTTTTCTAGACTAAACAATCCCAGTTCTCTCAGCCTCTCCTCATAAGTCATGTGCTCCAGGCCCCTAATCATTTTTGTTGCCCTCTGCTGGACTCTGTCCAATTTTTCCACATCCTTCTTGTAGTGTGGGGCCCAAAACTGGACACAGTACTCCAGATGAGGCCTCACCAATGTCGAACAGAGGGGAATGATCATGTCCCTCGATCTGCTGGCAATGCCCCTACTTACACAGCACAAAATGCCATTAGCCTTCTTGGCAAAAAGGGCACACTGTTCACTCATATCCAGCTCCTCATCCACTGTAACCCCTAAGTCCTTTTCTGCAGAACTGCTGCCTGGCCATTCGGTCCCTAGTCTGTAGCTGTGCATGGGATTCTTCCGTCCTAAGGAGCAGTCCTGGTCCTCATTGCCATGCAGGTTTGGTATTGGACTGCCAGAAAGCCAGCCGAGGGAAACGGACACGGCAGACACTGTACCGACTCCTAACCGCCCCCCTCCTGAAGTTTTCAGTGTTTGCTCGACACCCACAACTGCCTGAGGTGCCACCTTGTCATTGCTCCTGACAGAACTGCCTATGTGCAAGTCTTGCTGAACGCAGCCACCGCTGTGAGCTTAACCCCAGGCAGAGGTTAGGGCGTGAGACACTGACGGGGCGATTCATGGATGAACAGGCAGGCGGGAACGGCCAGCCCCGAGCAGGCTGCTTCGCACGGTGCCACAGGCTACAACTGCTGCTCTATGCAGAGGGAACAAGGCCGGGCAGCCCACACTGGAGGGGGAGGAAGGAGACCTGGCTTCGCTCACACCCAGCTGCTTCACCTCTTTGTCCCCAGTTGCAGCAGGACCCCCCCAGGCCTCTAGCCGTAGATGCTTGGAGCTAGCGGGGATTTTCCTACCAGTCCAGTTTTCCCTGGTAACACAGCAATAAATCACACAACAAGTGAGCACAGCTCCCAGTCCACTGCCCACAACTCAGTTCTGCCTCCTCTGAATTTGTGATGCTCTCTGGCAGTCCCTCCCGGGCCAGGCCCCTGCCTGAGCGTGGCGTGGGAACAGCCGGGGATCCGGGCACAGCCGGGCTCAGGAGAAGCGAGAATTTCTGTCTGTGTCAAGACAGAGAACGGGCTGTTTCTTTTTTCTATAAGGAGACAGAAGCACCCAGGGCTCTCTCCCTTCCCCCACGGGGTGCCCCTTTCAGGAGCCCGATTTGTCCTGGGTACCCCCAAGTTACACCTCACTTAGAAACTACCCGGGCACCAACGTACAACAGTCTCACCCCAGGGCTCCTTTCACCACAGGACTAGACCAGTCACCTGCGGGTCAATCTGTTACCTGCACCTCCGTGTGTAGCACACCGAGCAACGCAAACGAGCCCTTGGGGGACGTGGGAGTTGGTGGGGACTTGGCGGGGGCTTTTCCGTAGCCCGTGTAAGGCCAGGCCCATCTCTGGCTGTGTCCCCGGCCGAGGGACGTGTCCCCCCCGGAGACCCACTGGGCAGCAGCCCTGGCTGGGGGGGCAGAGGGAGGAAATGCCGGCGGGGGGGCCCCCCCCGCAGCAACAGCTGCTCAGGGTCGATTCTCGCCCAGGAGTTTCCACGCTGCGTACGAAGAAGTTTCCGCGCAAAGGGGGAGCCGGAGCCGGAGCCGGAGCCGGAATCAAACACGGGCCGGAACTCGGAACATCCGACGCGGATCGGGGCCAGGGACCCGCCCGGCGCCTCCCGGGTACCCCCACACCTCGACCCCCCCCGGAACCGCACCCCTCCCCCATCGCCTCGCGACCCCCCCGCACCCCTCCCCGCGTCCCGGGTACCCCCACACCTCGACCCCCCCCGGAACCGCACCCCTCCCCCATCGCCTCGCGACCCCCCCGCACCCCTCCCCGCGTCCCGGGTACCCCCACACCTCGACCCCCCCCGGAACCGCACCCCTCCCCCATCGCCTCGCGACCCCCCCGCACCCCTCCCCGCGTCCCGGGTACCCCCACACCTCGACCCCCCCCGGAACCGCACCCCTCC
>ML677377.1:36877819-36907074 GCA_007922305.1 Dermatemys mawii
CCCACGCAGGGCAGGGCGCAGGGAGCGGGGTCCTGGGGAGGGCAGAGAGAGGGGTCCTGCACAGGGCAGAGAGAGGGGTCCCGCACAGGGCACCGCGCTGAGTTCCAGAGGCTGGCTGTGCTTCGAGAGAGGAGACTTTACTTCCTTAGGTTTGTTTGAACCCTGCTGCCTGCCATCTGGAAGCCTCGCGCCCTAGCCCAGCCCAGAACTACACGTCCCAGAATGCTGCGTGTCGGGGGCACTGATGCAAGCTGTCCCGGGGTGTCCTCGTCTCCTGCGGCTCACATGTCAAGAGCAGCAGGAGGAAGTGAATCACCCTTTCACACCCCAGAGCAGCTTCCAGGAACAAACCCCTGAGCGCTCGCTGGCCGGAGCTAGAGCCAGGCCTGGGCTCCCCCTCAGCCAGCTCCCTCACACGCCAGCGGGCGACAATAGCCCAGGGGCTGTGGGCTGGAGTCAAGCCGCCAGCAGCCCTGGTGTAGACGCTGCTACCGAATTCCTCACTCCCCTGCCCCGGGGAAGGGGATTCATTGCAAGCAGCCGTTCTCAAACTGTGGGTCGTGACCCTATTTTAATGGGGCTGCCCTAAGGCTCGCTGGGGCCAAAGCCTGAGCCCTAATGCCATGGGAGGCAGGGCTCAGAGTACAGGCCCCCCATTTGGGGCTGAAGCCCTGGGACTTAGGCCTTGCCCCTCCTCATCCCTGCCCGGGGCCACAGGGCTCAGGCACGTGGAGGCTTTGGTCCCTGCTCCTAGGGGCTGGTGGAAATTTTGGTTGTCAGAGAGGATGTCAGTGCACAGACCCTGGAGACCCGCTGCGCTATGCCGACGGAAGAATCCCTTCCGTTGCTGGGTAAGGGTCTAGACCACAGCGTTTCTAGTGCAGACCCCCTCAGGCTGTTGCGTTCCTACCGCTGCTCCCCCACTCAAGTGCTGTTTGAACAGCCTGGGCGCGCGTCATAGGCCTCCACGCCAGCCCCACATCACACCCTTCTGGCTAGGGCCCAGCCGCTTCCCACAGCTCAGGAGCCAACTCCAGGAAGCAGAGACAGCAAAACCTGCTGAGAATCCCCCGCTCTGCCCCAGGGCAGGGCTGAGTCACAGGGACGGGAAGCAAAAGTGCCCCACCCTTAACTGCAGACGCTTCCCACCCAGCTGGAGGTGGGCTCCCGCTGCTGGGCTCCCTGACTGGCGGGCAGAAACAGCCACTTCCTCCTGCCTTGGCTGAGATACAGAGGGACAAGCAGACGCTGTCCCAGAAGCACTCCCTGCTGCTCAGAAGGAAGGAAACCTGCCTAGGAGCGAGAAAAGAAAAACACACCCGCCAGCCCCATGTTCACAGGCTCCAGAGCCAGGAAACACCGCGGCTGCCTGGAGCTCAGGAAGGGGCTACGAAGGGCTTGGCTGCACGTGCAGCTGTAGAGCGCTTTGGGTTAAACCAGCTCTTGGAGAGCGCAGGAAGGAAAGTGCTGCAGTTTGTCCACACTGCAGCTGCAAGCACACAGGTGTGGCCACATTTGCAGCAGTATTGGGAGTGGTGCATTATGGGCAGCTAACCCACAGAGCACCTCTTCCCATTCTGGTGCTGTGGCTTGTGGGAAAAGCCGGGGGGGGGGGGGTGTGAAATCTGGGTCCTATCCCAACACTGTGTGATGCATCGCTTCGCATCCCAACAATCCCTGCGCTTCTGTCCACATTTGGCACCATCTTTCAACGTGCACGTGCCAGGCCTGAGAAACATACCAATCTCTGTCCTGGAGTGCTCAGGGCCCCTCAGGCTGGGCCCTGCAGGTAGCCAGAGCACAAGTTCCTTGTCCTTCAGCAGGGCACCTGTGGCAGGGATCATGGGCCAGAGGGGGGCAGATTTACCTGCCAGCACAGGGAAAGTATCTTACAGCACTGCTCCTGTAACAGCAGCAGGCAGTAATTCCCAGACCCTCCCCACACTTTTACCTCCCACGAGGGGCACTTCCCAGCTCCCCCTTCCTTTATCCTGCACACTGAGCGGCCATGGGAACATTCGCAGCCCCCAGCCCCCTTCCCTTGGCTCAGGGCAAGCCCTCCATCCCCCACTTAGCTTTGGCGATAGAACAGCCCAGCCAGCCCCCTCAGCCGGCACAGGAGCAGCAGACTGAGAACGCCTGCAGCAGGCGGCCCCGGCAGGCTCCCCGCAACCTGCTGACGTTCAGCCCCAAGTGACAGATTCAGAACATAAGGGCCAGGCCAGAGTCTGTCAGGCCCTCCCTTCCCGCAGGCTGCAGCTCTTGCTCACACAGCCGCAGTCCCTGCTCTGCCCCTGCTCCCAGCCTTGACTCTCCAGCCAGGCGCTGCTCCCACGAGCACGCCGCTGCATTCAGGGCCCTCCCGAGACCTGCGAGATGGCAGCGAGCCAACAGGTGGGGCAAGGAGCCAGGCAGAGCAGCAGGTACCTCGGAGGCACAGCCGGGCTCCAGCGCAGGGGATCTCAAACTCAGATCACCCGGAGGGTCACGTGAGGACTAGTCCATTGGTCCGAGGGCCGCATCACTGACACCCCCCGCAGTGAGGGAGTCTGGCCAGCTGCAGTGCCCTGGAGAGAAGTCACGTCAGCACCAGGAAGCCCACGGGTGGACGAGGAAGCTCGGAGAAAGCAGCACCAGCAGGATTTGACAACACGGCTGGGAAGCAGGGCCCTCAACGGGCCCGAGGCTGAGAGCTGGATGTGCTTTGCTGCCCCAGCCCAGGGAGCCCAGAACCCAGGGCCTGGCCGGATACAGCCCTGGCTGTGCCCCAACCTGCAGACTAGGGCGAGCTGAGGCCACACGTCTGACAGATCTTCCCGACTCTGGCCAGGCTCACAGGACAAAATTCCACAAGGGAGAAGCTGCCCTGGCTTCCTCTGGCCTCCTGCCCAGGGCAGATGAGCACTGCAGGTCAGAGGCAGCCAGGCCTGAAGTCATTAGAGCCTGGAGTGAGGCTCAGGACACGTGTCCTGGCTGGCAGGTGACTAGCACAAAATGCCCACAGCCCCCTCCCCCCAGGACCTTTCAGCTCCCCCCGCAGGCAGCCCCCTGGAGCGGTGACACAGGCACAGCCCGAAGAGCAGGCTGGGGGACGCGCTCCTGGAAGTCGAGTGCAGGGAGGAGCCAGGCAGCCCCCAGAGACACCAGGTGAGTGCAGAAGTGCTCACCCCTTCCCGGCCAGCTCCACAGGCCGCTGCCCTCGGGCTTTAACCAGACCGAGGTGGCTCCCTTTAGGCCCAGCCTCCGCCAGACGAGCAGGACTGGGCACAAGGGGAAATCTAAGCCAAGCTCAGAGGGACGGTAACAGTAACGGGGGCTGGGGGTCCAGCTGCTCGGCCCCAGGGCAGCGGTTCCACGCCCCAGCCGCACAGCTTGCAGGCCGGCACGAACGCTGCACGACACGCTGGCTGTTCGCCTGCCCGCAGGGCGGGATGAGTAATCCCTCTTCCAGGAGGCATGGCCAACGGGAGGAGGGAGTTCGGAGAGGAACACTAGTCTCCCCCACCCCCCCGCCTTGATCTTGCATCTCCGAGTAGGACGCCAGAGGGATCCCGGGCAGGGAAGGCGTCTCCCCTCCACTACAACGTGCCAGCAGACGGGACTTCGACTTCTCCTGGCCACGAGCTCATGGCTGGAGCCAGCTCGTGGCAGAAGCTTCACCCGCCCGCAGTTCAGCTGCGGGAGGCTTAGAAGATGCTATGACAACCCCATGCCGGCCGCCCCCCTGGGATATTTCCTCCAATGGAGGGGAAGTGAGGGTGCTTTGGGGCTGGGCACGAAGGACGCGAGGGGCCTCTCCTATCCCCCAATCCCACCAGGGTGCTGGTGGATGGGTCAGAGCTATGGCTGGAGAGACAGGCGCCCTCAAGGCAGCGTGCAGAGGAGCAGTACTGCTGAGCCAGTCCGTCCTCACTCCCTGCCCGCCCTCCTGCCAGACTCTGATGTGAGGGAGGGCCACAGAGGGACCCGCAGCCCCCCGACACCTGTAAGGGCCGCAGAGGGAAGCTGTGCTCAGGGCAGGCAGATGAGGTGCATTATGATTCTCCATGTACCACAGGACACCTCGGGGCAAGACAACAGGACCCAGTTTGCAATGGGGCCATGTCCAGACCCCAGAGCGATGCTTCCTGTGCTGGTTCTGGCTGCAGCCTGGCCTGGGGGCCCTGCCAGGAGCCCCCGACCAGCGGAGTACCACTCGCCAAGGGGAGCAGGAGGGGGGCTCTGCACCACAGCACCAAGGGAAGGAAGAGAATTTTATTTACCTTTTAAAAAACCAAAAGCCACCGTTAAGAGTTTCCCCCCTGCAGTGCCCGTGTGCAGAGTCACTGCTCGCTCCAGGCGCCGGCTGCGGGTTTTCCTCCAGGTTCTCCGGAGCAGCGCACCCCTGCTAGGCAAGTTACTGTACCAGGCGGACACAGGCCTTCCATGCTTTGCGGTCACTCGCCTTCCAAGGCACGGTCCTGTTTCGCTGCCCAGCCCTCCGAGGGGGAGCCTGGGGGCGGGGAACAAACAAGGGCATCATGGGACAAAAGACACTGACAGCGAGACACGTCAGCATGTGCCTGCCCGGGGCAGGGAGAACAGCTGGCATCGGGGCACAGACAAGCAGGCCAGCTGCCCGGTAGCACGAACCCTGAACTCCTGGCCTAGCCCACACAGCGGCGCTCCCCTCGCCCATGGGAAGGGCACAGCAGGAGGGGTACGGAGTTCCAGCACAGTCTGGCCCACCCAGGACCCCAGCCCAGGGAGGCTGGTACAAGACAAGGTGCTCCCAGCTCCTGAGCCAACTCTCTGCAGGGGCAGGAGGCACTGGGCTAAGGAGAGCCCCTCACCCGGGCGCTATAAAGGAGAGCAAGGTCTGGCTACCCTGGGGCAGGGGGTGCACTCACTGCTGTAGTCCACAGTGGGGTGCCGCACACACAGCGCTCTAGCTGCTGGGCAGGGGGGTGAAGCTGCTGGGCGGGCTCCAGCCCCACCTTTCCTCAGGCCAGGCAGGGGCTTTGGGGAGGCTGGCAAGAGGGATTTCCAGGGCCGTGGTCAGAGGAGGGGGTCACCTACCTGCCCTCAGCTGAGCCTCCAGGGAGGAGATCGTCCTTCGATAGGCTTCGCATTGGGCATCTCTTGCGGCTGAGGAACAGGGAGAGTCCGTGTGTGCCCAGCCAGCCCCGGGCAGCGCAACCGGCGGGACACTTGCTGGGCAGCGGGGAAGGGAGCCCGAGTGGTTGTTCCCCCTGCATGGGGCGGGGACTCACGGGCTCAGTGCCCAACCACAGCACAGTCGCTGGGGCTCCCAGGAACTGGAGGGGGAACCCCACCCCCACCCGAGGCCATGCCTCGGCAGCACTGCCCCAGCTCCCACTTCTGTGCTAGAACGGCTGCGGCTAGGAGGGGGCGGGGCTTCTGCCCCACATACCAAGCTCATTCTTCACTCTCTGCAGCTCACTCCTGACTCTCTGCAGCTCCTGGGAGAGCAGCTGACCTGGAAGCTGACCGAGAAAGGCTGGTCACCACCAACCAGGGAAGCCCACGAGATACAAGCCGTTCTGCTGCCCCTTGCTCAGTGCACTTTGCTGCTGCAGGAGTCTGGAGCAGAGTTTCTCAGGGTGTCCAGCCCCACCCAGGAGGGGGCCAGTCGCTGGCATCAAGACAGTCTGTAGCTGGCACATGCCCAGTGGAAGTAATTCCTTGGAGGTGGACATGGCATTGCCCAGGGGAGAGGGCAGAGAGTGGACGTGGCCCTATCATCACAGCGTCGGGCACCTCCCGAGCGTTTAGAAGAACATTGTTCCTCATCTGCTTGGCTTGTAGCCCACCCACTGCATGCAAACCGGGCAACATGTCTGAGCAGCCCCCAGTCAAAGCAAGGGTCCTGCACTCCCCCCGGCCCCTTGCAGCGGAGCTCCAGGGCCTGTGCCCAGTTCCTAGGACACTTCCGTCCTCTGGCCGCCAGCATCCCCCACTGGGGAGACAGGTCAGGGCTGCAGTGGGAGTAGCCGCTCACACTCCCAGGCCGGGATTTCGTTAGCAAGATGAGAGGGGGGCTCCAGGGCTCCATGGAGGAGGGAGCCCCTGCTGAGAGCAGCCCGGGAACGATGTGTTCACGGGAATCCGAACAGCCTGGCTGGGGGGCGGCGGCACTGTGAGCGGCTTCGGCCCTAGATTTTCAGAGGGGCAGCAGTCGAGCCCTGCCCTGAAGAGCCCATGTGTTAAAGACTCAGGTGTCCCAGGGCCCATCCCAGTCCCACAGATCCCCCCTTCCCCCCGCCCGGCTGCACCACGCCCCCGATGCCTTCGGAGAGCTGTGCTGAGCAATGCCAGGAGATGGCTGGCGGTTACCTGCATGGAGGGCGCTGCACCTCCGCTCTCTGGGAGAGAGTCAGGGAGGAAACCACTGAGAGGAGCTGGGGAATTTCCACCCATCTGGGGCTGGGCCATTCCACCTACAAAGAGAGACTCTGACCCAGTGCAGAACCAGCCAGGCCCATCTGCTCCTCCCCCACACCCCCAGGCCTTGCTCCAGGCCCCTGGATCGGGCAGGTCCCAGGCTCTCCCTGCCCACCTGTGACAGCTGCCACTCACTGGCACAGGACAAGTCTTTGTTCCCACACGGGGCATTTTCTTGGGATGCTGCTGCCCTCCGCTGGCAAGAAGTTGCATCTGCACCACTTAAAAGCTTCCCCAAATTTCCCATAGGTACCCGAGGGGCGAGTAAGTCTCAGTACTGGTTACCGTTCAGGTGCCCCAAATGCCTTCACCAAGGCTAGTCCGATTCTAGCCAGAGACAGGAACAGCATAGCAATGCCCCAAGCATCAGTACAATTCATTGGCAGAGCAGAGAATTACCTTGCTGGGAAAGGCCCCAACACCCTGAGGATGGAGTATTGCATGGGAGGGTGGGATCACGCCAGAGCTGCAGCCCCTGGGGAAGGCCCTACCCCAGGGCTATCCGAGCTGGAAGCTCCAACCCTGCCGATCTCAGCTGCATAAAGGGCGATACAGGCTGTGGCCCCAAGAGTGGGGATCACCCCTCTGGCTTAGTCAGGGAGCAGAGTGTCTGTTTACTGGCAGAGATTTGCTGTCTCTCCTCCCCTCCAGGAGCAGGGTTCAGCAAGGACTCTCCCACCATGAGCCCACAGAGGATGTGGAGATGGGCCCCAAACACACTATGCCATTTGCCAGCTCCCCTTTAGCCCTGGCCAGCAAATCAGAGACTCAGGAGCCAGACATGGGTGGGAGCCTTACGCAGCCAGTGGCTGGCCCAGGGCAGCGGCACTGAAGGGGTGGGGTGGACAATAGATGCCTGGCTTGTGTGTGGTCTAATCATTTCACACACACACTGCGCCAGAGGTTCCCTAATTCCAGGGGAGGGACTCGTAGCGCCAGGAGAAGCAGCCCTGGCGAAGGAACCACTCAGGCAGGAGTTCCTGCTCCTTTTACCAAGAGCCTAGTGTCCCAAAGCCACTGAACTGCTCGCTCACCTGCCCTGGGGAAGTCTTGCCCCACAGCCAGTGCTGGTTTGTCCTTGGTGTCTACAGAGAGCCCCTCTCCTCCACCAGGCTCCAGGGCTTGTGCAGCTGCTGCTGAGTTAGTGTCTAGAAAGCAAAGGTGAAGAGTGTCAGCTGCTGCCCAGACCGTGTCAAGCCAGTGGGATTTGCCCTAACCAGGCACTGCAGGACGGAGCCCTCGACTGCAGCTCCAGGCTGGGGAAGCCCAGTAGGGCCCTGGGGCAGGAAGCTCAAAACAGCCTTTCTGCTTCACTCTGTGCAGCCCTTTGTGGAGCCCAGCGTCCACACCACGCCCCGGGACTCAGCCCCATTCTCTGGAGACGGGGAAGACGATGGGTGATCTGACCCCTCTGTCCACCAGCCCATTCCTCTCCCAGACCTACCTTTACCAAGGCGCGCTCGCTTGGGGGAAGGGAGCCTTTTGGGGGAGGCTGTTGTCCTCCCTGGTGGTCTCAGCCGGGAGTGGGGAGCCCTGGCAGGAATGGTGGGGGCGGCAGCCCTTCGAACAGGTTTGGCGACACCTGCTGAAGAGGCGAGGAGCGTCAGACTGGAGGAGATTAGCCCAGCCGCATGCAGAGGGGCGGCCCCAGAGCAGCACGGCGAGGGACTGGAGCACGGGCCTATGCAGCCTCAGTGCTTGGCCTCTGCCCCTCCTATCCTCCAACCCCACGGCCTCCCCTGCCCAGGACGCAGCGTTCCCACCCCACAGCGAGGGCAAAGCTCAGACACATCAAGGCCACAAGGCTGCGGCAGCTCACAGACCCCTCGGAGCTGGAGCTCGAACCCAGCCCAGCACTCCCCAGACAAGTGAGCAGGCACCTTCCGTTCCCAGCCCATGCTGCTCTCCCGATGAGCGACGGGGGGCTCCCCCATCTCCCCACAACGCCGCTCCCTGCTCTGCACGCAGCAGGATTACAGGCAGTTACTTTCCGTCTCTTTGTCCTGGGGGCTGGATTTGGCGACTGGCGGCAGGGTCCCATTGGTGTGCTGTGCACTGCTGGGTCTAGGCTTCATTAGTCTCAGCCTGGTCCCTGGGGAAGAGAAGGGAAAGAGAACAAGGATTTCACAGCCCCAGAGGGCAGCTGGGCACTGGCCTCCCCATCGGGTCAGAGCCTCCTTCCCCTCCCACACTACTGGCTTCCTTCCACCCAGTCTACTCACCTGGGTGGGTTGGGAGTTTGCTTCCAGAAGCTCCAGCCCCTTTGCTCATGCAGGGGACGCCTGGACCCAGAGAAACCCGGGACCCCATGAGCCCGGGTCTGCTGCCGCCGAGTCCTGGGAGCTTGGCAGGAGGCCGGAGGGATGAGGGGCACTTTTCACTGCAAGGGAGCTTCGTAGCACCCCGCTTCGTAGCATCGCTGGCAGGGAGCTAGAGCCAGACAGATGAGCCGCGGGTTAGACCCTAGTGGCCAGGCCTCTCCTGCCTCCTCCCCTGCCACCATTCAGACGCAGGCTCAGAGCCCGAGCCTGTCCAATCCCAGCCAGCCCAGGAGTGCTCCGCTGCCTCCTGAACCCCCCCGGCCTGGCATCCGCGGCTCACCCCCGCCCCCCGCAGCAGAAGGAGCAGCCCCTCAAATGACGTTTCTGGAGCCACCACAGCATCACAACAGCCATAAAGCAGGTCTCCCGACAAGCACCAGGAACCTGCGGATGCCCAGGCCCAGGCCCTCGGCTCCCCCTGCAAGGGGAGCACCCACTGCAGGCTCTGGCCCAAGTAAACGTTAGTGTCTCAGGTGCCACAGGGACTCCTTGTTGTCTTTGCTGATACAGACTAACACAGCGACTCCTCTGAAATCTCTCTCAGTTACTCTCCCCAAAACACGGGCACCTTCCTCCCAAGGGTGCTAACTGGGGGGAGGGGGCAGGAGCCCCTCGCAAAGCTTCATACAGGGGGTCTGCAAGCTCCCAGGTGGAGCTCGACATACCTGAATCCTGTGCCATACTTTACACGGCCCATGTTCCAGCACGGCCAGGCTGCTGCAGCAGCACTTTGAGGGGGACAGTGTAATCACGTTTTACTGCGGTGCGGGGTGGGGTGGGGAGCACTCTCCCAGCAATAGCCACCCGGCTTTATCACCTGGAGCCGGTCTATACGGACGCTTTTCAGTCTTCTGTCCCTGAATGAGTTCTAGCTCTGAAAGTGACAGTGTAGACACAGCCTTGGTGTGAAAGGAGAGCTGCCCCTGGGCAAGGAGTCGGTATTTTCTTCACAAACAGGCAGGGTGATTAAGGTAAGAAAGGGCTGGTGATTAAATGAAGGGTATGGAAGTTTAGGTGTGGGGGGTGTTTTAGAGCCGTGGTTCCCGCAGTGGTTCCCAAACTGGGGTTCATGAAACGTTACAGAGGGTTCTTGGGGGAAAATTCCCTAATGGCGGACAGAGCTGCCCCTAGGGACCCCGGGCAGCACAGGGCCAGCAGCCTGGAGCCTTCCAAGAGCGAAGCAGATCAAAGCCAGCATCTCTATCACCCTGAGGAGATTTCAACTTCAAGACTCCTCACAAGAAATGGAAAGGGAGGTAGAGAATTTTTTTTTTTTGCTGTTTTTAAAATTAAATAGGCAGCCAGTGTTGTTTTTAAAATGATTATGAAGAACAAGTGAAAGCTTTGTTGTAACATGCTTGGTTTGCCCAGAATGCTTGTGTAGGAGGAACTCCGAGTTGGCTTCTTAAATACTTGGGTGCTGTTTCACATCTGATACTCCTTCACGAAACACAGGAGCCTGGTTTTATAAACAGGCTTATTCAAAGTGATACAAGTTACGAAAGTGAGATCGTGGAAGCGTGTTGCCATTTTCATAATGTAATAAAAATACTGTAATATAAATAATAGTGTGTAAAAGGCATGTACTAAAAACAAAATTTTACATTTCCAAGATCACTGTTTTTATAAATTTATACTCGGGGAAAAGGAGAAAATCCCTGGAAATATTCATTTTTGGGGGTAGGGGGGTGTGACAAGCAGCAAGGAGGGTAGATGTGATCTCAAGAGTTTCACTGGAGAGGGGAGGCCATGCTGAAGGGGACATATCTGGAGCTGTAACCTGAGATGGGAAGTGGGAGGGGGAGATGACACCTAGAGCCCAGGAAGTGAACAAAAGAGGAGGGAGACGGCTGCAGGTTTTGGGGAGTGGAGAGTTGGCTAGGGAAAAGATTGGGGTTTAACCTCCCTGCCCCCCAAACGGCCTAAGGGGTCCTGTTTGTACCTACGAGCTCTGGTTTGGACTGGGTTCCTGTCATCCCTAATAAACTTTCTAATCTGCTGGCTGGCTGAGAGTCCAAAGGAGTGGGGGTGCAGGGCCATGATGCCCCCACTCTTCGTGACAACTGGTGTCAGCAGTGGGATCTACTGCACCCCATGAACGGCACTTCCTGCAGTAAGTGATTGGGGAACAGTAAGACAAAGGGGGATTGATGGGAACCAGGTGCGCTGAAGATCCAGAGAGAAGCGGTTTCGGGGGGGGGGGGCGCGCGGAGGAGCTACGCTTAACCCCTGAGAGTGTGTGACCAGCGAGAAGGTCTGTTGCAGTAGCGGGGTTCCCTTGGGCACTGCAGTGAGCAGTCTTAGGGGTAAAGAGTAGCAGCTCGACCCTGGGAGAGTGGTGGTGAGAAGGGCTGGCACACAAGGGGGTTCCTCCTGGAAACTGTGGGAAGCTGGGAGCACAGGCCTGCGAGTGGCCAGCAGGAAGATGTATGCCAAGCGCCTTAAGAGCGACCTGGTGGAGCTGTGCCGGCAGCGGGGACTGCACATTGCGAGGCTGACCAAAGAGCAGCTGGTTGTGCAGCTGGAGGAGAAGGATTGTGTGGATGCACCGAGCCCTGCCTCTGAAGGGAGCCGCCCAGCAGACGGAGCGCCAGCCCCGGTGTCTGACCCAACGGGGAGGGGACGGACTGCTGCCCACGACATCCCGATGCCCCTCTCACCTATGCCTAGGGGAGGGGTTGGGGGAAGCCCCACAAATACCGAGGGCACCCGGGCCCCGGCAGCCAGCAGGGGATCCTCCCAGCGGGGTTCCCCAGCCCTGGAGCGGAGGCACTTTGGATATGACCGAGAGATGAGACAGAGAGTTGAAGACCGAGAGGAGGAGTGACAGGCCCAAGAAAAACAGCGCCTGCATGAGATGGAGCTGGCCAGGCTGAGGAGCAGTGAGGACCCGGCTGCGGTGAGTGACGAGGGATCCAAGACTGCGAGGAGGAGCTTTGAAAAGGGCATCATGGCCCCGCGTAAGGAAGGGGAGGATATAGATGAATTCCTGACGGCCTTTGAGATGGCCTGTGAGGTGCGCAGGGTTGACCCTGCAGACAGGCTCGACCCTGCAGACAGGCTCTGGTGTCTCATACCCTTACTAAACCCCAAAGCCGTGGCGGCGTACGGCCTAATGGAAGCAGCAGAGAAAGGGAACTATGACCTGTTCAAAAAGGCCCTGCTACACGAGTTTGGGCTGACTCCCGAGATGTACCGGGAAAGATTCCGGAGGCAGGAGAAAACCCCTGAGTGCACATATCTAGAACTGGCCGTTCTCATGGAGGGGTATGCCCGCAGATGGGCAGATGCGACCCAGACGAAGGAGGACCTGGTTAAAATGATTGTGCTGGAGCAACTGTATAAGCGGTGCCCATCCAACCTAAGGCTGTGGTTGGAGGAACAAAAGGCAGAGAACCTGCAACACGCCGGACGGCTGGCCGACGAGTTTGTGAAGAGCTGGCCAAGAGGTGGCCGGGAGGAGTCTCAAAGGAACAGACCCATCAAGATGCAGCGAGAGAGTCACCACAGGACTTCGCAAAGGGGGAATAGGGAGAACCCCCTCAAAAGGGGAACGTCCAGCATCAGGACCGACCTCCCCTCTCGAGGGGACCCAATGGGACATGAGCTGCTATAATTGTGGCTGGAGAGGCCACATACGGGCTCAGTGCCCCAAGCTCAAGGACAGCCTAAGCAGACCGAACCCCCACAGGGTTAACTGGGTACGGACCCCGCCCGACGAGAGGCAGATAGCCCAGGTAAGGGGGGCTGGCAGCTTACCCCCTGCTCAGGAGGGACGAGTGCCCCAGATCAGCTCCTCTGGGGGGCTGGACACTCAGGACTCTAGGTTCTCAGTTTACAGGGTGGGCGCAGGGCTGTCCCTGCAGAGCGAGTGCCTTGTTCCCCTGGAGGTGGACAGGAGGAAGGTCTATGGATACTGGGATACGGGGGCTGAGGTGACACTGGCCCGGCCCGAGATGGTGGCCCCAGATCGGATGGTGCCCAACTCCTACCTGACCCTGACGGGGGTGGGTGGGACCCCATTCAAGGTGCCCGTGGCAAGGGTGCATCTGAAGTGGGGGGACAAGGAGGGCCCCAAGGACGTGGGGGTGCACCCTCATTTGCCCACGGAGGTGTTGATGGGGGGGAACCTAGAGAACTGGCCAAGCAACCCCCCGAGTGCCCTGGTCGTGACCCGTAGCCAGAGCCGGCGAGGGGCACTGCACCCTGACTGGGGAGAGGGTACCGTACCGGGGGTGCAGGACCCTGCCCCAGCCGGGAGGGGGTGTCCAGGGACTGGGCTCAGTGAAGCTGCGGCCTCAGACTCAGCAAGCACGAGGGAGCCGGCCCCCTTCCCTTCCCCAGCCGCTGAGTTCCAGGCTGAGTTGCAGAGAGATCCCTCCTTGCGGAAGTTCAGGGACCTGGCCGGCCTTAGTGAGGTACGGACCATGGGGAGAGGCTGCCAGGAGAGGTTCCTGTGGGAGAAGGGGTTCCTGTACCGAGAATGGGCTCCCCCCAGGGAAGTGGAGTCATGGGGGACCAGGAGGCAGCTGGGGGTCCCCCAGAAGTATCGCCGCAAGTTACTGTACCTGGCCCATGACATCCCTCTCACAGGGCACCAGGGAATCCGGCGCACCGGGCAGAGGCTGCTACAGAACTTTTACTGGCCTGGGGTCTTTTCCGCAGTCCGACAGTACTGCCGATCCTGTGACCCCTGCCAGCGGGTGGGGAAGGCCCGGGACAAGGGGAAAGCAGCTTTGAGGTCTTTGCCCATCATAGAGGAGCCTTTCCAGAAGGTGGCTATGGACATAGTGAGGCCTCTCAGCAAGACGACCCGGTCGGGGAAGAAATACATTCTGGTGGTGGTGGATTTCGCCACCCGCTACCCTGAAGCGGTGCCCTTATCCTCCATCGAAGCAGACACTGTGGCGGACGCGCTGCTGACCATTTTCAGCCGAGTGGGATTCCCCAAGGAAGTCTTGACAGATCAAGGGTCCAACTTCATGTCGGCCCTGCTCCGGGGCTTGTGGGAGAAATGTGGGGTCCGACACAGCTGGACCTCAGCGTATCACCCCCAGTCCAACGGGCTGGTGGAGAGGTTCAATGGGACGCTTAAGATGATGCTGAAAACCTTTATGAACCAGCACCCGCAGGACTGGGACAAGTACTTACCTCACCTGCTGTTCGCATACAGGGAGGTACCCCAGGAGTCTACCGGATTTTCACCTTTCGAACTGCTATATGGACAGAGGGTAAGGGGGCCCCTGGACCTGATGAGAGACGAATGGGAGGGGAAGGCCGCTCCCAAGGGAGAATCGGTGGTGGAGTATGTCCTGACCTTCCGAGAGAGACTTTCGGAGCTCATGGGCCTGGCCAGGGAAAATCTGGCCAGAGCCCAGAGGAAGCAGAAGGTCTGGTATGACCGCACGGCACGGGCCCGCACCTACGCCACCAGGTGATAGTTCTCATCCCCGTGAGGAAAAACAAGCTTCAGACCGCCTGGGAAGGCCCTTTTAAAGTTGTCAAGCAACTAAATGAGGTAAATTATGTGGTGGAGCTGTCTAACCGGGCGCACCATCGCCGGGTGTACCATGTGAATATGATGAAGCCATATTATGACAGAGGGAATGTGCATCTCTTTCCTCCTTTGTTCACTTACCTGGCTCCAGGTGTCATCTTCCCCTCCCCTTTCCCATCTCAGGTTACAGCTCCAGATATGTCCCCTTCAGAATAGCCTCCCCTCTCCAGTGAAACTCTTGAGATCACATCCACCCTCCTTGCTGCTTGTCATAGGGGGTTCTTCAGATTTGACATTTTAGTGAAAGGAGTTCAGATTGTTAAAGTTTGGAACCCCTGTTTCAGAGAGAACAGGGGATTCAGAAAAAATTACAGCAAAGCACTAAGCCTAGGTTACATTCAGAAAAGGGGGAGATTTGGGGGGCACAGGTGAAAGAGTCAGATGCAGGGCAGGGCCAGCAGCGTATAGAGACATCCCCACTCTACCTGTGGTACTTGTGACATCATCACTGTAGTATCTGAGGCTGCGCTTCACAAGGTCTAACCCAGGGCAGGCAACCTGTGGCATGGTGCCAAAGGCGACACGCAAGATGATTTTCAGTGGCACTCACACTGCCTGGCTCCTGGCCACCGGTCTGGGGGGCTCCGCATTTTAATTTAATTTTAAATGAAGCTTCTTAAATATTTTAAAAGCCTTATTTACTTTACACACAATAGTTTATATATTACAGACTTATAGAAAGAGACCTTCTAAAAACACTAAAATGTATTACCAGCACACAAAACCTTACATTATAGTGACAAAATGAAGACTACATCCACAGAGCCCATAAAGTCGACCATTATTGTCATGATTTGTGTTATTCGCTGTGCAGCATCTGTGCGCTCAGCACTGTTCAGAATATGCCAGACAACATAGTCCCTGAGAGCCAGTGTGTATAAAATGTGTAACCCTGAATTAGATGGCTCAGATATTTAAGTATGAAGTAGATAGTTATTAACCACATTATCACATGTTCACTCTGATGTTTATATCTATGATTGGGGGCATCGGTGGCACTAGAAATTTTACTGAATTAAGGACTGGAAGATTTGACCCTCTAAGTTTCTTTCAAACCTAACCAGTGTTCCTTAAGTGACTTGACAAGATGTGAGAACCTGTTAGTATTAGAGTGAGTGGGTCTAAATTAAAAAAAAACAACAAAAGCCCACACCCCATAGGAATTTGATACAGTGCTTCCTACCGGCTGATTTCTAAGTTACCTGCAACACACAAAAACCACCACAACCCCTAGAGTTCCAGGTGCCTAAGTCGTCCCCCGCCGCCCCCCCCCCCCCGATATCTGAAATGGCACCGCTGGTCCTTCCCCCACTCTGCTCCCATGGATACTGAAGGAAGGGGCGGTTGGAAGAGGCATTTGGCATTACTAGGCGGCTGGAAGCTGCAGGCCCCCCCGCCCCACCTACCTGGACAGCAGGCTGGGTCTCCACGGTGAATCCCTGGTTCGTTTTCCCAGCGGCAGCTGGTCTCTGCGTGCTGGGCCGGGCGTTACCCAGGGACAGTCTGGTTGCTTTCCCCTCCGAGGCGATGCCTCTGCCCCTTGGGGGCAGGCCGGCTCTCAGCAGCTCTCGAGGAGCTCTCCGAGAGTCCAAGGAAGCGAGGGCCAGGCTCCTGCTTGCTCTGGGGGTGGTAAAGGCCAGGGGCAGGGATTTGACAGCAGCTTGGCCTTCCGCACTGGGGCCGCTCCTGGAAGACACAGGCAGGGCGGTACTCCGGGGCGCTGGCTCGAGACTGCCCTTGCCACAGGACTCTTCGGGGAGGCTCCTGCCCTCGGACGTGGCGCTCCGGGTTACCTCGGGTGCTGCAGGTTTGGAGCCCGGCTGACCCGGGCAGGGGAGCTCCCTTGGCACCGAGCGCCTGGAGGAGTTTGGGTCCCTCGGGTCCAAGTCGTCTCCCAGGGGGCTGCCCGTCACGAAGTGAAACTTCGCCGGCCCCATGAGCGGGGTGGAGGTTGCGAAGGAGCTGGAGCCCAAGGACACGGTGCTGTCGTTGGAGACGATCTCCAGGTCGCGGGTTCGATACGCCGCCCGACTCCGCTCCAGGTCCTCCGCCTCGGACTGGTCAGCCAGGGGCTCCCTGTCCAGCGGCAGGGTCAGGGTGGAGCCCAGCGGGTTGGCGCCGGAGATCTCGAAGGTGACCTGCCGGAGGGACGCGCTGGAGCGACCCGAGCCCTGGAGCTCCACGGTGAGGTTCAGGGCGTTCAGAGCCAGCGACTGCGGGCCTGGCAGCGCCCCGGGCCCCGCGCCCCCCGGGCCCGGCCTCTGGCAGCGGGGCTCCCAATCGCCCAGCCCCTCTGCCTCCCGCGGGCGAGCGTGGGGCTCGCTGCGCCGCCGCTCTGAGCCGCGGGGTGTCACCGCCCGCTCCGGGGACAGGCTGCCGGCCGGCTCGCCCACCAGCGACCAGGTGGTCTCCAAGGGCAGGGGCTCGGCCTCGATGGTGGCGAGCTCGGGGCCGGCGCGCCCCAGCCGCCGCACGATGGCCCGGCACTCCTCGGCGAAGAAGCTGCGGAAGAGCGGGCTGGCCGGCGAGCCGCCCCCCGGCCGCAGACGAGCCTGCCGCAGCAGGTCAGGGGAACCGGCCTCCAGCCCCGCGCCGTGGGCCGCCCCCGCGGGCTCGGCGAGCTCCGGCTCCTCCTCCCACACCGGGCTCAGGTACCGCTGCTTGCGGGCCCGGGCGGGCGGCGCCGCGCCCACGTCGGGGATCGCGGGCCCCGCAGCCTCCGCGGGCGGCTCCCCGCCGCCGTCCTGCCCCACGCCGGGCCCGTGGGCAGCGTCACGCGTGGGGCTCCGCGGGCAGCCTCTGCCCCACGCGTGCGCGGCCCCAGGCGGGGGCTGCGGGTCCTCCATGCCGCGACGCGCACAGGCGCCAGCGAACCCGCCCCACGCGCGGCCGCGGACACGCGCGACCCCCTCCGCCTGCGTCCGGCCCGAGCGACACCCGCAGACGTAGAACCCTCCGCCCGCCCCGCTTTCATACGCCGCTTCTCGCAGCTATTGGGCGTCTCGCCACCAATCGGCGCCCTCTATTCCCTCAGCCAATCACCGAGCAGCGCTCCTGGGCACGTGCCCATAGCTCACCAATAGAAACGGGGATCGCTGCGCGACGGGTACCGCCCTGCCCAATGGGGTCTCTCCGCCCTGGGCCGCAGTTCCACGTGGGCGAGGCCACTAGCTCCTCGGGGCGGGGCCGCCCTTTGATGGGGGCTCCCAGGCCGAAGCGGGGGGGGGTTCCTAGGTGGTGCTCGCAGCTGCGGGGGTTCCACGTGGAGCTCGTTGGGGGAGGGGACCCTCGCGCAGGGCCCCCCCCAGGAAGACAAGAGACAGGGCCGAGGAGGCAGCCTGGGGGGGTCAGCGGGGTGGAGAGCCCCCTGTGCCCCAGCTCCTGCCCCTTCTCGAGGAGCAGAGATGTTGAGCTAGAGCAGGGGCCACGAGCTCCGCCCGAGGGCCTGAAGCACAGTGGGGGGGGGGGGGGAACTCTCCTGCCACCGGTCCCAACCCCCCGGCCAGAGCTGTTGACCCAGGTGACCCGGGCAGAGGAGGGTGCAGCGTAGGCGGCCTGTCAGGACTCCCCCCGCACCAGGTCATCTGGGTCCTGGACCACGAGGAACACGTCGTCAGCATACACCAACAGGACAGGCCGCAGCTCCGGCGCTCGCAGCACCAACCCCGTCAGCGTCGGACGGAGGAAGGGGTCGATCGCCCGAGTATACAGCTGTCCCGACAGCGGATACACCCTGTGCCCAAAGCTAACCGTCTTGGTCAGGGTCTAATTGAGTCAGACCAAACACTCTGCAGAAGCACACAGCACCCAGAGAGAACCCGCAGACTGGGGCCAGAAACTGAACTCCTTCAGAGTGTCCAGGAGATACCCGTGGTCCATCCTGTCAAATGCCTTCTCCTGGTCCAGGGACAGGAGCATGAACAACTGACCATCCCTTGACCAAATACAAATGATCAAAGATGGAATGGCCCGGGATCGTGTAGGTCTGCTTGGGATGGACCACGTGCACTAGCATGGACCTCACTGCAGTGAGATGGCCTTCGCTACAACTTTGTAATCTGTGCTGAGGAGTGAGACAGGACACCCATTCCAAAGGCCATGGCGGTTCCCCCTCTTTAGAAGTAAGATAAGCATGTCTCACCTGCATGACAAAGGAAGGACCTTGCTCCCCAAGGACTTGGCCCAGCTGGTGACAAGATCCAGGCCAAGGATATCCCCCAACACGCAATAGAACTCCACAGTCAGCCCATCCATGCCCAGAGATTTACTAGTAGGCATGAGATGGAGGTTCTCGAGAACTCAGCCAGAATGAGAGGCAGTTTCAGCTGGTCCTGGTCACCTGTGCTGACCACTGGGAGTTCATTCCAGAGCACTCTACAAGCTTTGGCAGGATCTGGGTAGAAGAGGTCAGCATAGAAGGCCCTGTCCCTTCCACACGTCTCCTCTGGATCTATAATAGGGTGCCGTCCTCCACCAAAAGGCAGGGACATGCGTCTTTGCAGCTGAAAGTGCTTAGCACATCACCAAATCTGGCCCCAAGCTAGCAGGTTGGGCACTGTGAAATTGAGGACCACCCAGTTAGTGACCGCATGTGACAACTTGGTTCAGTGATTTACCCAGCATCACACACAGGCATTCCATCACATGGAAGCATGATCAGCAGGGTTAGAAACTAGATCCACCACACAGATGTTCACTACTTGAGCTAACACAGTAACTGACTGCAGGTGTAGGTTGTCATCCACTCAGCAAGCCAGCACTGGAGGTGGATGAGACACTTAGCCATTGAGTTTCCACAGATATTTGCTGACAGGAGAGAAATATCCAGGCTCAAGGTTCTGGAGGAGTACGTGGTCTAGAGTTTACAGACTCTTCTGGCCATGGTCCCCATAAGCCTATCCCCTCCGTCCTGTCTTTCCCCAAGTCTCCCCTGCCTGTGTCCAGTTTCAGTCCCCTCTCCTACTAGACCACAGTATCTTTGCCGAGCCAGTCCCAAGCTCCTGTCCTGGTCCTTGACTCCTCATTCACTTTCCATCTCCTTGCCCAGGGAGTCGCAGCCTATGCCCAGAGCTCATCTGATCCCTGTGATTCTGGTTTATTTTAAATATTTCCTGAGGAGTTATTGGTGTTTGTTACCAAAAAACCAGTGAAAAAAATCAGTAAACAAAAACATCACCACAGTGTTCTGAGTAAACATCAGGGGATAGGAAGACAGAAAAAGCAACAGAGAAAAGTAAAAGTAAAAGCAGTTTATGCAGTGGTTTATTGAATGAACTGTATATTATCAGTACCTACAGCGATGCCTGTGTGTGTATCTTCCACTACATATCCTTGCTTTAACATTTACATTTAGACTCATTTATTAACAATCTAATATAATTACCTGATTTTCCTACCAGTCACTATTTTCATATACTTGAGTAGTCTAAAATTCCCATGAAAATAATCAGTGAGTAGCTTTTGTAAAATCCAGGAACATTTTGGTAAAAACAAAGGGCTTTACGCACTCATAACAAGTCTGTGTGCAAAATACATTCCTCCTCCCCCGCAACCCCTCCAATTCTGATAATCTGGTCAAAGTTGGGTATTTTTCCACAGTAACAGCACAAAGTACATCCCTCATACCATGCACCCCTTTTGCCAAATTTCAAGACCCTCCCACAAAACAGAGAAGCACTAGAGCTTCTTAGGTAAATGGTGACATTTTAAAAGAAGTGGGCAACATTCCCTCCCCACCCCCATCTCATTCTCAGAAATGGTTGAATCATTTTCTCTGAAGCTTTCCAAAGCCATTTGCCCCGAGGAAGACACCTAGCATAGAAAATTCCACATTGAATGGAAAAGTTTGGCAAAGCTGTGACTGACAGTGATCTTCAATGCTGGGCAATCTGAACTCTAGGTCAGTGGTCTTCAAACTGGGGTGCACGCACCCCTGGGGGTGCACAGCCCCTGCAGCTGGGCGGCT
This sequence comes from Dermatemys mawii, assembly GCA_007922305.1. NCBI lineage: Eukaryota > Metazoa > Chordata > Testudines > Dermatemydidae > Dermatemys > Dermatemys mawii. Next base: position 36,898,107 of record ML677377.1, read on the forward strand.
CCTCTGCAAGAGCGGTGGCAGACCCAGCGGCAGGAGAAGCTGGTGGCCCGGCAGCTCCTCTGCAAGAGCCACGGCAGCCCTGGCCCTGGGCGCCGCGGCTGGGACCCGGCCCCAGGGTGGCACTTAGGGGACAAAGAGGGGGGGAGGGTTTGAGGGGGGCAGTTGCAGGGGAAGTGGAAGGGAGTGGATGGATGGGGCAGGGCTTCCCCCATGGGGGTGCCTGCTCAAAATTTTTTCTACTACGGGGTGCGCACTCAAAAAAGTTTGGAGACCCCTGCTCTAGGTAGTGCTACCAGCTCACCTCACTGTTCTTTTGTTTGCCTGAGGCCACTGACAGGTGCTCCAGGGAGTTAACTTTTAAAGGTGGTGTAATTTAGATTATTAAGAGAGGAGAGTTTAACCATTTATGCTCACCTACACTAGAAAACTAGCTTATTCCTCCCCACATAATTTCCCTCCAAGTTCATTGCATGTCCTTCCTGCCCTCAGACAGGAGGAAATATTTACTAGGCTTCCCCAGTGTGTCCTTCCACCTGCTCCATTACAGCAAGGGAAATCGCAGTGCCACCCTACTAGTGAAAAGGTCCCAGTTGGGTTAAAGTTAGTATGTACACCCCCACTAATGTTTCCCAGTGTAGATAATTCCTCAGGGGTCTACTCTTACTCCTGTGGTAATCAAGCATACCCTCCCAAGTGTAAGGTTAGATTGGACAAGAGAATTTTAAAATGCAGTTTTATCCTCATTTATGCTCTTTACTTTTTGCTTTTCTTATCCATGCAAGTATATTCACCTTCAGCTGCAGTGATGACAGAGGGGTTTCTAAACTGCTGTTTCATTGTTCAGTTATGGAAGCATTTTTATTTCTCTGGTTCCTACAAAATAGGGCATGTCTGAATTGATCATCTCTCTAGAAATGTAAAGTTTGAACAAGTCAGTTTGCCAACTCAGCTTTCATTTAAAGAAAAATTGAGGGTTCTAGTCCTCACGAGATTGCAGAGGAAACCGTGACTATGAGCCAAAGGCACCCTAAAATCAAAAAGGAAAGAACCTTATGAGTCAAGCTTCAAAAATAATGGCTTTTTTTAATATGTGGGTCTAGCACTAGGAAGAACCAGTCTCCTGTCTGCCTGCAAAAGGCCAGAATATATCCAATTTGCAGAAGCATCACATTTCTGGAGATGCTTATGGAGAAATGGCCATCCTGCCAGAAGGCAAAGGCAGAACTATGGGAACCTAAGGTTCCTTCTTTGTGATCTGGTAAGTACAGCTGTGTCTACCTCATCCTACATGCAACCTAGACGAACCATTGACCAATACAAGCACAATCAACACCATCAGTATCAAATTAAACTGATTAGTGAACAGGACAACTCAGGGTAATACAAAATCTCTAGAGATTTATGCCTGTCCATAACAATGAACTGAAGCTTCATGTGATGACTTCTAGTTTCCAACCAATTCCTTAGCAGCAACTGCAAATACACTGTCCAGTTCAGCATAACAGCGGATACTCACTGAACTGGAGTCCAGTGGTGCTGCTGGAGCTTGTGACAGAGGTGCACTGGCTAGACTACTGAGGGGCCTACAGCCCACCAAGCCTGTCCAAATTATGACTGGGGCACTAACTAGTGCTATTCGTTTCCATTTTCACAAGCATCATGTAATGAAGAACCCCTCATTTGTTCAAGGGTCACAACATGCAGACATATTGGCTTCACAGTGGTTTAATATGAACAGAAGTTGGACATTACATTATCGGACAGCAGAATGAAGACAGTTTGTGAATTAAAGCCCCACATCAAGATATATACACAGCAGGAACAGCCTTCAATCGCTCAGCACTTGTGCATGAATGAAGGGAATTTTTAAAAAGTGACTAATATAGATCAAAAAGGCAGCAGATTGCTTCAAACAACAAAAAGTTAGCAAGGCAGGACCATATATGCCACTTCAATCCAAAAAGCAGAGCAACTGGTCAGTGCAGAGTGCTTCTCTGCAGAGAAGAGAGGAAAGGAGCAGCCCTAGAGACTCCACAGACTCCTTCTGGAACCTCTCCTTGTTTGCATTACAAGTCAAAGATCCACATTTCAAGATGGCTCTAAATCCAGTGCCAGGATTATATTTCATGCACATTTTCCATCAGCCACTCTTCAATTCGTGTCACTCCCAGGAGCAGCTCTCTAGGCTGCTTCAGTGACTTACTCCTCATTTGGGTTTTTCCAGCTTTACCCGTGTCTCGGGGTGGAATGGAAGTTCCTCACTGGAAAAAATCCACAAACAGGAGGAATAGCGGATGCCCTGGTGGATAAGTTTGGCAGAAATCTTTGTGGATACAGTGGGGGGCCTAGTCATCCCATTTCTTCCGGAAGACAGTAAGAGATCAGGTCACTGTACAGAGACAACTCAGAGAAGTTAGGAGCTGCCTCCCTCTAGAACCAAGACACTCACTGCTTCTTGACATAGCACACTCTCCGCAGAGTTTACCTCCTCTGCTAAGTTCTTAGTGATCCCAGGCCTGACTTCTGGGGAACCCATGAGCAAACAGCTCAACTTCATCTTTTATGGTTACTCGGAGGGAATGTGTATTTGTGGTGCATCAGCAGTTCATGGCCCATTGCGCCCTCTCACCAAGGGAAAGTGCTTTTAAAGAGCAGCTACTTGACTAATTCCCATGTCTCTTCTCCCCCATATGAAAGCATGCCTGGCCTACAAAGCCACCAAGGTGGGCAAGGGAGGCATGAAAAGGAAGGGCTGAGGATAGCTGATACTTTTGCTGACATTCTAAAGGCACATTTCCAGTGCAGATTACTGGTCACAAATCTCCTGCCTCCAGACTTAGGTGGCTGGAATGCTTCTACATGGAAGCTAAATAGCAGCCACTCAGCACTATGCAGTCTGGGAGTAACTGTGCCCTGTTCCCTCCTCCCATTCTCTCTTCTCAGTGAAGGGCAGGATCTTTCCCTCTAAGTACAGGGATGGGAGCCAAGTCTTTGGCGAGACAAGGCCAGTGCAACTCTGACATCCTCTGCAGCATACCAGTCAAACACAAGCTGTGGTATTTTCTGAACTCATCAGCTGCCCATGCTCTGCTGCCTAGGCAGCCCAGGTCCAACTCCATCCACCTTCGCACCACTACCAGGCTGCACTCTCAGAGCACCTCGCGAACTCACCGACCATGCAAACACCCCGAAGCTGCCAGCAGCATGTTAGAGAGGCGAGGGATAAACACTGCTGTGCTGAGCAGGCCTGTAACGCAGGAGATCTGGAGCAGGATCAGAGTGGAATCGTGGGTCACAGCACTGGCAGACCACACAGGATGAAGGTTTCTCAGGGGGGATAAGGTACATCCTACCTGGCACCTGCTTGCTCAGTTTTGAGTTAAACCTACTAACATCCTAACACTTGCTGCAGTCACTGACCTATATGACAATCACTGTTCTGCTCTGGTGTTCTTTCCAATGCTTCAGGTCCCATAGACGGGGGTGAAGGATGAGGCTGGAAGGCCATCTTAGACCCATTTTTACAGGGAAGAGGCAGCCTCAGCACATAAGAATAATGCCCTAAGACCGTTCATGCTCCACCCTCACCCTACTCACTCCTGCCACTGGGTGCACAACAGCAGATTCATGGCTTAAATCTTCACCCCCTTTGGCAGATATCAAAGCTCATCTGAACGCAACATTGCTGCCAGATACAAAAAAGAAAAATACTGGACAAACGGGGAGGTTCAGAGAGGAAAAGCTGGTTCAGGAGAGAGAGAGATTTAGTGTAAAAATAAATGTCATTTCTGCAGCAGGGCAGGCGGAATGGAGGAAGACAGCATCAGGAGCTCCTACTGGCGGACTTTCCCTGGGACGTAATTCCTATCTATAGTTTCCTCTTGCAGGAACATGTGTAAGCAGCGCTCGTTCTGTGCCAGTGGGTGTCCAGCGATTCTGCAGGAGAACAGGGAGGAGCAGAGGTCAGCACACATGCACCAGCTGGAGCCTCATCTTGAGAGAATAAAGGCAAACACCTGGCCTCAGAGCTACGTGGAGTGAAGGGTCCACTCCACTCCCATTAGGGGCAGGGGAAGAGGGAAGCTGCAGCACTTACACATGTTGCCAGAGTCAGATTCCATACACATGGACCATGCACCTAATCAGCTCTGCTGAGGACAGAGGGGCGGGTGCATAACTCATCTCCCCACTGCCCATCAGCTCTAGGAGGACAGAATTGCTCGTGACAACAGCAGTGATGGTCAGCTCTGCAGCCTCACGATACCAGACTAGCATGAGAGGAAGATGGCAGGCCCAGGATTTTACATGCTTCAGTGCCACGCTGACATGCGGAGAAGTATCTAACCACTCTCTCTCCCTCAGGACAACAGTGCTGCCGATGCATTGCACTGAGCCCCCAGAGGAGAGGGGAACGTTGTGTTGCACATCAGTGCTCCCTTTACAAAGGGCTTCCTTCTGAGCTGCGCCTTGATTATCTGGCCAGAATGATGGTGGCTGAAGTGTGGGTGGCAGTGGATCAAGACTCCAGAACAGACATTGGGACAGCCCTCCTCCCCCTCCCTGTTCCTAGGGCCATTAACCAGCATATCAAGTACAGGGCAAGCCCAGGATATGAAGCTTACTTGTTAATAAACTGTTCTAGTCCCTGCCTCCTCTCCTCAATGAAAGACTCCTCGAAGATCCCCTCATCTCCTCGAAATGGAAGCTGTCGTTTCAAGGCTTTTCCAGGCAGAGGTGGCACAACAATCTAAAAACACACACCAGTGTGAGCTAGCAGAGGAGATGGAACAGACAGGGCCCCCTCCCTCCCTGCAAAGTGGTCCCCTCCGGCCCACAGGCCGTGCTCCTACACCAGTCACTAGCTTGCTGGGAGACCAAGGCTGTCAATTCTGGAAGCGTGTCTCATTTGCTGGGATGGCCACCCACAGCAGCTTCTCCTGCAGACCTGCACAGACTGTTCTCATAGGCCCAAGCGAGTTAGAACTGGGCTGTTCAGAAACAGGACTGGCACAACAGTATCAGAAATAGGTGTGTATGCAGAGTCCCTCACCTTACTGTCTCGTTCCAGCTCATTCTTCAGCCATTCAAAGTCACTGTATCGCCTCCTCACACAAGACTCTTTCAGTTTGAAGATAGGGAGGTTTGTCTGCAAGGAAGAAGAGGTTGTTAATTTGCAGATTGCTGTAGAAGCCAGGCTGACTTTATTGCTTCTGACTGAAGTCTTCAGAGCTGCATTCAGAAGCCTGAACCCACTAGACACTCGAGGTATTAGAGATCAATAAAGAGTGCATATAATGCTGCAATACATTAAAGCATTTGCAAGCCTCCCTGCGTTTTTTCAGAAAGAAGCAGGCGTTTGAGACTACTCTGGGCAGAGAAGAGTGAACTGTTCACCCAGGTGGTCTTCACACTCCATGAGCTGTGCTTTCAGATGCAGTCTCCCTTTTGGGGGCACTGACAGTCCCTGTGCTTCCATTTTGCATGTGCTGTTTGTAACTACAGGAAGAGTCTAGGCCTCAGTCCTTTCAGATGTTCACCCTCATGAATTCCAAACAGCATTACAGAGAGAGATGCACTGCCATTTTGCACCGCAATAGACCTCAGCCCAGCCCTTCAAACCCTTTTGGAGAGATTGAGGAAGGAAGCAATCCCTGACTACATCCAAGCAACAGGCTCCAGAGACCTTGCTTTAAGATCTCCAAACAGCAATGGCAATGCTCCCCATTGCCAGGAAAGGCTTTTGCACATGTAGTCTGTGTAGGCTGGATTGAGCCAGAAGCTTGTAGGAATTTTCCCCAAGGGGCATTAACTCTGCAGTCTGATCTCTCACCTGGTGATTATGTTAATTCCACCTTCCCAATGCTGACCCCTCCTGAAGAAGTTACAGAACTTTATGGGGAGGGTGGGGGAGAAGGGCAGGTAACAAAAGATCTTGGATGAGCTTTTCAGTGACCAGATACACTCTCACGTTTTAAACCTATTGCTGCTATAGTTAAACATTTCTTACTCAAGCCCCCGATGAGCTCTTATGTGGTACATCTGTTTGGGACTGAGTTCGGTGCCAGCAGGGACTAGAACTGCAGAAAAAACACTCTGGAGAGAATTTCCTACTGTTCTCTAGCAGCCACTTCTGGCTGACTGAATAATCAACAATGACCATTTTTTATGGGAGCGGGGAGGATCAACGTCCAGTTCTCAGATGGAAAGTCAGTCATATAGGGTGTGAGGAGGACAGTAAAATTTGCTGACAAGTCAGATTGTATCCTCTGAGGGATTGTATCTTCCATGGTCTGGAAAGCACCTACTGCACCGAGAGCAAGCACAATATTCTCTCGCCTCTGTGGGATTATGTAAGTTTTCAGGGAAAGCTTGGAGCTTCTCTAGCTTTTTCCTCATAGCACCATGGCCATGGATAGCACCTTATGAGGACACCCTGCCCCGAAGAGCTTGCCGCTTTGGGCAAGACCAGGCAAAGGGATGTAGAGTGTGTGAAGTACTCAGCCATACTGACTATGCAGCTGTACTGCACAGCCTCCAGGGCTGCACTACTTGTCCGTAGCAGCACAGCCGTTTTTAGGACTAGAGTTTGTCTAGAATTGGTAGGTAATTAGCTTGGCAACCAAAACACAAAAGCTATTCAGCACCCAGTTACCTAGGAAGGCTGTTAAATAGCAGCTAGCCAAGACACAACAAAAGTCCCTCTCCCCTAAATATTGTTCTCTTCTCTCTGCCCCAGTTGGAGAAAATGCCCCCGGAGAGACAGTAGAGCAGCGGTCTTGGTTTCGGAGCTGTGTGCAAGTGATGCTCTACTTACAAAAAGAGGCATTCCAGCACTAAGGAGGGGCACAAAGTGGCCGCACCTGGACTCATTGTTGCCAGCAGAATCCACCTAAGAGGGACTGAGGAGCGCATAAAACCACTGACTTTGGATCTAAGTCGGACCTGATGCTTCACCACCACCATGCTTGTTCACGTATACAGACTGAGACTGCACCTGGTTCATGAGGTGTAGTGGTGAGGAGACAAGAATTTTTCTTTCCTCTTGAGATCAACTTTCTCTGCAGCACAGGACAGGAATCCTCTGTTAGCTACTGTAATTCCAGGAGCCTTGCTCAACCCTTCAGAGGTCAGACTGGGGTTTCTACAGGGTTGCAGACTTCCAAGGAAAGGATGTGGGGAGATCCTATCCCTTCATCACTACACTCAAGTCAGAAAACAGCCATGACAACAAGATGATAAAGTCTGTTTCCCTGCCCAGGCAGACAGACTCGAGCAAGCATGTAATGAATAGCTGTGTAGACAGCGCAGGGTTCCAGATCTCAGCCACCCACACTCAGAGCCAGGGGGTCAGGTGGGCTGGAGAGCCTGACCTGGAATGTCCACATTGCTATTTTTAGCATGTCAACTTGACGGGCATGAGCCTGTCTACCCAGTCAGCAGCTGGAAGCCAGCCTCCCAGTGCAGACATCCCCCAGGGAGCTGTCTCAAGCGCAGGGTATTCATAGACCAGGGTTATTCAAGGGCCTTGCTCACTAGAAGCCTCTGCAGGGGACTGTTTTAGAAAGGAAGCAGAAAACCTTGTAGTCCCAGCTCCAAACAGCAAACCCTTTATAGCAGGGGTGGGCAAACTTTTTGGACCAAGGGCCACATTGAGGTTGCAAAATTGTATGGAGGGCCGAGTAGGGAAGGCTGTGCCTCCCCAAACAGCCTGGCCCCTATCTGACCCCCTCCCACTTCCTGCCCCTTAACTGTCCCCTCAGAATCCCCAGGCCATCCAATCCCCCCTCCTCCTTGTCCACTGACTCCCCCCAGAGACTGCCCACCCTAACTGCCCCCAACCTCCCTTGTTCCCTGACTGCCCTGCCCCCTATCCACTCCCCACCCCCTGACAGACCCATAGGACTCCCACACCTCATCCAACCCCCCCCTGCTCCCTGGCCACCCCCTCCAGAGACCCCCACCCTCTATCCAACCCACTCTGCTCCCTGTCCCCTGCCTGCCCCCACCCCTTATCCAATCCCCTGGCCCCCTTCCCATAAGCCTCATGGTACCCATGAGACCCAGTCACACTGCCCCACAGGACCACGCAGCCCTGCCCCCGAGAATGCTGCACATACAGCACTGTCACTGCAGAGGAGTGGGGAGCCTGCCTGGCTCTGCACAGATCCAAACACGCTGCCTCTTTCCCCGGAGCCAGGCTGCTGCATTAGGGGATAGCAAGCAGAGCAATTACCTGGGGCCCCATGCCACAATGCCTCTTCAAAGTTAAGTTGCTGAGGCTTTGGCTTCAGCCCCAGGTAGCGGGGCTCAGGACCCCAGGATTAAGCCCCATGTGATGGGGCTTTGGCTTTCTGCCCTGGGCCCCAGTGACTAACACTGGCCCTGCTTGGAGCCCCCAGTCCGCTGGTGGAGAACCACTGGTTTATAACACAGCAGCATCTCAACTGTGCTCAGCAATTCCCAGAGACATACCAAGGGTGGCAGGGCCGCGTGGGGAAGAAGGGCACACGACCTGATCTGTCACTGCCTGCATCCACCCATCCAGAGAATGCCCCCTGAGCAGGGGCTTGATGCAGGCCAGACAGGTGGGGCGGCTGTGGGAGCCAGTTCGCCTCTGTCTGCTCTCAGCTGCCCAGCCCCTGTCCCCCCCAACCCCCCACCCCGCCACGAGCAGCAGGGACGATGCGGGCCCTGGGAGCCTGAGGACGAGAACGGGTCCTGATCGGGAGTCCCCCACACCCAGCCTGGCCCTCACCCACATGCAGAGCTCACATGCGGGTGTAACGCCCAGCCCCTCCCCCCTCCGCCCGCGGGCGTGTAACGCCCGGCCCAACCCCCCGCCCGCGGAGCTCGCGGGCGTGTAACGCCCGGCCCAACCCCCCGCCCGCGGAGCTCGCGGGCGTGTAACGCCCGGCCCAACCCCCCGCCCGCGGAGCTCGCGGGCGTGTAACGCCCGGCCCAACCCCCC
>ML677377.1:36917074-36957189 GCA_007922305.1 Dermatemys mawii
CGGCGGAACGCCTGGGGGAACCAGTCCTACGCCGAGCTGATCAGCCAGGCCATCGAGAGCGCGCCGGAGAAGCGGCTGACGCTGGCGCAGATCTACGAGTGGATGGTTCGCTTCGTGCCCTACTTCAAGGACAAGGGCGACAGCAACAGCTCGGCCGGCTGGAAGGTAGCGGGGCCCGGGGGTATCCGGCCCGGGGGTATCCGGGGGCGCAGCCCCTGCCAGGGCTCTGCGGGCGGCGGTGCCGGGGAAACGCCTCAGTCAGCGGGGCGAGCGCCTGGGCTGGCAGCGGCTGAAAGGAGGAACTCGGCGGTGAGCCGGGGGCTCGCTGGCTGCGCAGTCTCTGCTTTCCCCGAACCCATCGCGATCCCTCACTTGCGGGGGGTAAAGGAAAGCGAGACCGTGGCTGGCAGGTTGGCTCTCTTGCCCAATGGCATTTTCTGCCGTAGGGGTGTAAAGTTCGTCTCTTAAGGAGCGGGTCCCAGCTGTGCGGTGACCTCCCCCAGGAGAGTCAAGGAGCCTTCCACTTGGCGGTTGTATTCTCTGACATAAACGTGTAGCTCTGTGTCTGCCTAGAGATACAAACACTGAAAACATCCAAACTACCTCAGGCACTTCTCCCTCTATGGTGAGGATGAGAGAACAAACCTTGCGGATTTCATTGCTTTCTGAACTATTGGGAAGTGCTCGGATCCTATGGGCAGAGCCTCTGTAGAATGGAATATCTGTGACATCCTTTCACTTCACCTATATTTAAAAAATTCTCCCAACTCGAGGTAGTAAACTTACTAGATGGAGCACTGGACTGGGACTCAGGAGTCCTAGGTTCTGCTCCTCATTAGGAGCTGCTCACACAGGGTGCTGGCTTCTACAAGTGGCTCCTTTTGCTGCTGCTGTTCCTGGTAGGGCCTCCTACTGCCCCCAGCCTCCCTGACTGAGGTGGGCACCAGGCTCAGTGGCAGCTGTCCCTGGTCACGCTCTCCGGGAGCATGAAAGCCACCGAGCCTGGTGCCTGCCCCCGTGGGGGAAACTGGAAGCAGTACAGCCACACCAGAAGACACGCAGCTGCTTTTACTGCTGTTATTCACAGCAGAGTCCTGCAGCTCTTTGGATAGATATCCACAGAGATCCCATCTGCTGATATACATTTGGTATCCACTGAGAGGCCTACAGAGTAGTGGCTGAGTGAGGAACAGAACCTAGGTCTCCTGAGTCCCATGCAGCTCCTTGAATATACCTTATATCCACAGATGTAAATTTAGTATCCACATAGGGCTTTACTACTCTGTAGTAGTGACCTTGGATAAATCACTTACCTCTCCACGTCTGTTTCCCCATCTGTAAAACTGGAATAGTGATGCTGACCTTTATAAAGTACCATGCTCTGCAGACAAGTGCTGTATAAAAGCTTGGTATTATTTTTATTATAAGTCTTCAAATCAGGCACCTAGCTGTGCCTCCTTGTGTTCCTTTTACTATCAGCCTTGTCATTCTCCTCTTTGTGTTATACTGACCTGTTGCTTCTTGTCGGTATTTAGATTGTAAACTCTTTAGGGTAGGGCTTGTCTAATGTTTATATAGACCAGGCTTGCACAACTCGGAAAGCAGCGAGGGCCATATTACTGCAAAAAAAACAGCTGCGGGCCAAAAAGCTCCGTCCTTGCCCTGCCCCCATTCGCTTCCCCCCACCCCACCGCTTGGCTTGCCCCACCCCTACTCACCCACCACGGGCCGCACAGTGAGCCCATGCGGGCCTCATGTGGCCCCCGGGCCGCATGTTGTGCAGGCCTGATATAGACCATTCTGATTGGGAACCCTGAGTGCCGCTGTAATACAAATAACCTAGCGGATGGAGATGGTTGTGATGGGCTTTGTGGAGATGGAGCAGTTTGTATAACTCCACTGAATGCACCAAGTTGTTCTTGGACTCCTCACAACCTATGGCTTTGTGAAGCAGATGAGGATTGCTCTTTGTGCCAGTCTCTGGTCCAGCTGGTTTCTGCATTTCCAGGAAAGGCTGCTCCTTGCTCTCTTTGTGTTCTGAAAGTTTTCCAGGAAAGGAGCTAGCCTGTTAAGTGACTCTTGTGCTAAGCTACTGTATAAGATGAAGCATCATTTTAACTGTGTTTAAATACAAGGCTGCTGTACTTTGTCTCCCAGCTTCTCTGAAATGCAGTATAAATAACTCCTTCATAACTCATATGCCTGGCTTTCAAGAATCTCCCTTTAAAAAGGGTGCTCTGTCCTGTGGGTATGTCTGCCCTACAGTGACTGAGGGAGTTCTGTGAGCTAGTGAAAAATAAAAATAGACTGTAGAATAAATACATTGTTTAAAAATACTAAGCCGTGTTTCTCTAGAAAAAGAAAAGGTAGATACTCAAGTAACATGAAGAGCACTGACCTTAGTTTCCATCTTCTGCCGTTATCAGCCTGGTCTTTCATGCTAGTGTGTTTAGACTAATGAATTGAATGAGGAACTGACATCTGAGGGATGCTCTTGGCAAACTTTCTGCCAAGCTGCCTCAGCACTTTTGCTGTTCTGGTGCTGGAGCCCCCGACTGCACTGTAGGGTTATCTTGCTGCATGTATCACCTACTCCATGACAACTAACTTTAGAATAGGGTCTCTTTTTGCTTGTATTGTGTTTATGGTTTCTTTGGAATTGGCATTTACTTGTTGGTGTATTTATTATTATAACTGTATTGCTCTAGCATCCAGAGGCCTAGTTAGGATTAGGGCCCTCTTATGCCGTGTGCTGTACAAACATATCCTGACTGTCCATTGCCGAAAGACAAAACACAGACCTACAGAAGGGAATGAAATCTAACTTGCAAGCAAAGTGAATGTGAGGGTGATGATCTCCTTTCTTCCCTAGGACAGATGACATAGAGGGTGTGCAATATTTCTACATGACTATTCTAGGTCAAAGAAAACTTGCACTGATATTCACACCCAGAATAAAGGAAGCTGTGAGAATTTTGCCATTACATGAGCTAGTCAGTGCTGTATGTAATAACTGTTCTTACATACAATGGGGATAAGCATCTTAGAAATAGTGAGAGAGAAAGAAATAGGGGGTCTTATTGTTGTGGAACAGAAGTGAGCTCCCTGCTTCCTGCTCTTTCCAGAGTGTACAGATGCCTTTAGGAACCTGAACATGCCTCTTCTTGGCACAGAAAGAGTTTGTCACTTTTCCAACTGTATGGTGGCTGGCAGAGTATCTCTGGAGAGGGCAAGTAATCTGACTAAATTTCAGCTACTCTATTAATTTTTTCAATACTGGCTAAATCCAGTTAGTCAACAATTGTCACTGGACAGTTTGTTAGGATGTGTTGCTTTGCAGTAGCTGTAAATACCAATTTTCCAGGGGGTCTGGTTGTCTCACTTGAAGGGAATTCTTTCAGGCCCTATGTTAGAGGTGGGCTGTCTTCTATGCTACAAGGATTCATGTATAATTATTTTGGGAAAAAGTTGGTGAGGCTGATATTGGATAAGTATTCTCTGTGCTGTCCCTTGGGGAATATCTGTATCTAATCTCTAGGCCAGTGGTTCTCAACAGGCAGCCCAGTTAGCAAACAGCTGTGGCCCAGTTCAGCTGTGTGCTAAAGACTGTGACTGTGCCTGGGGTCCCAGGTTCCCAGCTGCCTGTGGGTCGGGCTCCTGGCCGGCCCTGCAGAGTTGGGGTTTCAGGAGTCCAGGGCTCCCTGCCAGCCCTGGGACCTCATGAGCTTCGGGGTCTGGGGCAGCTGTGTGGCAGGGCCTGGGGCGAGCTGGGGGTCAAGGTCCAGGATAGCTGGCTGGCCCCACAGGGTCCGAGGTCCAGAGCGCTACATGGAGGGGGACCAGGGCAGGCAGTTGGCTTGCCCTGCGTGGCAGGGGTCCTTGGGTCCAGGGCAGCTGGCCGGCCCCGCATGGTCTGGGGGCCTGGACAGCTGTGTGGCAAAAGTCTGCGGTCCAGGGTCGGGGTCTGGGCTGCCTCTGCCCTGCCACCTGGTCTCCGTGGCCGAGGTTACACATTGTGGGCTGCATATGTGACCCACAATGTGTAATATGTTGAGAACCACTGCTCTAGGCCAGGGGTCTCCAAACTACAGCCCGAGGGCCGGCCCTCGGCTTCAATTTGTCTGGCCCCACAACCAACAGGGGAGAAGCGAGCAGGCTGAGGAGGGGCCGCTGGCAGCAGCTTGCACATGGGAGCAGCTCAGCTGAGCTGTGTGGAGGGACGAGTTGCTCCTGGGAGCCCGTGTCCCCCCAAAAACAGAGCCAACTTAGGGAAGAGCTGCTACTGCAGCCGAACAGGCACGGACCCCTGCCTTAGAGTAAAAATACAAGCCAGATGCTTAATTATATCTCCAATAAATGGAGTAAAGAAGATGGAAATAAAATTTAAAAATGTGAAATGATTTTTAATGTATTGACAAATATTTTGTGTGATTTCACAGTACCTGCATTGATTATACAGCTACTTTTATACCTGATTTAGAATTTAATGCAATACTGACACAGTAGAGTAGTGTTTGTTTTTTTTATGATTTGCATATATTTTGCATATATTTGTGTATATTTATTTTTTTTCACAGTTGTTTTGGACCACAAAGCCCCTTCAAAAATCTAATATGGCCCTTGTCTCGTAAGGTTTGGAGACCCCTGCTCTAGGCCATGACAAGCAAGATTTCAGAAGGAACAGAGTCCCCTTGAGTTCTCCACAAGACAATTGTGGAGTTCTTTTCTTGACCTTCGATTAATTGCAAAAGAGACATGCCTATGTTGTGAAGTGTTTGGCCCACTGCATCCAAATCTCGGTGTCAAGTAGGTGAATTAAACAGGATGAGAAGCATTTTAAGACATAACCTAATTTGTTCTGTGTTTGTACAACACCTAGCATAATGGGGTCCTGGTTATTAATTTATTTTATAATTAATAGTAATAGAAGTCCTGTGTGAGGAATGTGCTGCGTCAGGATACAGATCCCAGAGCATTTATAGCTACTCTAAAGCTGTATTTAGAGTGGGTTATAAAAGTGTTTCCACTTCAGATAAAAGGTTCTTGGGAGGTTGGAAGGTCTGGTACAGGGATTGTCAACCCAGCGGGTCAGGGAAAGCCCCTAGCAGCCCGTGTCCACAGGTTTGACTAGTAGCAGCTCCCACTGGCTGCGGTTCACCACCCCAAGCCAATGTGGGCTGTGGGAAGCAGCGCGGGCCAAGGGATCTGCTGGCCTTTCCTGCAGCCCCTGTTGGCCTGGGACAGTGAACTGTGGCCAGTGGGAGCTGTGATCAACCGAACCTGCGGATGTGGCAAGTAAACAGACTGGCCCGCCAGGTGCTTTCCCTGATGGGCTGCATGCCAAAGGGTGCCGATCCTTGGTCTAGTATGAAATAGTAGTTTCAGACCTTTGTTTTCATGATATCATGTTTGTACCTTAAAGGAAAACTAGTGAGTGAAATGGGCAATCAGACACACAGATCCTTGTGTGTGATAAGGGAAGGGAATGGACTGTTCTGATGTGGAAACATGCAGAGTCTTCCTGCTGCTCTGGAATTGCTACTGTTCTTCAATGCATACTTTCAGGTAGTGCTGCTCAGTTTGCAGCACTGCAGTCTGTGAATCAGTTGATTCAGAATGGCTTTGTTTTATGGCGGTCAGCAGGGGCAGAACAGGAATTTCCATGGGGGAGACTGTGCTTGACCACAATGAAACTTTATAATCTCTCATTGTTACTTCGTAATCCCTTCAGAGCTGTTTCACTCCAGTGTACAATTGAGTGAAATTATAAATCTTGCAGACTCTGAGTATAACTAGTGTGAATTTAAGTGAAATATGAGATTTTGAGGGGAGGAGGCAGTCACTACGCTTTAAAAGGAAAAGTTAATTTGCTGACCGTACAAGTTTGCTTTTTCTTTGCAATCATTCAGCTTTGAAGTTAAGAACTAACTGGAACTAAAAAGGTGGGAAGATTCCATCAGAGTGATTCTCTCCCTGGACTTCTTTATAATCCCCTCCTTTGCACTTTGTAAGCTGCTCTCTGGATCAGGGGATAAATCTTTCCTGCTTTCAGGCTGCTTCTTGGAGTTAATGCAGATGGGTAACACTATGCTTTGATAGAAAAGAATAAGCCCCCTTAAGGGAATCCATGTCATGCATCTGAAACTGCTGTAGGGCTGTCTCATTCCCATATGTGTGGGACCAGTCAGCAAGGTGCTAGGACAAGCAAAGTGCTAATTCGGAGGGAAACACTTCAGTTCCCTCTACAATGATTTGTAAAATATCTCTTGGTCAGGATGGAGTGCATTCTGAAACTATGTTCCTTACTCACCTCTGTCATGGAGGATGAGGGAGTCAGGGCCCTGCACCCTCACTTCCTGGGATCCACAGTGACTCTCAGCCAGCCAGTAGATTAGAAGGTTTATTAGGGATGACAGGAACACAGTCCAAACCAGAGCTTGTAGGTACAAACAGGACCCCTTAAGTCCTTCCAGGGACAGGAAGAATCAGCCCCAAACTTAGGGCTCCCTTCTCTTCCCCAGCCAACTACCCACTACAAATCCCTCCAGCTGTGTGTCTCTCCCTTTTTCCAGTTTCCCAGGCAGAAGGTGTCAGCTCTCACACACACACACACACACACACCCCGGGTTCAGGTTACAGCTCTCAGGTATCTTCCCTTCAGAGAAGCCTCCCACCTCCAGTGTAACTTCCCTGCCACGCTCCCAGGTCAAATCTGCCCTGCTCCCTGCTGCATCACAACCTCAGGCAGTTTTCCCCATCGTAGAAATCAAACCTATCCCTTTTATATGGCACATATGGAGTCTCTTTATCATCCTTCCTGATAGTATGTAATCCTCTCCCCACACACGCAAAAAGTCAAATTACCCTTGAGTATTGCAGTTGTGATAGGATGGTTGAATTCAAATGGTAGCTACTTTCAGCATTTAACACTCTCCTCCCAAATACCCTTTGATTCAGACACTTAGATGTTAACAGTATCTTAAATATTATACTCAAGAGCATTACAAAACACTCTGTTTAAAACAAGATCTACCTGGAAGGTAGAGTACCTGGCTGCTCTACTCCTTAGTAACTCTCAGTTCTGCTGTTTGTGAATAATTTGGACATATCTCACTTTAAAATGTTAATTTAATACACCTCATAGGTGCATAATGTGTGAGTACCACCTGGGTTAGAAATGACTGATTATTGGGCCAACTAGGTGACCAAGGTGAAGACTTGCTGGTAATCCTGCATGCAACACCAGTGACCTTGTTCATGCTTGTCTATAGATTTTTATATTGGCACCCATCTTGTAGTTTCTGATCATCTGTGAAGGTTGGAGGGCAAATTCAGACTAGAGAATGTCTAATATAAAGGAATTCCTGTGTACGTACAGCTTTGTGCCAATAGGGCAGGGTGGTTTGTGTCCGTATGGCCAACAGTGTTTCTCAGTCTCTTTGATACCAGGGACTGGCTTGCTGCCTTCCTAAACTGCATTAGGGAGATCTCCAGAACTGGTGCCAGTCCACAGACTAGTCATCGAGGAAACCCTGCTCTAGAGCACTCCTGGTGTGTGTGTGTGGGGAGAGTTGTTCAATCATCTAGGATATCTTTATGCCTCACAGATGGCTTCCTGTTCAGCAAACGTAATGTAACTTTAAAATTAAGTTTTGCTTTAGCAGAGCAGGTAATCTCCTTTTGCCTGCTAAGGTTTATCTAGGCACTCACTATATGTCCCAGGTCAGCATCACTTGTTCTGCAGACAAGATGTTTTTGTAAATATGTGGACTTATGCAAATAAATTGACTGGTGCTTGGATAATTGTTCTGTCTTGAAAGATTACAGCCCTTTGCCTGCTCTGATCGGTTTCCATGCTCCTTTTGTTTGCCTCTCCTGTTGGCATGAGGACGTATGCTGAAGGGTTCCAGTGAAGTTCCAGCTGTCTAAAATGGTGGCTTTTCCCATTGGTAAGATCTTGGACAGGCAGGAAGAGCAGTAAAGGGCTTGGGTCAGGGAAAGATGCAAAGAAACCAGATGTTATTTTACAGTGCAGTAGCACTGAACAGTCTCTAAATCCAGACATGTCAGGGTTGTGGCATTGCACTTGGCTGGTGTCTCAAAGTCTAGTTAAAATGGTGGTATGAACTTTTCTAGTTTTAAACCAATCCAAATCCTAGTGCTCAGAGATGACCCTCTTCAGATGGAAGTACTGAGAAAAGAAAAAAAAAAAAAGTACATTGGAGATTGCTGCAGACTTTTCTGTGTGTTCTCTCATACTGTAAAATAAATGATTTGATAGAACCTTATTCATCAGATTCCAGGAGAACCCCGTCACCACCTCATCTTTATTTTTTTTACAATCGGACCTTGGAGTAGCTGAGGTAACTAGTGTCACCTCCTGGAGATGCACAACTTATGCCAAGGGCTGACTACAGTCCAAGTTAATAGGGGATGTTCTGGTTCATACCACTTAAAGAAGAGTAGTTTTTTCTCTTTCCAAGGGCATCTGTTGGTGACAGGGTGGGTTGGAGGGAAGGGGGGGATGGGCTCTGCACGAATTTTGAGTTCTGACCTTTAGTAATTGATAATTTCATGGCCCCACTTGTGGGGAGGGATAGCGCAGTGGTGTGAGCATTGGCCTGCTAAACCCCAGGGTTGTGAATTCAATCCTAGAGCGGGGGCCATTTAGGAATCTGGGGCAAAAAAAATCTGTCAGGGGACAGTACTTGGTCCTGCTAGTGTAGGCAGGGGGCTGGATTCGATGACCTTTGAGAGTCCTTCCAGTTGTATATGAGAGGGATATCGCCATATATATTTTATATTTATTATTATAACTGACATTAAACCTAGATTCCATTAAGCAAATGGAAATGGAAAACTTAAATTCTATATCTTAGTGCTGAGCAAAGCCTTAATTCTGTCTTACTTGTTGCATATGTGTGCATGTGTGTCAGGGTGGTTCAGATCAGTGTGTAATTTTATCCAGGGATCAGAGGATCACTGACTCTGGAAAAGGAAAAACTGAAACTTACTTTTGTTCTAGGGTATACTGCAAAAGTGAGATTATTAGGAAGTTGACTTGCCCAGCAGCACTGAGATGGGGAGTGCAGCTGCACAAATACTGTCCCCATTCAACTTTGCTGCTCTAAGTGGAGCATGGCATGTTCTAAGTGAGGGGTTTGAAACTTCATGGCATCTTTTCCTTTCTTCTCTGGAAGTGTAACTTAAGTAAGAGTCCTAGAGATGCTTGCTAGTGGTGGGAGCTGGCAAACCACCTCTTTCCCTGCCACTCAACTGACTTTGAAGCCCATTAGTCTTTAGTAGATTAAACAACATAAGAATGGCCGACTGAGTGAGACCAGTGGCCCATCTAGTCCTCTTTTCTGATAGTGGCTGGTTCCAGATGCTTCAGAGGGAATGAACAGAACAGGGCAATTTATTGGGTGATCCATCCCCTGTCATCCAATCTCTGCTTCTGGCAGTCAGAGGTTTTTGGGCACTCAGAGCATGGGGTTGTGCTTTTTGGGTGACTGCAGGTGAACAATGCTTTGAGTGTCACTTCCTATGAAACATGGATATTTAAAAGATTCTAAAAGGAAGTTAGCCATGGTTGAAGTTAGCTCTAGTTTAAGAATTAGCTTGGCTGGTTGATTTTAACATGTATCTTGGACTAAGCCACTGGAATCTTGCTCCTGTTTGTTTCCAAATGCATTCATATAGTGCTAGCAGTGCACTAGGTGCTGTAAACAGATTGGAATCCTTGCTCCAGCAAACTGAAAACCTAGATGAGCAACTCAGAGATAGGATTGGATAGGAACTAACAAAAGCCAAGTGACATATGCTGGCATCCCAGGGACAGTTAAAAATCCTAGAGTGTGGCAACACTTCTGGCAAAACTTGTCACACCTCAATACTTTTCAGGTGAGAGAATTAAGATTACTAGACCTTTTGGAAGATGTGACTTGGGGGAAAGGGTGAAAGCCAGGGCAAGGGATGGTTTGTGGGATCCATGTAGAATAAGGCGCAGAGATGAATGGGTGGTTACTTGTAGTGGTAATACTGTGTGTGTCTACATGGAACTAGATGAGCACAGAATGGCTGGGATGAGGGTGCCAGGTTGCGTAGAGTCTCATTTGTCAAGCATGATCTTACAATACTTATTAATAGCCTTACTAATGGTCCTATATAGAGAGCACCTTCTCAACACAGCCAGGTGTTCAGCTCTGCCTCTTACTGTTCACAGTGAACTCTAAAGAAAAAACAAGATGTGCTTAACTGAACACACAGGCCCCACCTCAGATCCTCTAAGTGCTTGTGTACACTGGCAATTTACAGCACTGCAACTTTCTCTCTCGGGGTGTGACTTCCCACCCCAAGTGCAGCAAGTTTCAGTGCTGTAAAGCGCCACTGTAGACAGTGCACCAGCTCTGGGAGCTATGCCTCTCATGGAGGTGGTATTTTTAGAGCGCTTTGCTGCGACCACACAAGCCAGGTTACAGCACTGCCGTGGCAGCACTTTAGTGTTGCCGGTGTAGACTAGCCCTCAGATTCTTAGTCCTACAAGGCACTGTACTTTTTTCATGGGTGGGTGCTCTTCGAGGTGGAGCATTGCCTGCTCTATGTATCGCCAGTGTAACTGTCTCAGAAGATTGTGGTGTCACTTTTTTCTGTCCCCAGGTGCTTTGCTTTTGGAAAGAAATTTCCTTCTCTGGAAGAATGCTACAGAGACTCTGCTACATAGCTGAGGGAGCTCCCCAAGAAGGCTGCTGCTGGGAACTTAGTGCTGATTATACCAACTGTTCCCTCCTATCCTGTCCAACCCCAAATAATTTGAGTTATCCATAAATAGCCACATGGCTTGGCTTAAATCAGTTGCCTTCCAGATCCTTCATTCCATAGAGCATTTTAATGTCCTCATCTCCTAATCCCCCATTCTGTAGATGAACAGAAAAGACATGGGGCCCACAGCATGCATTGAATGGAATCTCATTAATAGGTGACTGCAGCCTTGGGCTCAGACGGTTGCGTTCATTCTGGGGGGAGAGGGCCTGAAAGGGATCCTGGGGCCATGCATGGGAAATGCTGTTAGATCACTGAAAACCCCCTGCCTCAGAAGCAGCTGCTCAACCAGTCCATTGCTACTTTGCTTTGCAAACCCTCTTCAACACTAACTTTGTATCCTTACATCCTTTGTCACTAAATAACTAAACAAATGTCCGAGAGATGGACACTGACAGAGATGTATAGGGTTTGGGGTTTTTTTTTGTATACATCAGCATTTAGACGTGGGAGTGCCCATAACATGTTAGGCTCTTTCCAGGCGTAGAGTTAGGTACAGTTCCTGTCTTGGAGAGGGTATGGTCTAAGATTTCTAGCAGTATTATTGACATTTAAAGCCTTGTCTGCGCTATGATTTCCATACTACTTGCCTGTGGTACTAGTGCTGGTGATAACACTAGAATGGACACAAGCATTTTTTTGCCATCTTGTAGCCTGACTGATAAAAATACTTGTTTCTGGTCTACTCTGGTATTTCCATAGGCGATACAACCAACCAGGGGAGCTGTATCAATGTAAGACCAATGGTGAAAAAAGGCCTACTGTCAATGCACCCTCAAGGTGGCATTAGTGCTGGGAGTGTAATGCTGGCACTGATAACAAGTGCTTTCAGAGTAGGAAGGCAGTTGGGAAGGAAGGAAGAGAGCCCAGATAACTAAGGAAGGAGAGAGTAAATCTAGCTAATACTAGCCAGCTTTTGTCATTTGGACAAGAACTGTTGCCTCCAATAAAAGTCAGGCCAGGGACCAATGGCTGTGTGAGGCCACCTTGCTTGACCTGGTATGATCAACTTATTGGGAAATGCCCCCTTAATTTTACAGCTTGTCCTTTATTCTTCAGGTTTAATCACAGTGGGATAATATCCTGCTGATGACAAAAATGGGGGAACCTTCTTGAAACAAAATATCCCCTTCAACCCTAGAATCCTGTAAGGGTCACCTAACGTTTGCACTTCTGAACTTTCTCCAGTTCATCTTTTGGGTAGGTCACCTCCCTGTTTTCATAAGGTCATTAACTATAGAGCCCCTTGCATTGTCTGTGAAATCACCAGGGTTGGAGGCAAGTCAGCTCTTTAATTCTGCTTTAGAAGATCTGGACACTCAAGTTCATTTTCAGTATTGACTTATCCCTTCTGCTAGGGTTATTGTACCCGGAATCACAATGTGTGTGGCTTCATCACAGAACTTCTGCATGAAGAGTGCCTGAGGTGTACACGTGGCAAAACTGTTTATGGGCTGCTGACAGCCGTGTTGACATGAGCATTGGCTTTGTTTTAGGGTCCCTTATTTGTAATCCCCGTATTGCCAGAAAGGTGGAAAACTGTAAACTAAAATTTCCACTTAAGGCAAGAATGGTGGCCTCTTCCTGTAGGTTTTAGTGTAACTGAAGGGTTTGCAGTCATGCAGAGGATTTTTGTTGACATAGCAATTAGCAGATTGTGGTTCCAGGCATACACTAGGTCTTACAGCTCATCTGATCTGTTACCCAGAGACACAATTTTCCTTTTCTTTCTGTACATGTTGTTCTAGGCCATGTGGTTTAAAGTCCAGTAGATGTACACTGAGCCAAAACCCTTCTGTTTATGCAATAGCTGTCATTCCTTCCATGGTGGGCTGCATCCATCAGTTGCTGACTAGTTCCTGATGAGACTGGGGTAATGCAGGAGTTTACAGATTAACTGTTGGAAGGGATGATGAGGCTCTTGTAATCCTTGCTGGTAGTGGCTGCAGAAAATCCTGTTTTAAATCAGTAACGTTCATGTGTAGTCTTTTTTGGGGAGAACAAAGTTGTCGGCCTCTTAGGAGACAGGATACCATGCTGAATTGGTTGTGTGGGATTTGGGGATCACTGATCAGTTTATTTAAAACAAAACTTCAGACTAGGGGACCATTATGTTCTGCATGTTGCTAAACCTATGTCACCACATGAGCAATGATGGAACATTTACTGGTACTGGTAGTCTCTGAGGATCACAACTCCTAGCATGCTGACTAGTGGGGAATTTGTATGCATTCAGGTCTGACTAGATGAAGGTTCAGGGAGGGGGTTTTGGCTGGGGGAATGCCTAGGATGGGACTCAGGCAGACCCAGTCCTGCAGACTCCCGCTGCAGTAGTAGCCTCCACTGCCTGTGTGCTGCTAGTCCCACTCCTGCTTCACTTTGGGGAAGTGGGGGAAAAACTCTAATGAGCAAGGCAAAACTGGCACAGAATCCAGCATAGCTAGGTGCTGAGGAGACCACGACTGGGTTATTGGAACTCTGCCTGCTCTGAGGGATTCTGCTTTGGCAGCAGTGGGTAGGAGTCAGGGGAGAGGCTGAGAAGCAGTTGGGAGAAAGAAAAGGAGCTGTGGCTTGGCTGGGGTGGGAGAAGGATGTAAGGGGGCAGCAGGCGTGCCCAGTAAACTTCATTCAGACTGTCTTGGCTATATGGGTTAAAGCTGAGGGCCTCTGCAGTCTGGTCCCAGCTTATACCAGTTAGGGGCAGCCCTGTCATGGAAGCAATGCAGCCTCATAGAGCAGGAAAAATTTGGCTTCCTTAACTAGTTCAAAGTAAACATTTAACAAACCCACCACTGAGAAACTTGGAGAAGAAAACTTTGTGTTTATGTAGGACCCACTCAAACAATGGGAATTTCTTCTGATGGGTCTGAAGCAGGCCTGCACAACATGCGGCCCGCATGAGCTCACTGTGCGGCCCGCGGTGGGTGAGCAGGGGTGGGACAAGCCAAGCGGTGGGGTGGGGGGAAGCGGATGGGATTGGGGCGAGGGCTGGGTTTTCTTTTTTTTTTTTTTTTTTTTTTTTTTTTTTTTTTTTGCAGTAATATGACCCTCGCTGCTTTCCGAGTTGTGCAGGCCTGGTCTGAAGTGTCAGTCATTCGACACTCTTGGCCTGCAGCTGTTGATACCTATGATAATGGCAGACAGAAATGTGTGTGTGTTGTCATTTTCAGGAGCACTAGAAAGGCAGAGCAAAAGTATTCTCTTGCTAGATGGAAAGATCAGAATAGGTCTGGGTGGGTGTATACAGAATGAGAGGTGCAAATGCTGTGTTTCTGGTTGGGTATTATCATTGATCACTCTCCCCTCCCTCCCCCATAGAGATCACACAGATTGCTGAAAAGTGGCTTCCTCTTTGTGGGGTGGGACTGGGAACCTCCAGAACTGTGGCTGTGACTCATGTCCCCCACTAGATGAAGGCATCA
Organism: Dermatemys mawii; assembly: GCA_007922305.1. Lineage (NCBI taxonomy): Eukaryota > Metazoa > Chordata > Testudines > Dermatemydidae > Dermatemys > Dermatemys mawii. Next base: position 36,931,318 of record ML677377.1, read on the forward strand.
GAATAAGGTTTACTTCCGATTACCCTGTTCATGTTCTCTATGTGCATTTGAGGGTGGTAGCAGTCTTACTGAGTTCAGGGTTTTTCTCTCTCACTGCTGTGCCAAGGTTTTCACATATGGTGTGCTCCCATTGCAAGAAGTCACTCCCCATCCATCATCCTTCTTCCTTAGGACCGCACTTCAGTTTGTTTTGACCCATCATATATACATGCCATGGCTGTATCTGTAAGGGGGACACTAGGTCTTGCTGGATGCTGAGAGTACATTTGCAGCTGTGCTATGGAAGCTGCCTAGCCTGTGCTCATTGCATTCCGATTTTGTAACAAAGGAACAACTGAATGCAATGAGCACAGGCTAGAAGGAAACTCCTAACACTCAAGATTCCTTTAGAAACTCGTCTCCCCACAAAGTGGAATCTAGCAGGAATATACATGCTGCACATGCCAAGCCTCCCATGAGGAGTCGTGTCTGTTTATGTAACCTATACAAATGAGGCTAACATGCTATCTTTTCTGTTTTTTCAGAACTCTATTAGGCACAACTTATCCCTGCACAGCAAGTTCATTAAAGTGCATAATGAAGCTACAGGGAAGAGTTCTTGGTGGATGCTCAATCCTGAAGGTGGTAAAAGTGGGAAAGCACCAAGGAGGAGAGCGGCATCCATGGACAACAGCAGCAAACTGGCAAAAGTCAGAGGTAAAGCAACCAAAAAGAAGGCCTCACTCCAAGCAGCTCCGGAAGCTACTGCCGACAGCCCTGGCTCCCAGTTCCCCAAATGGCCTGGGAGCCCATCCTCAAGGAATAATGAGGACTCCGATGTGTGGACCAGTTTCCGGCCTCGAACCAGTTCCAATGCGAGTACCATTAGTGCCAGGCTTTCTCCTATCATGCCTGAGCAGGACGACCTCCCAGACGAGAAGCTTCTCCCTTCTCTAGTGTACTCCAGTGCATCCAGCAATGTCCCACCGACCGTGACTGAGGAGCTTGAACTCATTGATGGATTAAACCTGATGTCACCCAGTTCATCTGTGCTGCCCACCCAGCAGTCTGCCTCAGGTGGTCCAATCCAGAGAGATTCCAGCTTCTCTTTGAGGACCCAGAATTCAGCTGGTCAGACCGCTACTTTTGGCACCTCTCTGTTTAACACTGTTGATGTCTCGCTGCAGAGTTCTGTTAACCATTTCTCTGGCCCTCAGACCCTGGAAGCTCTCCTGACATCAAGCTCTCCACCTCCCAGCGATGTGATGATGACTCAGGTGGATCCGATACTCCCTCAAACTGGAAGCAGGCTAAACAGCCAAACTTTTCTGCTTCTCAGTGGACAAGTCACCCAAAATAAAACAAGCTCAGTCAACCCACGAGGAAAGCCTTTGGAGCAGCAGTCAGAGTCAATAAGTGCCAGTGCTTTGCCATCTATGCTTTCTGTGGTGGCATCTCCTCAAAACACAGCCAGCATGCCCACTTTGAAGGCCCAAGGCCCAGCACCAACAGCCCAAGCAGTCCATCTGGGCACTCAGCCACTTCTCTCTTCTATTAGCTCTGCCCCCTTTGGAGTGAACCAGGACAGGCTGCCCACTGACCTGGACGTTGACATGTACATGGAGAACCTTGAATGTGATGTGGATTACATAATCAACAGTGACCTCATGGATGGAGAAGGACTGGACTTCAACTTTGAACCCATTCTGACTACTCCCAGTTACCCCAACACCTCACAGGCCTCCAATCATACTTGGGTACCAAGTTAACTTCAGGAACACAAAAAGGTAGGTGAGTTTAAGTACTCTGTATCTCTCTAACTGACGCTACCAGCTTGAGCTGGGATGTTCCCCTCGCAGTCCTCAAACGCTTTACTGGTGAGGTACATCTGTTTGAAAAGTGGTAGTATCTTGATTGCTGAAAGCTACTGTGGCTCCCCTACCTACAGGACAAATGAGCTTCAGAGGTAGATTGTATTGAAGCTACATTTAATTTTCAAGTCCTTTTGCTTTCTTGTCTCTTGAGCTGCAGGAGTCTGGTTAGTGGAGTGACTTGCTCTGTGTGCTCTTCACAGTGAGTGCTGGAGGATGCTCTCTGGCATTTGTGTGCAGATTTAATTAAACTTTTGTACTGGGAAAATACAGTCTATAGAGTAGATCTGTGAGCTCACTCTAGTGTCAGAACTTCCTGGAAACAGGTTGTGTGCAATATCATATTCTCTCTCCTTATAGCTTTTAAAAAGAAACAATAATGCCTCCCTATGCCATTCAGTGCCTCTGTACCTGCATACAGCTCCTGAGCCCTTGCGCTGCCTGTATCATTCCAGCTATTCTGGAGAGAAGATGATACTGTTTATAATTCTTGCAGCTTAGACTTCCCTGCGTAGGCTCTTCTGTATTTACAATGTTCTTTTGGAAACGTAGCCCCTCTAAACGTTGTAAGAGATGTGAGGTTGCACAGAAGTTCTGTTCTGGTATAATTACTGACTTGCTTTAGCCATGGAAGCTGCTGCCAACACTGATGGAGTTAGCAGAGGCTTTTCTCACTCATGCAGTGTGCACCAGTGATTGAAAAGCAGGCTCCTTCGAAGAAGCAGGATGGGCTTCCCTTCAATCCCAGAAAAGAGTTAGGAAGCTTGTTTTGGCATCTGATCTCTGAGCGCGTATCCCTATTTCGTACCCTGCCAGAATCTCTCTACTTGTTCCTTGAATAGCTTTGATGTTGTGAGGAGCTGATTCAAAATTGTTCTTTGATCACATGCAGCAGTCCAGACTTGTTTTTGGGAGCCAAGTGTATTGTGGCTGTGTTCTAGTAAGGGGGTCTATTCACAGGAAGGAGTCGTGAGTAAGTTAAGTGTCTAAGTAAATGCTGGGAATTGAGCGAGTCTGTGATTGAGACCCACTCAGATTTTTCTTCTGCTTAAAATGCACCTCCCCAGTCCCAGCTTGCCTGGCCATTGGATTTCCTTCTGGTATTGTCACTTATCATCACTGCACAACTGCTGGTTGTTTCCTGGGAGCTGTAAGTGATATTCCATGTTTAGGAGAAGGCGACAAATACGTTAGAAAGTAAAATAAACTATTCCTACTAGAGAAGTGTGGGGAATGGAGTTTGGTTAAATGACTAGCTTCAGAGGGCATTAGAATGTGGTGTCAGAATCCCCTTTGTGAGAGGACCTGTTTGTGGGTGGGAATAAAAGCCTGGAACAGGGGTTGGCAACCTTTCAGAAGTGGTGTGCCGAGTCTTCATTGGCCAAACTGGACAGTCTCTATGCAAAAGAATAAATGGACACAAATCTGACATCAGGAATCATAATATTCAGAAACCAGTAGCAGAACACTTCAGTCTCCCTGACCATTATATTAAAGACTTGAAGGTGTCAGTTTTAAAACAGAAAAACTTCCAAAACAGACTCTAGCGAGAGGCTGCTGAACTGGAATTAATTTACAAATTGGACACTATCAGCCAAGGGTTAAACAAGTGCTGTAAATGGCTTAGTCATTACACTAATTGAATCTGTTTCCCTAAGTTAAGTTTCCTTCACACCTTCTTGTCAACTGTCTGACATAGATCTACTTGATTATCACTACAAAAGGTTTTTTTTTTCTCCTGCTGATAATGGCTCATCCAAATTAAACAGCCTCTTAGAATTGGTAATTTCCAACTTTTTATGCTTTTTGTGTATATAAATGCATCTTACTTTGTTCCATTCTATGCATCCGATGACCTGGGCTATAACCCACGAAAGCTTATGCTGAAATAAATTGGTTAGTCTCTAAGGGACCACAAGTATTCCTCGTTTTCTTTACATTACTGTTGACATTGATTAACAGCTTGATTCTGGTTAACTCCTCAATACTGAAGGTGACTGCACTACAGATAAGAGCTTCTCCTCCATGCAGTAGCCATAACGCTCTACTTGTATGTCAGACTGTTCTTCTGATCTCATAAGTAAAGTGATACTTTGTGCATGTAGAACAGTGATGTGAACCTCAGCCCACCTGACCTGTTCATATTCTGTAGAATCTTTGCTTTAATTTTACGAAGTTCCTAGCAAACATGGTTGTGAAGCAACCATTCCAAATGTGACCTGAATGTAACCAGTGCAACGCTGTCTGCCTGAGTCTGCAGACAGCATGACACAGTAGCTCCCCGCCCCTCCCTTAATCGCATTGGAATATCAACTGTAAAGTCTGTTAAGACTAAGTGTCGATATTTAATATTTCATTACTAACACCTTCAGCAGGTGGAATGGAAGGTGCGGGGAGAGAATTGGTAATTTCTGCAGGAAAGGGAAGGCAATGTAAAGGAAAGAACTGAGTAGACAAAGGGTAAAGGGAGAGAACTGTGGGATGGGGAGGAGTGGGGTGGGAAGGTAGATCCACTGGGAGAACAAGTAGTGGCTTACCTTAGTAAGAGCACATCTTCCAACTAAGTTTTTACTCTGATCTTTGTGCAGACCTTTCACTGACATCAGTTTGGCTGAGGATTGAGGAGAGAATATTGTCATAACTGCATGCGAGGGCCAGAGGTTTAAATGACATTCTTCTCTTGCCAAGGAATTGCATCCTGATCGAGAGGGATGGAATAAACCAGGGGTTCTCAAACTGGGGGTCACAACCCCTCTGGGGGTCGCGGAGCGCCTCCAGGGTGGATCGCGAGCTCCCGGCGCCGCTTTAAAGCTGCCGAATGCATTACTTCCGCATTCGGCGGTTTTTCGGCGGACATACCGAGCGCTTCTGAAAATAGCGCTCGGGAGCGTTCGGCATGTCTGCCGAAAAGCTGCTGAGTGCGGAAGTAATGCATTCGGCAGCTTTTCGGTGGACATACAAGGGTCTGCCGTGGCAGAGGAGGAAGGGAAAAAGGGTCGCGGTCTAAGAAAGTTTGAGAACCACTGGAATAAACCTTAATTTGTAACACTTTGATTTATGGCCTTGGCCATTAAATCATGGGGTTGCTATGCATGCTGTAGACTAGGATTTCAGCGAGACATAATTTCACAAGAAATAGAAAAATCTCAATTAAATAAAAATACCTGAGCATGGATTGGATATTGTCTGGCAAACAGTAGTGTTACCAAGTAGGAAACCTCTGAGATTGGTGTTAGGATCATATGAGCTTCCTAAAGGGTCTAGAATAAGATATACATTCAACAATAAAAAAATCTGTAAAACGATTGGTCAGCAAACCATGCCAAATGGCACAGTGATCTGGAGAGACTTGGATAGTTGTCTTCTGGGCCTGTGACATGTAGATCCACGAACACGCTTATGTAATGCTAGCTGCAGATACTTCAGTAGAATTAACTCCCTCTCCTGAGGCATATGTTCAGGATTCTGTGGCCCATCTGTGAACCCTACATACTGTCTGCATTGAAAAACTAAGGAGCATTCTGTTTGACAGCAATATTACATTTCTTGTACTAAGAAAAGATGCCTTTCTTAGTGGAGTTAAACAGCAAAACCTTCTCCCCTCTCCTAGGATTTAATCACTGGTCCTAGTTCAAACATTGACTGTGCTTTTGTTCGTTTGAGTCTTACAGAAATTAAATGTCATGTTAGTTATGGGCTCGGGGGACAACCTCATAAAGTGGTGGTAGAAACATCCAGTTTTGCTACACCTTGCAGTTTCTGAGATGTTGCTTCTCTGTGTTTCCCAAGTGCAAAGCCTGAGAGGTTGTGATTCTTTTCTGTGGTAGTTGCTCTGATATAATATTGATGCATGACAATATCCGTAGCAAAGCTTTGTTGTGACCATTGTGTGTATCACCACCGTTGATTCATTCAGACCTAGGAGTATTTCCACTCTGTGAAAATTGCAAATCCTGTAATTGTGATTTGGGTTTCCAAAGCTCGTGGTTGCTTTAGCAGAGGGCTAAATATTGGGGTGCATAAACTAGTGGTGGTCTTGCCTTTTTCCCCCCTGAGACCTCTCTCGTTTAGCAGTCCATGAGCTAGTGCAATAGGCGGACCGTAGGCCAAATCCAGACTGCCAGACACTTTTGAACAGACCCTGAAATCTTTTTATTTACTTCTCATTTTGTAGTATTTTCTCTGGGGGCTGGATCTTGACTGCACAATAAATTTGGACCTTGTCAAAATATAGACTATCCCTGCTCTAGTGTATGTACTATGCCCAGTACAGAGTCTTGTAGGGGCGAAACCAGGCGAGCTGTCTTCTGATTAGATGCTATGTCTTTTTGAAAGCAGCTGTGTATTATACTAAGGAATGTTTATCAGAGGGTAGAATCTAGCCAAGGATTTGTGACCAACAGCTGGCCATACCTTGGATGCATAGGGCAGGGGATTGATGTGTCTCCAGAGCATTCCTGTTTAGCTTTCCCATCTGGACCATGGAACAAGAGGTGCAGGATAATTTTGGATTAATTGAAACAAATCTGGTAAGTGCTAGGCATAGGGATTTGGGAGACATTCTGTGGGAAATGTGTGCTACAGACACCAAAGTTGATGTCCCCATCGGTAAAGGAGCAGGAATCTGTAATGGGTTCTGAAGTTTGCTATCAGACATCAGCAGGAAGATTCTCATCCTCACAACGTTCTCAGTGAATTGCATTAAACAGTAGTCCTGGGGGAATTCTGCGCCACTGCATGTGTGTAGAATTCATGTCTGGTGCAGAATTTTTTTTTTTTCCTGAGCCGAAAATACATTCTGCCCTATAAATGCTGCAGTTCCACCTTTTGCCCCTCAGAGGCCGCTGTAGCTGACTGGCAGTAACAGCCAGCAGCTGACTGCATTCATCACAGTATCCTGCCCAGGGAGACAGATTAGGAGGTATGGAATATAGAGGGGAGGGAGCAGAGTGGGGCACACGAGGCTGCTGGGTGAGTCACAAACTGGGGTTCAGAAGGGCTAATGGGAGGGACAGATTGGGGTGGGGGCTCAGGAAGTAGTGAGGAGACAGTATTTAGCCAGGGGCTGAATGGGGTGTGTAGGAGGCTGCAAAGCCACATGGGGAGAGGAAAGGGGGGCTGCAGGGACACATGGGGACGTGGGGGCAGATTTGCCAGATTGAATGGGACAGACTAATAGTCAGGGTCTGCGTGGGGAGGCTCCCTAACAATCCACACACCCCCCCCAAAAATCCAAACAAACACACAACAAACCAACCAACTCCACACCTGTTCCATACTACTTCCACCCAATAACCTTCCAGGTTCACTCCCAGGCTCCTTCCCTCGCCCTCGGCTTCTCTGACCTCTGTTACCCCTGATTCCCCCAAGCCTTTGCACTGCTTCTGAGGGATGCAGAAAATACGTTTTTGTATTGTATTTTAAATGAATTACTCCGAGTTCTATATTTGTCTAGTAAGGAATCTTAATTGTCAAAAATCAGTTTTTGATCTTTTTGGTCTGTATCATTACAAACATACTTGCTGACAGGTATTTTGAAATATATTTCCAAAATAATTGTAACGGGCATGATTATATTGTGGTGTTTTGACAAATAAAATATGCAAAATTTTAAAATATTGTTTGCAAAATTCCCCCAGGAATAAAACAGCAATTTCACATTCAGATATTAGAGGAAGGAAGCAAGGGGCACATGTACTGCTCCTTCCTGTGTCTCTTGGTTATTTGCTTTCAGTCCTTAGAAACTATTGTTGCCTAAGGGCCAACCAAGAATGGGGTCCTAATGTGCTGAGCAATGTACAAAAGGGAGCAGACAGTCCCTGCCCTGAAGCTCAGTCTAAAATAGACCGAACACCCACAGGGTGGGAGCTGGGGTAGAATTCACAAGCAGCGTGACCAATGGAAACAAGTGACATGCAAGCTCCACAGGTTTTTTGGGTGGGGTTTACTTGGGAGGCGGAGCAACTAAATGGAAATAAAAGGGAAGTGAAGGTTTGTGCTGAGGATGGGGCAGGTGAGAAGAAGGTAAGAGGGGCAGGTTTGGAGAATATTGGTGCAAAAGCCAACCAGCACAGAGCAGAATGAGTCCAGTTAAGAAATGAGGAAGATCTCCAAGTGTCCAGCAATCAAGAGGTATGCACACTATATTTGCTTTTATCTGCTGCGCCTGGTAAAACTTTTCCAATCTCAGCCATAGCCTCAGGCTAGTGATCAGCACAGGAGGGTGGAGGGGAAGAGATCCCAAGAAGGTAGCAACAGTGCAATTGGAATACTGGACCATGAGAAGTATGTCTGGAAGGAGTACAGATCCTAGGAAAGGAAATGGAATGGGAGCAGGGAGGATGGGCAAGAAATAGCTGAAGGCTTTCTAGAAAAGAACATGGAGAACACTAGTAAAGGTCAGAAAATACTGTGTATTTCTCTGTATTTCGATATGAAGGTGAAAACACTGAAATCTGTAACTCAGTATATCAGTGAGAAGGCCAAAGATCTTAGTCCTAAAAATACAACTTCCCTGTTATTCATTGAAGCCATTTGTGGGGACCCTTCCCTGTAGTTTCTGAAGTCAGTGGGAGCAGGCTAGGATGCTGTATTTGTAGCCTCCCTTCCTTGGCATAAGTTACGAATCATTTAGGATGGAAGTGCCATGGTTCCCTGGCTTGCATTCAACTATGGTGTGTAGTCTTGGTTCGGTGTCCCTCAGTCCCCAGGTTTGTGGGGTAAGTCTCTCTTTGGAAATGCCTGGCTACCAAATAACTCTAACTCTAGTGTGCTAGGTGTTGACCCTCTCTGTTCCGATCCCTCCTGCACACATGTTCCTTTCCAGAAGCCCATGAATATCAACCTCTGTCAGTGAAACTTGCCTGAACCATTAATATTAAGAAGCACTCTAAGCTGGCACCATCCTGCCAGTGGTGCCTGGCATTTTTCTGGGGGCTCTGTCTGATTCGACTGTAAGCGTCTGAGACTAGGGACCCAGCTTGTGAAGCACTGAGTATCCTGGAGCTCGGCAAATACCTCTGTCATCATGCTGTGTGGTCTGTACAGAGCCTAGATGTTGGGAAGCGTTTCCCTTCAGGAGGTAAAAGGAGTCAAATAGCAGTCTATCTTACTGCTTCCTAATAGTGCCCAAAAATGAAACACAAGATCTCAAAGGGCAGCAAGGCCCCATCTCCAAAGAGAGGCCCCCAAACTGACGCAGGCACTTCACAGTGCTTAGCAAACCCTACCGTGAGCCTTTGGAGGTAGGTCAGGATTATCAGCCCAGCTTTACAAATGGGGAAATCGAAGCAGAGGTTAAGTGATGTTCCCAAAGTCTCATAAGGAATTAATTTGAAGCCAGGAGTTTTCTCCATTCTGAGCTCAGTAAACACTGCCTTCTCTGCATCCAAGCTGAATCACGGCCCGACAATAAAAATAATTTCCACTCCCCTTAGCTCCCTTTGGCACACGTGGTGGGAATACTTGCCTGTCCCTGAGAATGTGAACCCTGTTCCTCTGGCTGTGTCATCAGCTCCTTGGAGAAAGATCCTGTCGTTCTGTTCACTAAAGCACTGGGGCATACCAGATGTTATATGAAGTAACTTACTAGAGTCCTCCACCATAGATTTAATGGAGTAATGCAAAAAGACTATGGAGCCACAGTCTGGACTTTTATACACCCCCACTTGTATGCATGGTGCCTTCAGACATGGAAGATCAATCCTTCCCTCATAGTGCTTAGTCTATGCATTTTAGAGGACCTTTGATCCTGAGTTTGACACGTAGGGCTGGCACTTGGTCCCATTTGAACTGCGCAAAGTCGTCTTGTTTGGCTCCTTGTTTCCAGATTTCTGATTACTTTTTCTCAGTGCGTACTTGATTGCCGGTGATCTAGTTATGAGCCATTCATGGGAAAGGGGCTGCCTGTTTTCTGTACATTTACTTTCTGTCCCTAGGCAAACAGGAAATCCAAAACCACCTCCATTGATTCCTGGTGGAGATTTTCATGCTAATTGAATGATTCAAAATGGTGAAGTAAGACTGTCTGCACAGATTCCTCCCTGCCCACAGAACCTCCTACGTCCCTTGACCACAGCCACCTCTTGGTTCTGTCTCAATCTCTCTTCCTTGCCAGTTTGGGTTTTGACACACTTGTACCCCCTCACCCAATTATTTCAGAGAGTCTATCATGGTGAATGTCCTCAACTGCTTTTGTGCTTTTCCCAGGGCTGCTTGCTCTCGTAGCTTTGTTCCCTATACAGAAATGAGTAATATCCCCCCCGGCCCCCACAATTCTCTCTACAGTGCTGTTGCTAGATGCTGCAACGTTCGTGTAGCTTGGATGGCTTTACAAGTTTGTGTCCTCCAAGTGCTCCACTTGTGTTTCGACACTGCCTTCTGAAGCAGGTCACAAGCTCACAAGTGGAGGTTCCGGTCCTAGTCTCTCTCTTAGCCATTGGTTAACTATTCCAAAGGGTAACTGGAAGGAGCTGTTCTTCCTCTTTTGGCTGCTTGTCGGCTGATGCTGTGGCTGTGGTGAGGGTCCGAGCATGGGAAGGTTTCCTGGTAAGACTGGTCTCTTGAGTGTGATCTAAAATGTGAATTGGTGGTTTTTGATGTGTTCGGACAGCATCTTAAAGTGGCCGTGCAGGCAAAAGGCTCTTCCTGGTGTGCAGGGCCCAGGAGACCCATGCTCCTTCCCAGTATGTTTCTCTTGCCGTTAACTCTGGTGGCTGCCCAAAAGGGTGACTTTCTCTTCTTGCTGCTTATCCTCCTAGTTCTGGTGTTATCAGGGCACTTCCTTCAGCAAGGCTCTTCAGGCTAAGCAGCCTTGCTTTAGCTCCTCTGGGGAGCACTCTCTCTTGAGACCCTGTGTTCTCTTTGCTTTCCTCTCCTCTCGATTCCGCTCCTGAGTGTGGTCAGGGTCTTGCTATGCTTCACTCTGCATTGGTGTGAAATCTCTTCCCCTAGAGAGGTTTCTCAGTGTGTGCATCCCCGACTGGAATCGGATGTTTCTGCCTAATGATAATTGCCCCCATTTCTGTTTCTGTCCGTGGCTCCCTTTGAGGCTGAGATCTAACCACCTGCTTTGTTTTTCTTCTTCCTAGTGTCCTTCAGGTTTCTGAATGTTGGGTCCTGACTTCGCTTCCCACCCCTGGCAGAGTCTGAAAAAAAACAGAGCACACTGGACACAGCTTCTCTGCACACCATGCCTGGGGCAGACAGAACTGCCCACCTGTGAGGAAGGGGGCAAATCTGCACCTGGTTGCAATAGGAAGAGTTTTGAAAAAAATCCTGTTGTGTGCTGCATCTCTTCCTAAAAATCCTGACCTGCCATAGATCTTCTGCAGAAGCCCCTGGGCTGTGCCCATTCGAAGAGGAGCTCAGGTGAAAATCCCCAAGCTTGGCCAAAGGCTGTTATGTCAGACAACAGCATTATCCCACGCCAAGGGTGGGTATATTGGAGGCTGCCTTATCTTTGCCATTGCAGCAGTTCGCCCAGTGCCTCGAGCTGTCAGAAGTGGCCTATTCTGTCCCCACCTTGTCCTCTGGGATGGAGTAGCTGGGCCTCTTCCTTCAGCCACCAGCCTTGTGCTTGGCACTCCACAGACTTTTAGAAGAATTGGAAGGAGCCACTTGGCAGAAGCCTAAATAGGGTATCAGATGGATTGGGGTTTGGTTTCAAAGTACTCCACTGTTCTGCACCCATCTGAAGGGTTGGGTGGGGGGCAGCTAGGGAGGCTTATCTTTGGTCATCTAGGCAGGAGAGGAGGACATACAGTTTAATTTCACTGTGCCAACTGGGCCCCGTGAATGAGTAGCATGTTCTGGAGAAGTCCAGTGCTGTTCTAAACACTGTCCCGATACAGCAGGCTGCTGGAAAGTAGACACAGGTGCTGATTGCTCTTTCTGGGCTGTCTTGCTGCAGCAGAGAAATGGGAAGCCTGGGTGTGGCCTTAGCAGAGCCCTGGTTGCTTTTCAGAGGGCATTTTCTATAGAGGAAATATTTTTTTTACTAATCTAAGGGCTTTCTATATTGAAAGCCAATGTAACCACGTCTCCATTGGCGTACTGGTATCTCTCCCTCTAAGAAGGTGGTACCAATGGCAGATTTGCCTTTCAAAGCTGTGCTGAGAATAAATACACTTGACATTCAATTATGTGTCTGATTGGGGGAAGAACTGGCAGGCCCCCATAGTATGGAACCATGTGAGGAGGGGGTTGTACTTTTCTTGTAATCTATATGTAAAACTAGCTGCAAATTAATTAGAAGCTTTTTCTAAACCTTTTATATATATATATATATATATAAAAAAAATTTAAATTGAGAAACAAGATTATTGGATAAACACACTTTTTTTCTGCAACTTTATCCTGTTGATACCACATGAACACTACAGTGAGGCTGGGAACAAGCCTGGGGTTATGGGGGTTCTGGAGTGTGAATGGAGTTGGGAAGAAATTGGGAAGATGCTTCAGAATAGCTACACTCTTCACATCAAATGGGAGAGGTGTTTACAGAAATCAGACTGCAGCAGATCAGTCTCTGGTCATGTGATTGGACACTCCCACTAAGTATCCCCTAACCTTGTGCTCTTGGCTAATCATTAACAAGGGATAAGCTGGGTATGTTAAACCCTCCAGTAGCTGGGCTGCAGCTGATGCTTCAGAGGCTTAGGTTCCCTAACCTCTTACTTCATGAGAGAGGCTGAGCCGAGCCAGGCTTGCTGACATTCTGTGCAGCCTTCGTCCCCCACTCTTTTGAGGCCAGGAGTTCAGTCAGCTTTAGTAGCTGCCAACCTGATTGTCCTCTTTTCTATAGCTTTTCCTTTTGTTACTGACGTTTTTCCTGACCTGTAGATAGTTTTTGTCCCCAGCCAGGACCTGAAGGGGCTTTGAGGGTTAGCTGGCAGTTTTCTTTCAGCCTTGAGTGTTTGCGGTGATAGGACTTGGGGGAGGGATGATTCTTTGCAGTGTTCTATCTGATTAGTTAATGCAGAAAGTCTCCAGCAGGCTTGCTGCAGATGGCAGACAAGTCGTCTTGTGGAAGATTTATGTGGGGAGGTGCTGGGAGTTTATATTGCTTTGCTGCATTCTCTGCATGTTTCAGGGTTTCACTAGAACTACTGGACACCTGAACAAAAATGATATGTCTGGCCACCTGAAATGAGGCCTCCAGAGCAATCTTGCCTTGATCCTCATCTGCCTTTAGATCCTTTTGGGGAACACTAATTGGAAACTATTTTAAGGCTTTCTCTTTACTGAAGACATGAGTTCAGCTGTGCATTTTTAGAGTAACATGCCCTGGGTTCCCACGCCCACATACATCTTGCTGTAATGCCTGAACAATAGGCAGACCTGAAGATAGCTTATCCCGTGCATTGCTAGACTGGGGTAATGGCAGTGAAAACATTTAGCCATGGTCAGTCAGCGCAGCTGATAATGATAGTCCTCCAATCCCTTCCCACAAGCCCCGGACACCCAGTTCTGTGCACTCATTGCACATTGCCTCCGTAAAGAGCAGCAGCTGATAGTCCAATTATTTGGGCAGGCTGGATCCTTTCCTTTGACACATGACAGCACCCCACCATGGTTAATGCCACCAGTGAATTTCCCAGGCCTAGTCCACCTACTCCCACAATCCTTGGTGTGGATAGACACCCTGCAAATTTGCGAATAGAGTAATGCAGTGAGTTGTGGCACTGTGAATCTCGGGAGAGTGCCCACATTAGCAGTAATGCTTCTCACAGCCACGTAGAGCACCAGTGGGGGTGTGACACAGCGTGCTGACGTTGGCAATGTGTATGCACTCTAGTTGGTTAAGCTAGCATGTGTTGACTGACCCATGATGGCTTATGCTGTGGTTAGTCAGTAGTGAAGACAGAGCCTAACAGCGCAGGACTATAATATCAGTTACCAGTACCTCAGATCTAGAAATCCAGTACCATTAGTGAGCATACCTGTATGTTGTAAGCAGTCTGCTTTAGAGCTTCCTTTCAATTTGTCCAGTTCAAACAGCAGCATGTTAGTGCACTAACCCACTCGGGTGCCTGTTACAGCCTGTGGGCCATGGGGTCTGTGCATTGATATCACACTCCTTGGAGCTAGGCAAGTGGGTGGCTTTTCTCACAAATGTGTGCTTGCCTTGACCTATTGTAGCTCTAGGAGCGAGCTGCAGTCAGGCCTAGTGAGAGTCACTGGGGTTGCTGCCTCTCTGGCTTTGAGATGGAGTTTGTTGTAGGTGCTACAACTTCCTGCTGCACCATCTCTCGCTGGGATATTCTCACAGAGCACTTATTGCACTTGGGGTGGACTGCGACCTTTTCCTTAGGGAGTTAAATGACAACTCAGAAGCAGACTCTAGGACAGGCCTGCCCAACATATGGCCTGTGGTCAGGGAGCAAGGGGGTTGGATGGATCAGTGGTTCTGGGGAGGGAGTTGCCAGGGGGTAGGGGTGTGGAGAGGGGTTGGGGCAGGCAAGGGACGGGGAGTGGTTAGATAGGCATGGGAGTCCTGGGGCGGGGGTGTGGATAAGGGTCAGGGCAAGCAGGGAGAGAGTGGGGTTGGGAGTCCCAGGGGTCAGCCTGGGGGCAAGGGTGTGGATTAGGGTTGGGGCAGTCAGGGGACAGGTAGGGAGTAGGGTCCTGGGGGGCAGTTAGGGTGGGGGGGGTCTCAGGAGGGGCAGTCAGGGGACAAGGAGTAGGGAGGCTTAGATGGGGGGGTCATGGGGGGCAGTCAGGGGATAAAGAGCTGGGGGGGTTGGGGAGGGAGTGGATTGGGGCAGGGCGAGGGCGGGTCTTTTTGGCTCGCGGCTGTTTTTTCTGCAGTAATATGGTCCTCGCCGCTTTCCGAGTTGTGCAGGCCTGAGCTAGGACTTGCTGCTGCTGCCACCTCTTACTGGTGTCTGGAAACCTACCTTCAGCCAGACTTTCCGTTGCTCCACCCAGGAGATGGCCACAGCAGGAAGTGAATGCTGCAGCACATCCCTATACAGTTGCATCAGGCTTAGGGCACAAATGGTTTAACTCTTGGTATCTTCTCTGGTAGCTAAGCCTTTTGGCAGCCTCATCTGTGGGGGAGAACAGGTGGTGGTGCTAGTGACCTGCTGCTCTCTCTGGCCTGTTCGGGATTTGCTTTCCATCTCCTCAGTGCAGCAGCAGACTACAGTGCTGGAGGTTAACACTCAGTTGTTCCTAGGTGTTAAGAAAGCCAGTATGGGAGACTTCACAGTGCGAAGGAATGGAGCCAAAAGGTGGCACTCCATTTAAAGGCAAATCAGCCCTTCTCCTGTAGAAGGGCAGAGTAGTGGATCTAGGGAATGGGAATGGATGAGGGCAAAGGGAGGAAGAATATGGCAGTTGCGCCTCTTATGCCCCTTCCCAACTTCTGACTAGCTCTGTCTATAAATATTGTACTCTATAGCCATGAGCGTTTCCCCAAGCGCTAGTGGGTAACCTGTAGTGAAGTGTCTAGCCCTCATTCTGATGTAGAGTCACTTTATATAGTGTGGGTGGTGGACAGTTGTGTTCTGAGGTGGCCTTGTCCTCCTGGGTGCATGCCTGAGAGTCAGCAGGTAGGGGATGCAGGGCTGGAAGCACAAGGCCTGATAAAGTACGGTGCTGAGTGGGGTCTCCTCATCCTTATATGCTAGTTGAGCTCAGACCACACTTAATTATTTCATTCCTGGATTCAACCACAATTGTTCATAGTGTTGAGCTGCCCAGTGCCCTGAAGGATTCTGTGCACTGTCTGCCTGTGGAGCCAGTACGAGAAAAACCCATTGCCTTTGTGTCCACCTGCACTCAGCAGCCTCCTTGAGTCACTCAGAGGGTCTGCGATACCTTCAGGAGGCCCTAGTCTTACTGTCACTAACAACTTTGAATAGCCAAAGCTTATTGGAACCCTTCACTCTCCCCTTTGTCAGGTTGTCCCTTCCTGCTACACTGAGTGTTGAAATCAGCAAACAAACCATCCTGACGAGAAACTAAAATGGTGAGGTTTCCGGAGATGGTGTGTATCTTATAATGGATGTGCATGCTAGAAGCACGTAGCACTAATCAGCTTTTCCAAAGGAAATGCCTAGAAAGATTTTATTTAGGCCATGAATTTTTATTTTTAATTGTAATTGCTTATTTATAGTCCTGCTCTAGGTGGCGTTGTCCTCAGAAGCCCCTGTGCATTGTGGTGTAGGCCTGGGGGGGCCTCAAAGGGCAGACACACTCATGCCAGTGTGATGCAGGAGCTCTGAATGGGCCCTGCTCTGCGTGGCAAAGGACTGTCTTGAGCCTTGTTGGTTTATTTCTGATCAAAATAAAGCAAGAGTTTGGATCCATCATTTAAAATTGTGGGACACAAGCATGAGAGGGGATAGTTGGGGTTCAGGTCTCTTTCCTCTCCCCAAACTCCATTGGCGGTAGGAAGTTGGACTGGTGTTATGATTACATTAAAAAGCGTGATGATGAAAATTATTTGATCTTTGATCTGCTGTGTAAGGCTATGTCTGTGCGTATGGTAGCATGTCAAGTAGACACTGCGCGCCCAGTTGGCATGGGTATAAATAGCAATGTGAATGGTGAGAGAAAGTTTAGGCAACTAGAGTACCCTACATGCCTGAACTCCCAGGTGTATACCCGACATCTGTCTCTACACACTCAAGCAGTGCCTCCCATGTCTACATTTCTGTTTTAAGCAGTCATGTCCTGCTGCCTCCCCACTGCAGGGAAAGGCTCTTGCGGGGAAGAGGCTGCTGGGAATTGCCAAAGCCTTTCATGTGCCATGTAGCTACATGTGTAGTGCCTGTACTCTACATGCTGCTGTAATCACAGACATAGCCTAAAAGATGGATTTCCTGGAGAGATCTGTCCTTGTGATAATCCATCAGTGCCCGGAACCCACTGCTACCCCTCCAGTCCAGCTGCAGTAACATGGTCAGTGGGAAAAGGGATCCCTCTCCGAGGACAAGGCGACTTCACTCCCTGTGCCAGGGTTCTTTCTAAGGGAAGAAGCTCTGCATGGGACAGTCTGATTTAGTCATTGTGCTGACAGAAGTGGGTGGTGTCAGTGACTGACTGATGCACACCTTGGTGCTGAGGTGAAAGGCAGGATTCCAGGTCTGTAAGAGGCCAAGAGTGTGAAGCAGATCCTTGCAGAGCTGTGTTCATGGTGGTCTTGTGAAGGCTGTTGACAACATGTTTCATGGCGTGGAGCTTGAGGGGGATAGTTGCAATCATCTGAGTGCTGTATGGTGAAGTGCCAACAGAGGGATTTGGATGCTTGGAGGATGCATCAGTTCTCCTGGAAGGAGGCTTTTTCATTAGGCTGCAGAGATAAGAAATTGGTCCCATGATCTGCCTTTCCAGGACAGTATTGTGGAGTCATTCTCCACTCCTGAGTCTGGACTCTGGCCCCAGCCTCTTGCTCTCATGGTGGGGTGTTAAGAGTGTCAGCCTAGTGCTCACAAGCAGGGTTTCTCTGTTGCTGGTACAGGCCCTCCCGTTCCCACAGTGTAGGCAGCACTGGCTGACATCGGTTCACACACCTGCCCCAGCTGCTCTCGGTCACTCATTTCTCATGAAGTTTTTTACTTTTTAAATCTCTGCTTCTTGTTTGCTCTCCTGGTGATTTCTGAACCATTACAGGCTCTGTTACCATCTCTGCTAGTGAGACTGTGTAGAATGTGCTAGACTAGGGGGAAAGTTTGACAAATAAAGATCTGTAATCCTTCACTCTGTGTCTTGTGCAGTTTCTGGTGTCTGTTGCTGGGGAGACCCAGCGTGTGTTCCGATTTCAGCTGGCACTCTGATCTGAACGTCCCTGCGCTAGCCTGAGGTGGAAGAGGCAGCGTATGAACACGGCCCTGAGACTCCCGGGATGCTGTGTGAGGAGCTTCCCTTCGCTGCTCCCACAGGCTGGGTGTAATGGCAATGGTGCCACTGGCTCCTAGACGGCTTTGAAGGGATGCAATACTTGAAGAGCTCATCTAGTGTGGAAACCATCCCAAAGGTAGGAGCCACTCTCCACCTTCCCTTCCCAACCAGAGTACAGGAAATAGCCCATCTTATTCTTGCACCCCACCCTGGCTCTGTTCAGGACTCCAATCTGGAATTCCTGGAGCCTCTAATCATCACTAATCTAACCCCAAGTGGACAAACAAAAGGGTTCCTAGTCTCTCTGCCTTCTAGTCACTCGTTCCCCCAGCAACTGCTGAGGCTTGCTTAGGGGAGCCAGGCACTTCAGGAGCAAGCTCCTCTCTGCAGCATGTGCCACCAGCACAGTCATCAAAAAGAGGATGGCTAGTCCATTGGGCTCCAGCCAGGGAGCACCTGCTGATGTCCGTTCTTGTGGGCTTGGAGCTATCCCCCCACCATCCCTATGATACACAGCCATGTGCAAGATCTTATGTCTAGGAACAAAGGATGTAGGCCACACAGCCTAGGAACTGCATCCTGGATAGCAGTGACTCAAAGGGATTTTCACGTCATGGTGGAAACCAAGGGACTATGAGCTCCCAGCACCATGCATGTTTGCTGTTAGCCACTGATGTTAAGATGTATATGCAGGTCAATAGAGAGTTAGGAGTGATGAGATGTTACTGTAGACAGCACTATTGAGGCTTTTCCTGGGAAGCTGTGTCAAGTTAGGGTGTCACAACTTCCAAATATTGACAAATTGGAAGGTCAAAAAAGCAATAAGAATTACAAGGTCTGGAAAACCTGTCTGACAGTGAGACTAAAGATGATCAATAGATAGAGCTTCATCAAAGAGAAGTTTAAGCAATGAGTTAATGATGGTCCAGAAGTACCTATGTAGGGAGGAAATTTCTCATTTCAGAAGGTTCTTGAATCCAGCAGAAAAAGGCAGAACAAGCTGTTGTGAAAGCCTGATCAGTTCATATTAGGAACAAGGTGCTGTTGAGGTGTTGGAAATTATCTGTTGGAACAACTAGAATTCAAGCTGGAACAGGTACAGAGAAGGGCTACTAGGATGATCTGAGGAATGGAAAACCTGTCTTATGAAAGGAGACTCAAGGAGCTTGGCTTGTTTAGCCTATCCAAAAGAAGTCTGAGGAGAGATATGATTGCTCTCTATAAACATATCAGAGGGATAAATACCATGGAGGGAGAGGAATTATTTAAGGTCAGTACTAATGTGCCACAAGAACAAATGGATATAAACTGGTCAACAGGTCGTTTAGACTCTAAATTAGATGAAGGTCTCTAACCATCAGAGGAGTGAAATTCTGGAACAACCTTCCAAGGGAAGCAGTGGGGGCAAAAGACCTATCTGGCTTCAAGACTAAGCTTGATAAGTTTATGGAGGAGATGATGTGATGGGATAACATAATTTTGGCAATTGATCTTTGACTATTGTAATAGATGGGCTTGGTGGCATGTGATGGGAAGTTGGATGGGATGGGATCTAAATTACTACAGAAAATTCTTTCCTGGGTGTTGAGCTGGAGAGTCTTGCCCACGTGCTCAGGGTTCAGATGATTGCCGTATTTGGGATCGGGAAGGAATTTTCCTCCAGGGCAAATTGGCAGAGGCCCTGGACAGTTTTTGCCTTCCACTGTAGCACGGAGAATGGGTCACTTGCTGGAGGATTCTCTGCACCTTGAAGTCCTTAAACCATGATTTGAGGACTTCAGTAGCTCAGATATAGGTGAGAGGTATATTGCAGGAATGGGTGGGTAAAATTCTGTGGCCTGCGTTGTGCTGGAGGTTGGACTAGATCATCATAATGGTCCCTTCTGACCTTAAAGTCTATGAACTTGCTGATGGACATGGCGGCTTCTCTGGTGCTTGGAGTCTTCACATGAAGACTTAGAAAGACCCAAAGATGTGTTCCAGCTCAGCGAGAAGTTCTGGGTTTGCTAGAGGAAGTGCTGGTGGAAATTCTCTGACCTGAGTTTTATGTAGGAAGTCAGTCTGGATGGTCCCTTCTGGCCTTAAAATAGTATGCCCTCAGCTAGTGGTGGACACCCTATTGCAAAAAAGTTATTGCAGAACTGAGATGAGGAGGAGAGGGGAAGGGAGGTCCGAGGAAAACTTGCATCCAAAGAGATTGGAAGGGTTGGAATTGGTACCTTTTAGAAAGGAGAGGGTCAAAAGAATGATAAAAGTATCTGAAATAAAATCTTTGAGAAGGTGGAGGAACTTCTTACCTGCCTGTGTCATGATACAGGAGACATTTACTTAAATGGTGAGAAATTCAAATCAATACATGGAAATACTTTTTCATGTAACAATTAGTGGAACTCACTGCTACAGAATGTTGCTGAACCAAAGAATTTAGACTGAGTATGACTGGACATGTATATGGATCCCAAGAGGTACAATAAGTAATGGAATTCTGGAAGGGGGTCTGCTCTTTCCTGCAGCTGCCCGCGCGTGGCAGAGGCTGGTTACTCCATTCCAGCCAGTGAGCATCATCTGGGTGCGTTTCTCCTCTCATTTTGGCTGAAACCCAAGGATAACAGTACCACTGACATTAATAGGAGTCGGTGTCTTCCAGTTGCAGCACAGAGGCTGCTGAGTGGCCTCTAAATGAGCTTAAGCTATTTCTGCTCTGAGGGGGGGTGTTACTCGGGCATTCCCCCGGCATGGTCAAACCCGTGCGGTGTCAGAGGTGCTGTGCTAAAGGAAAAGCTCCATTTAAGACTTTAATTAGGAAGGCTAATCTACTGCCAGGTGCCTACATTAAACTGGGACAGAACACAGCAGGGCACATGGAGGGAAACACAAGGCAGATGGTTCGAATGAGAATGAGTGTTTTAAATGCTTTGTCACCCTAGCTTGCCCTTGTGTTCTATCTCTGAGCTAGAGTTTTGTCCGTTTGTAACAATGCGCAGACTGATTGTGTTTCTACAGCTCCCACCATCCAGGCCAGAGCTGAGAAGCTCAGTGGTAGAAGGCAACTCTCACCAGGGCCTAGTCTTATTTTAGGCACCTATGAACTGCCAGCCTAGATCAAAGCCAGGGTCTGTAGCCCAGTGACTCCTCTGACTGCGAGCAGCACCATGTGCTTCATTGGAAGGTGTAAGAACCCCAATCAGAAGATGTGGGGTAACACCCACTCCCGAGGGCTCATCCTAATCCCTAAGAGGAGATTGTTTTCAATACTGCAGCATGAGGTTGAACAAATGTCTGCCCTCCTCAGAGGTGAAGGTAAGCCGGTGTGGCACGGTACGATGTACTGCTAAGAAAACTGGTACACAGCTGACTGTACAAGCATAGCCAACAATGGGTGCAAAAGGGGATCTGCCCCATGACCTGGCCCTTTAAATTGCTGGTGGAGCCCCAGCTGGCACAGGCTGGGCAGCGCTGAAGGACTGGCTGGGGGAGTCTTGCTCCAGCCCCGCACCTCCCAGGGACCCAGAGTTGCTCCCCTCACTCTGGTCACCCTGCATACTGGTAAAGTCTGTTAAGTTATTCACCTCGGCCCTCCCTTGCTGTCTCTAGAGGAAAGTGAGGCTAGAAATTGTTGGGGTAGAGAACATGCAGCCTATGAAAAGTGCCAGGAGCGTACTACGCCTGCCT
The DNA here is from genome assembly GCA_007922305.1 of Dermatemys mawii. Taxonomy (NCBI): domain Eukaryota; kingdom Metazoa; phylum Chordata; order Testudines; family Dermatemydidae; genus Dermatemys; species Dermatemys mawii. The sequence goes on from ML677377.1 coordinate 36,952,689, forward strand.
TATTCTGCTTCCTGGCCCTGGCAGCTGGGGAGAGGTTAAGTGCTGATCAGTGTAAAGGGAGAAGGTGGGGAAATTTGACTTAGAGCAGGGCACTGCTTGAAGGGTGTCCTCATTTCCATGCCATCTTTATTGCTCCTGCTATTGCAAGAGCTGTACCTAAACCTGTCCTGTAATGGAGCTGTGGACACTATTCCAGCACTGTTTGTTGCTCTCCAGGGCCTCCCCCAGAAAACTTGAACACTCCAGTTACAAAGCTGCGCTCGCCTGCCCTGCCAACACAGCTGTGTGTGCAAGGCAGTGTGACAGACTCCTGGTCGGCTGGCACCTGCTCTGTGCGCTGCCCTTGTGGCTCACGGGCCCTGATGACCTGAATCCCAAAGGAGGGAGTGATAGTACTTTTGCTTTAGAAGAGACAATGAGTGGGAGCTGAGAGCACAGCTATGGGCCCCGGGATCTGCTGTCCCACTAGACCACTCATCCCCAGCATGGACCTGCTTGCTTCTGGAACTTGGGCATGAGACTTTCACCCTCATCACTAATCAATACACTTACATTTCCATGTACAACAGAGCTGTATAAACAAGGTAATGCTCTGAAAGCATAGCTTGTACTGACTTTACTAATGCTTTTGATGTAGCCTGTTGTAGAACTAGGCAAATAGCTCGCTGCCCCCAAGCTGTGTGTGATCCCCAGGGTACATGTACCACGACTGGAGAACCGCTACCCAGCCTCCTCCCTTGGCCTGCAGCAGAACCCAGAGCCTGGAGAGAATGTTCCTCTGCTGCCGCTCAGAGGCTGAGGGGAGGAGTGTCTGGTTTAATCAGTCTGGTGCCAGGCTCTCGCTCTCCCTCCTGCCAGGGGCACAGGCCTCTGCTGCGCAGCCTGGGTAAGAGGGCAGTTGTGGGGCTAAGGTGCCACCTGCTGGTGAACAGGCAGCTGCACTCAAGCAGCTTTCTGACAGCTCCAATCACCCAGACCTTGCCTACACTTACAGTTTATAGCGCTAACATGCGGGCTCAGGGGTGTGAAAAAATTGCTGGTGGAATCAGATTCTGAGCACTTGGAGCCAGTCCCCTTGTGGAGGTGGATTACCAGGAGCTCTCTCCTAGTGACCACCCTCCCAAGCACTGGCCTGGGAGTGTTCCCACGGCAGCACTTTGAAGTTTCCAGTGTAGACGTACCCTAAGGTGTCCACTCCTTAGCGATTCCAAACGTTCCCTGACTGACTTCTTGTCAACCTCTCCTTCCATGGGCAAGTGCTCACAAATGCAAAAAATGCTAGCTGCTGAACAGGGGTTAACAGACTAAAGTCTACAGCTCCCCACTGTGTAAGAGGGACCCTCCTACTTGGGGTAGGCTAAGGCTAGCAAAGCTGTGAATGCAATGCCAGGTCCTGATTCTGTGGTCCCTTACACTAGTGCAAAGCAAGCACAAACATGGCCCCACTAGAAGGAGAGTGTCCATTACCTCCTTTGCACTGAGGTTAGTGACTACACAAAGCAGCAGGAGCCAGCAAGTTGAAGTGACTATTTTAATGGCCACTGTCCTCTTAGTTAAGAGGAGATACTGTTCTTCACTCTGGCTAGAGGAGGGGACATGCTGGTTAACCAGTGGTCAGTATGTAGCCTGGAAAGCTTCCTGGTGCAGCTCAGATTAAATCCACAATTGCTGGTTCAGGGAAAGTACAAGCCAGTTACCTTTAAACTTTTTCCCCTTCAGCTGAGAGAATCTGGATAGGAGGTTAGAGAGGTTCAGTCAGGTCCTTGGAAGCAGGGAAGGTTGCCCTAGCCTTTTGTAATGCTGTAGGGCAACATGGTGGGACCTCACCTTCCCTCTGCCTAATAGGAGGGCTATGGTTAATGGGGCATAAGTAGACACATTGTTCATCCCTTGCTGTGATGGGAATAAGGAGTGAATATGCTAATATCTTCCAGCCTCTGAGCACCTCATGGTGAGCCAACAACCAGGCTAAGCTGACTGAGTGCTTGAGCATTTAAAATACCGCCAGAGCCACTTAGGGTATGTCTACACTGCCCTCATTACAGTGCTAGTGCAGCAGTGCTAGGATATAGGCAGTGTAGACACACTTTATCGCTGGGGGAGAGCTCTCTGCATGATTGAAAAAAACCCACCCTGCATGGGCAGTGGTAGCTTTATAGCCAGGAGCACAGCTCCTGGAGATAAAGTGCTGTCTGTAGTGGGGCTTTTCAGCACCGAAACTTTTGTTGCTCAGAGGGGCATTTTTTTCACACCCCTGAACGACTAAAGTTTTAGCACTGAAAGTGGCACTGAAGACCCAGCTTTAGGAACCAACTGAGTCCCCCAGAAGCTTGGTTTGTTAATTGTAGCCCCAGAACCAGAAGTAGAGCTGTGTATTTTTTTCCCCTCCACTAGTAATGAGAAAAAAATAAATAAAGTCAAACTAAAATGGCAACGTTTCAGAAATTTACAGCAAATAAATGTCAAAATTTAGAGGTGGGTCAGTAGGAAACATTTTGTTTCTACCTGAAACTTTTCATGTTGATTTCACGTATTATCAGCAAAGGACTAGATTCACAAAACCATGATGGAGGAAGGAGAAGACCTCTCAGAAGTCTGGTTCTGCTACACTCCTAGGCTACAGAAGACCCAGGCTCTATTTTATCTTCTGGCTGATGAACACAAGGCATTTGAACTTGGGGCACCTGCACTGTGAGAGTGCCTTAGCCCCCTGGGGTATTTCTCAGTCTAGCCTGATGAAACAGTTCAATATTACTTTGAACTGGAGTCTCCCAGATCCTAGATGAGTGCCTTGCCCTCCAGCCTACAGCACTCACTCCTCTGGCCTAATGATGGTCATGAATTACCAGCCTGAATCCCCACTCTGAGTTAGAGGGGATGAGAGAGCTCCAGCATTGTTTTCCTGAAAAGTGCCTGCATTGAAAAGTTGATGTTACTGAAACACCAACATGAGAATGGCCATGCTGGGTTAGATCAATGGTCCATCTAGGGTTCTGACAGGAGCCAGTACCAGGCCTTCAAGGGGAGCACACAGAAGGCAGCAATGAGCCACGTCTTCTCCCACTTCCTAGCAGTCAGATTTAGGGTTACATTTCTGACTGTATTGGCCAGTAGTCATTGCTGGATTTATCTTCCATGAACTTTATTTTTTTTTAGCCCAGTTATATAATTTGGCCATCACAACATCCCCTGGCGATGAGTTCCACAGGTTAAGGGTGCGTGGTGTCCAAACCAACTGCCCCATGTTTGCATTAAGGCTCCTGCCTATTAAATTAGGTGACCCCTGGTTTTTGTATTGTGGGAGAGGGTATATAAAATTTTTCTATTAATTTCTTACACATCTGTATTCTATACCCCTTAGTCTTTTCTAAACTGAACTGGTCATTTTAGTCTTTCCTCACATCAAAGCCTTTCCATACACTTGATCATCTTTGTTGCCCTTCCCTGTACCTTTTCAGAGATGGGGTGACCAGAAGTGGACAGACATGGGCACATCACGGATTTCTATCCCTTTCCTAAAAGGCCCTGACACATTTAGCCTTCTGGGCTGCTACTGTGCAGAGAGCTGAAGTTTCCAGAAACATTGAGTTTTTCCACTTCAGTCAAAACTCTTTGGCAAATTAGACATATTTGCAAATAGTTTAAGATTGACCAAAACTGCCCTTTTTCAGCAAATACATTGCAAAACCCCCCAAACCCTTCTCCCCGTCCCTTCTCCCAGTTCTGATCAGATGGGATAGAATCCAGTGGGAATCTGCTTGGTTTATACCTTGTCTGGCCCAAAGTGTAGATAAATCAGCATAGGTAAGGAGCAGCTGCACAGCTTTGGCCCCGTTTTTTCAAGAGCTATTTAGCTGAAGGCCTGAAATGTTGGTCAGGCTTGTGCTGTTCCAGGGGTCCAGAACAACTCACTTGCCCAACCACCTTCTTTGAAGGCAGGCTGCCCTGGCAGGAGTGAAGCCCGAAACTCTCTCCCATCCTACAACCTAGGTGGTGGGAGGTGAGGTTCAGGTTACCCAGCACCCCCCCCGCCCCCCACCACACACATGGCAGTATTGCTCCTTTCTTGCAGTGAAGTCCTGTAGGTTCAGTTAACCCTTTTCACTCCCTGGGTGCTGTTGAGCAGAGTGCTGCAAGATGCCAGAGCTGTTTTGGACAGCAAGAGAAGAAGTGCTGCTGCGGGAGAGAGGAGATGGCCAAAGCAGCCAGGCTAGCAGTCTCCTTCACGAGGAGGGACAGTTCATCGGCACCTACTACCATGGAGCCAAAGGGCACCAGAGGGGAGAGCAGAGTACCCCCGATCCTGACCGGCCATGGAGCCCATACAGCATGGCAGCATCTCACTAGGAGGCTTCAGGAATGCAGCGTACAGATGACCAGAGCCCCTGTAGAAAGCCACTGCACAAGCTTCTCCCTAGCTGAGCTAGTGCAGCTCGGCCCTGCTGGCAGGGCCAACGGACCGTAGCGCACCTGTACGCGGGTTAGCTCTGCGGGCAGGGCC
>ML677377.1:36957199-36986401 GCA_007922305.1 Dermatemys mawii
CGGGCAGGGCCGACGGACCGTAGCGCACCTGTACGCGGGTTAGCTCTCCAGCTCCCCTTCCCCTGAAGAGAGATGAGCCAGGTGCACATTGTGTCAAACATAATTATATTTATAGCAAAAATAGGCTTTTTCTGTAGCTTCCACACACAAGGTTCTCTCCACACAAGTAACCAGGCTGACCAAAGCAGTGTGCCCCACGCTGGCCACCCAGCCCCTTCCCCTCCAGACCCCAGTTACTGGGAAGGTCCCAGCTGTGTCCTCCTACCCCAAAAAACTCTTTGGAGAAGGGGCCTCTGTACACAGCCCTTCCCTCTGAAGCTGGGCCAGCCCCTGGGCCAAGGCTGTGGGGGCAGCACAGCGTGCTCTCCTCCAGCCAGAGCAGGAACAGGGATGGGGCAGGCTGCTGCTCCTCCATCCCTCCTGGGGTCACACAGAGCACTACAGCATGTGGATCCTACCGGTGGCACAGAATGAGCTGCAGGCCTGTGTGGGGTCAGTCTGGAGCTGCTCCAGCCTAGGCCTGCCCTCCCCCTAACAGGAAGGGATTGAGGCAGGTGAACAGGCCCCTGGCAAACCTGAGCAAGTGACCCATCCTACAGCTAGTGCAGCCTTGGCTAGGACCCAGCTCCTGTTGGGGTGCAATGACCTCCCCGTGCTTTCTGTAGAAAGGGGGGCTCAATAGGAGACGCACAGGGTGGGATGCAGGCCCGAGAGCCCAGCTCTACAGACGTGGAACATTCCAAGCCACGACCTCCAGGAGCTGGGGGACAAGGGCCCGTCCCTGGGACGGGGAGAATACAGCCTGTGATCCCTGCAGCTCCTCAGCAGTGTGCTCGGCTGGTGCTGCTGGGAGGGCCAGGAGTGTATGACGGAGGCTGGTTTCCTCCAGTACTCTGCTGGGGACGGAGAGGATCTGCTCACCTCTGAGCACATGGGTCAGAACCAGGGCTGCTCCCTTCTGCGCCTGTGACTAGAGGAGTTTCAGACACCCCCGCAAGCACCCTGCTGATTGTGATTCTCCACAGTAGGCTCCATCACCCCACCCACAGCCGCTGCTTCTGAGCGGCCAGCCATGCCCAGTGTGATGCTGCTGCAGTGCTGGAAAGGAAGCAAGCTTGCTGCTCTGCCAAGGGCTGGAACGCACACAGGACCCTGCACTGGGCTGCCCCCGTGGACAGGCTCCCTCTGCTGCCTGGTGAAGGGGCTTCCACTGTGGATGGCTAGAGCCCATCTCTTTAAAGAGAGACATACCCTCTCCCTGCCCATCCTTCCCCATGTCTCTGGGAGTCTGCCATGGACACATTCACGTCTTCATCCTCACACCGACATCACAGCAGCATGGAGTTGCCTCACAGCTTGGTAATTGCACATAACCAGGTCACTCATCGTGCCCCATAGAAAGAAGAGTCAAGTACGTTCGAGAACCCATCGCGGTCAGTTCAGCCCAAGGGTTCAAGTCTGAGTCCATGGAAAGGCAGAGATCTCCGCACTGCCCCTGCCGTAACCCAGCTGTCTGCTCTCTAGGAGATCATATACTGGGTGATTGCTCGCAGGGCATACAGGAGCTCAGCTTGCATTCTGGCTTCCAAGATGAGAAGGTTCACGTGGACCTGAGGGAGCAAAAGAGGGGCTTAGGCTTGGTGCAGTTTGCTCAGGGCAGTGACCTGTGGACACCACTGTCAGGGAGGTCTAGAGGGGGCAACCTGAGGGCACTGAGCCCTTCACGCCCAGTGTTTCCATGCTAATGGATTCCTTCGGGCCTGGGCAGGAGTCAGCCGGCCTGTGTGGAGAGGACGGATTTGCAAAGCTAGAGAACGGATAATTCTGCAGGGTCATGAGCTGTCTGCACTGGAGAAGCTGTGTGAGGAGGGACGTTTAAGTAGATCCAGATCAAGCCCTGTATGGACTTCATAGCCCTGTGGATTCAATTGTTCTGGGGGTTTATTTGACCACTAGTTCCCTCCCTTCCCCAGCCTGCTGTCATCTCTGCAGGAGCAGCTACAGAGGATGTGGTAGTCAGGGGGTCCTGTCTGCCAGAGCCTCTGGTAGAGACTCACTCTAGTGGGACAGCAGCGACTCCTCATTTTCACCTTGCAAGCAAGGCTGGCGTGGAGAACGGTTCTGCCCTTCCGGTAAACACGGACCATATGCAGAGGCTTTGCTTCTCCTGGGTTACCGCAGCCGTTCAACGGGGCGCAGCTCAGCACAGGTCACAGTACAGCGAAGCCCATCTGTTGCCCCAGGATTGCTTGCAGCTCCAGGAATCTCACTCCTTGATGCCCAGTTCCAGGCCCACAGGAGCACTCAAGTCCTGTGTTCCCTGAATCCTCCTCAACACCTCTTAGGTTTGGGGGAGGACCTTGTGCGCCAGGCTTTGGGCCCCTCCCCCCGCGCCATTGGACTCAACCCGACAGCTGCGCCAGCTTCCCTTGAAGCACTGCTGGCTCTAGAACTGGCGAAACCAACGCCCCGGAGGGATCAGATGCGCCAGGCTCTCCTCCGAGCCCCTGTACCTTTTCACTGTGCTTGAACTGCTTCCAGAACCGGCTGAACATCTCTGGGCTCATCTTCTCCGGGTAACAAGTCACAGTTTTAATGTAAACTTTGAGCATCCGCTCCAGAAAGTGATTCACATCTGCGTAATCATAGTCGTCGTACCTGTGGGAAGAGTTCCAGGGCACATGTGAGAACCAGCTTCCACATGCCCGTCTGCCACAACCTTCTCTGGGGTCAGGAGAGCAGCCAGAGGTGATGGCGTGACCGCTTGTATCGGGCCCCTGCTGCTCACTGACCTAGAGGCACTAGGCTTACACACAGGAGTGGCAGTAGCTGGGGAATGTAACACAACACCTTGGTTCAGGGGTAATAGGAGCTCCCTAAAAGTGGGGGAGTGGTGCCCAAAACATGGCCCCGCCCCATATCACTCCTTCTTCCCAAGTCACCCCTTCCCCCTGCTCCTCCCCCCCCGTTACTCACTCTTATGGCCAGTAAAAAGTAGGAGGGCCTAGCAAACCAGTTCTGCTGCTATCTAATGTAAGCCATACCCGAGCCACTCCCCTTGAGAAGGGGTTATGGGGAGCACCATGGGAACCCTGACATCCCGAAGCTCAGCCAGGTTTGAAGGCTCATGTCAACCTATCCCTGTTTCATGCCTCACTGACTCTCTTAACCAGTCTGGAAAATGCCCCACAAGGTTGGGGTACCAAAGGAGCTGTAATGTCCCCATTTCTCAGGCCAAGCCCCTCTCCCAGATGGAATACACAGATCCTAAGAGTTAAATTTTCTCCAGTGACAACCTCATGCAGGCCTTGCCCCAAGACCTTTCCCCCTTGCCCTGCAGGGCTAGGATACCTGATTCCAAACATGCAGTGGATATAGTTCCAGATGCCCCGTTTGAAGACAGAAGATTCACAGCCTTGCCGCTTGGCCATGGCATTGCTCTGGAGACCATCAACTGTACGGAACTTCTCATCCAGGAGGTGGCCAACGTCAGAGTAGAGTCTGTTTACCAGCGAGAATCCATGGTCTTCCCAGGAGTAATCCTGCCAAACAGCGCAAAAGGGGGAACTCAGCACACGGGCCCCATGAAATGAGCCCATGGAAAAGCCACCGACGCTGAGAGCGGAGTTGTGTCCAGTGTGATGTCTCAGACAGCGCAAGCTCTTGCTGGAATCAGAACAGCAAGAGATTTTCCTGCTCTGCCAGCAGCCAAACCCTGCCCTGTGACACCTGCCTCTGGTGGGGCTGTGCAGGTGCAAGAGGACGTCTGATCCTGCTATTGGAACTCTGGCAATAAAGCTCTTGCTGACCAGAACCTGACTCCCCGCAGCGCTGGGCTGGATCTGCAACAACAGAATAGTTCTTCGTCCCCGCTCCGACTCCTCTCCCTCCACAACCTGCTTCTTGTAAGATGGGGCATCTCGACAGGCACTTTTCAAAGGGATGCTGCCCCAAGACAGGGCTGCTGTAGCCCTTTCTCACCCTGCTTTCCATGGCCAGATGCTGGTTGAGTACAAGGCATGTAAGCCTAGAGCAGCCGCACGGCACGCGCGCTCGCCCTGCTGTTGACATGGAGCAAAGATCTTGGGCCCAGACTCTGCTCCTGCCTTCCAGGGGCACCCCATAAAGAGAGAACACCACACCCACCTGGACTCTAAATATCTGGGTCTGATCTTCATCGCGCCTGGCAAAGTCCTCATATCCGAAGTCAGGGTCCTGCACATAGCAGGAGAGATCTGTGGCTCTGACCATTTCCCCATCAAAATCTGAGGAGAAAAGAGCCCCCCACCCCCGCCAGGGGAGATTAAAACAGATCTGCCACAAGCGTATGCTGCTTCTCTGCACCATTCAGCAGCAAGGGGCACGGTCTCCCCCTAAAGAGATCTTCTGGGGCATGGAATCCCAACCCCCCACAGCATTACTGCCCCCTGAGCCAAGCGCTCTGGTACGTGATTCGTGAGTGTTTCATCGCATCTACACCATTCTCCCAGGGCACAACGGAGTCTGAGAACATTCCCTGGGCTTTCACCACTTCTGAACTAGACAGGTCAATGGCACCTCCTGTCCCTCCGAGGTCTCTTCAGCGGCATTACTCTTCAGGTTCCCTACAGCCATGTGTCTTTTCCTCTGCTATTCCTACTCTCTATGGCCCTGGAAAACATCAGCAGCCTTCTCCAATGACCTGGAAGGGTGTGAATTAACTGGTGTTAAGGACGCTAACCCCCCGTTCCATGCTCCTGCAGCCCCCACTAGATATTCTGCATTGCAAGGAGCGTGGAGGTCATTCTTTGTGGCACAGCTTTCTAGTCCTACAAAGAGACGAGAGTCCTGGATGGCACCTGTCGCCTCTACAGGGACAGGCCTAAATAGGGGGCTTGCCCTTCTCCTGGCAGAGACTTCTGGGGTGCCAGATCTCCAGCCTGCCCCTTTCGATTACCTTCCTCTCGGTCTTGTTGTGGTGGCCTCGTTTCCTCGCGTCCCTCAGTTTCCAGGTGGATCCTCTGGATACGTTCCCGTAGTGATTCCAGCTCCACACAGGAATCCAGGGACTGTGTGGAAGACATTACACAACTCAATCAGCCAGCAGTCCTCGTTCCGCTGGGCCCCGGCCGCTGGGAGAGTTAAACCCTCGGTGGCTCACCCGTTTGCGGTTGATGCGCAGCAGCTCCAGATTACAGCTGTTCCCACTGGCGGACTCACAGAAACACTGGTTCCCTGGCAACGTCGACTTCAGTATGCTCCTGCCATCCAGCCACTCCTGCTCACAGCCACAACCAAAGACGAAGCTGGCAAGAGCATGGTAATGCGCCACGAGGACAACAGCGTGGACCAGCTCAGCCAGAGACCAGCTCTGCTCACTGATCTTCAGCAGCTTCTGTGGGGTAGGTCAGACAGAGACTGATAGCACAGCAAGAAAACACTGGGTTACTGGCTGCCCCATCCATCAAGTGACTCACCCAAGGTCTCCTCCCTCTTCACGCAAGGCCCCCTTTCAAGGAACCTGCAAAGGGGCCGTGCATGATAGGAGGAGTGGGCAGCTCTCAGCCCTATGTTCCCTTCTCCTTCCGGTCTCTGGAATCCCGCCCGTCAGCCCACCCCCAGACTCTTCATATCCACGTCCCACGTGCCGTTACCTCGATGTGTTCCTTGCTGATGAGCCAAGGCCGATGAGCCAGGATCTTGTTGATCTCATGAAGATTGCGGAGTTTGGGAGGGATGAAGTCCAGGCCCCGCAGCCACTGGGGATCTCCCCCCACTCGCAGGAACTGCAGCATGTGCAGGTTCACCAGATACCAGCACTGGTGCCGAGCAGCTGCCTGCAAGAGCAACTCAGATCTGAGTGCAGGAAACAGCCTTAACGGCGTCTCCAGAGGGCACCACCCAGATACCAAAGACTCCAGCTGAGCCACCCACCCGCGAGAAGCTCTGGAGCCTGGCTAGAGCCAAGCCACAAAGGATAGTCCAAGCTCCTGCAGAGGGACGCAAGACATAGAACCCAACTGGGCCCTTCTGCAGGGAGAGGTGACCCCAGACTCTGGCAGCACAGAGTAATGGCGACCGAGGGCAGAGCTCACCCTTGCCTCCCCTTTATGGGGACGTGGGAGCCACTAGACGCTGGGTATTGGCCAAGCTAAGGACCGAGTGCTTTGGCAGGCTGCCGTTGCCATGGGGCCAGGAAGGAGGCCTTTACTTCAGCTGCTTTCCAAGAGGCGAGGGTTTGGCACGTACCATGATGGCGATGTAGTGTCTGCAGGCGAAGGGCAGAGGGCCGTCCATGTGAAGCAGGTAGTGCTGCATCTTGAGGAAGCTGTCCAGGTACTGCGGGTGGTAGCCCATCTGTTGTGTCACTGCTTCCAGGCGCCCGCGGCTGGCCAGTGCTTTCACAAACAGGAACTGTGGTCGCTCTTGGTCGCTACTGGTCATCTTCACTACCTGAGGGAGACAGAGGCCCAGTATTAGAGTGGGCCCACTCCAGCAGGAGCTGGCTTTGAGTTGGGGGCATGGAGTCTGCTGGAGAGCTGAGCGGGGCTGAAATGGCTCAAGTCCCCACATCGCAGCAGTTGGCCCTTGTACGCATGCCAATAACTAAGAGCTACACAGTAAATGTCACAAGGGGGAAGTTTAGGTTCCCTTGTTTCGGGGCAGATTCTTTCTATACAGTCCTCGACCCAAGACCGCTAAAGGGAAGGCCAGAGGTTTGGACAAGAGCCATTTCTCTGGTCGGAGACAGCCATGCCGGGTTTGTGGTTCCAAGCAAGGCTGAGACAGGAGGCCGATACTGGCTGCAAAGGGAAGAGCTTGTTTGTAACAGGCATGACTTTACCCTCTTGCTAAACTGGAAGCTGCCTGAGGCGTGTCCAGTTAGGATATGGAGCAGTCTCCTCAACAGAAGGGCTGGAAGCACCACTGCTTGGGGCTCGAATAGTGGATGAAGCTCTGGAGAACAGGAGTCATCTTGCATCTGCCCCATGGGGCTAGAACAAGAGGAATTCAACAGGTTTTTCCATTTCGCTGGGCATTTCCCTACTCAGAAAGCACTCTCAAAGTCTTGGAAGCAGCGCTCCTGTGCGGTTTGCCTTTCTAGGGATGGCTAATGCCTCCGAGCCTCCAGCCTGTGTCAGGAGAACGGGAGTTCCTGCAGGACCAACAGTCCCATTCAAGCGCCGTGACTCAGCTGCTTTAGAGACGAATGCTGGAGGCAGGGAATATCCAGCTCACTCTGTACTGGGGGGAGGGCCCACACCACCTCAGAACAGCGAGTTGAAAGTACAACCAGTGGTGTCCTAGGATTTCCCCTCCCTGCAGGGGAACACAGCCACAGGCCATTTGCAGAGAAGCCAGCGCCCAGCTGTGTCATTCCAGTGATGAGTCCAGTTGTATGGGGGAAGGTCAGGGACTACAGGGCATGCACACGAACCCCCTTATCCTCTTACAGCAAGTGCTTCTGGCTAAAGGTTTCCTTCTTATGTACCTGTTACCATGGCATCACCTCAACAAGCGAGAGGCACAACTATATTTACTGTGGGTGTCTGAAGATAGGCATAACTTCCCACCTTGTTTGGTTAGCAGTTAAGCACTCCTTCCCCCAGTCACCCCTTTCTGCAAGCCCCCGTGGGCTACATGCAACAACAGGACCCATTTGGGAATTTAAAGAGGAAGCCAATCCTCAACCAGAACCTGCCTGAGAGCTGGCTCTTTTGGCAAGACCGACACCCCCAGTTAATGCAGTGAATAGGTCAACCCTGAGAGGTGTCTCTCTCCCGCAAAACTGTGAGCTCACACTCACTCAGCCCATAGTGCTAGTCACTTCCAGAGAGCCCCTGCCCCACCAAGGCCGCTGCAGGATGGCCAGCACACACTCCTGGTTCTTACAGGGACGGTGTGTGATCAGACCACCAGAAAGCAACAGAGGACATACATGCTAGAGCTAGACAAAGAAAGCAACACTTGCCCCCTCCCCCACTCCCAACCCCCAGTTCCCTCTGGTCTTCACGGGTAGTTTGGCATGAAGACCACCTGACTACGGGTTTGTTCCCTTCTGCTTACCAGGCCAGTCCCAGGCCAGCCAAGGGAGGGGAGGAGCAGCGATGCAGAGGGGCCCAAACAGTGCATTCTAACCTGTTGGTCAGAGTCATGTTTCCAGCTTGTGCTGAGCGTCAGGGCTCCTGCAGGTGGGAGGATTGGGTCCTATACAGGAATCCAGGCAGCACACACTCAGCTGCAGCAAACCAAGAGTACAAGCTTGTTACCTATCCTAGACAGACACTAGCCTGGAGAAGACAGGCCTATCTGTGCCATCTAGAACAAGGGCACGGCCGAAAAGTTCATTCTCTCCCGTCCTGGTGCTAGATTAGCATCTTCCCTAAGCAGCTGCTTCTACTCTCTTGCTGCCCCCACCACACCAGCTAGAACCTCATGGCACAGCAGCTGCTTTCCGATCGCAAATTGGACTGGTGGGAAGGTACAGACACCAAACGTTTTTCTGCCCACAGTCCGTGGTGTTCTCAGCTGCAAGGAAATCAATAAGTCGGCCCTATTTGGGGCTGGTAGGCCAGAGCTTAGAGTGATACTGCAGTGAGTGAGTGAAGTTAGCCAAGGGACCACTGAGCTAGAAGTGAACCCACCATGCCATTGAATACTGTCATTTTCTAGCTAGCCTGTGTGTTTTTAGCCCTAGGGCTTATGGGATTAAAGACCTTACAAATTCCATCATTCCAGCTTCCACCTCGCTTTCCCTTCCCGCCCTTAACTTCCACCCAGTTTTAGCAGCCACTGACTCAGCCACCCAGTAAGTCTACAAACCTGTGCTTGTCCAAAAGCTTGGCATGTAGCTTCCAAGTGATCTCGAAGGTTATTCTTTAACTGTTAGAGTGACAGCAATATTGAGGGATAGAAAAGCCAGACTGTATCAGCAACCAGTCACCCAACTTGAACGGTCTTTCCATTAGCTCATTTTTCTGTACCTTAATATTGCAAGACTCAACAGTGACAAAAGCCTCTGGTGTAGCGCCTCCTCCCGTGATCCTGCCACAGTCCTGCCCTTAGGGGAGACAAGCTCAATCTCCTTGAGGGCGGGGGAGCACTACCCACTTGCAAATACTTTTGGAACAACATCTGAGCCCAGTTTTGCTCCTTTGCCTGCAGCAGGGCTGTGGGGGGGACAAACGCCCCCAGTGGATATAAATAACAGAGGTGCCTGGCTTCTCTTGTCAGTGTGTAGCAGGGAGAACAAAAAGCCAGAAATCTGTGCTGAATCTTCTGGGCACACGCATGCCCCAGACAAGGAATTCTGCCTCTTCAGGGAGGAAGGCCAGCTTTGCCAGGCAGTTATGGGATCAAATAATATATGTTGACTCTTTCAGGGTCCTGTGAAATTCTGCAGATACCTGAGACAAGCTATGGCTGTATCCACATAGGGGACCAGGCATTTCCTATCACACACAAAGGCCTAGGAAAGTATTGGGCTGTTGCCCCTAGCTATCTCTGAGTTGCCACATCCTATTGTTCCAGCTGCTGCTGCAGGCTGCCAGCCTTGCCACTACCTCACCAGCTCCCCAGAGCAGCTGGCCAAGAGGTGATGAGGCACATCAGCCTGGATATGGAAGAATAAGCAAGCAGTAAGAGGGCTCTTTGCCCACCATTTACTTCTTTCTAGCCGCTGGGGAACTCTCCACAGTGATTCCCAAGAGCTCTTTGAGTGGCTGTCTCCTCCTCCATAACCCTGCCTCAGTGAGTTTGGTGGTGGCCAGCCCCCGGGCAGAGGAACAAGGTGCATCAAATTTAAATCATTGCTCTTGTAAAAATCCACGGTGCCCCTTCAGGGGGCTGGAACAACGTGCACAGGTGGTCTGAGAGCCGTTGACCCAAACTGTAAACCCTGGATATGAAGGAAACCACTTCACACGCGGGGGTGTGGCAGCCGCTCCCAGAACTCCTGGGCCCCTGAGATCTGGCCTCAGATGCGGAACAATGGCAACACAGGCCCAGCGAACGATTTCACTCTGGGACACTGCAGTGCACGCTGGTGCCTGTGCACTGGAAGAAATCTAGTCACTGCTGGAGCCCCAGAACGGTCTTTGAACAGTGGCACTTTGAGAAGCTATTCAAAGACACTAGTGATCAGAGAAGTGAGTAAGCCGAAGTGCCCCCATCTTGCTCAACATGCCTTTTCCCAGCGCATCTCCAGGTCCTCCCCAACTCCAAAAAAACAACTCGTCCGCAAACATGGGTTTGCTCCACTTAGAAATGCCGGGAAGTCAGTGGGGCCGCAGGAGGGCAAGCGAGATTCTATTCTGCGTTACCCATCAGTGCGCTTGGCTCAGTTCCAGTCCTGGTTAGCTGTGATGCTGCAAGAGGCAGGGGAAGCTGGCCTGGGGGGTGTTTTAAGAAATGAAGCCAGTCTGACAGTGAGAAAGTGGTTGCCATTAAAATCTTTTAATAGTCTGCCTTTGCATTCTCTCCCTTTCTGGACAGCCCCAACCATAAGCTGCAGCAGGCTCTCTGACTGGGTCCTTCTGAGGCATTGCAGACTGAAACACTCCCACGCTGGGGCCAGCGGTCATACACGTGGGTAATTATAGCACAGACTGATGTGACAGCGAGGCACTTGTCCCTTCTCTACTGCCGGTGCAGAAGGAAACTGCTTCCAACCTGGGACCCTAGTGCCTCTGTGTGCTGGTAGGGGTGGGTAAGTTAGATGCCTTGCTGCGCATCCTTTCCCGGCTACTCCAGTGTCCCAACCCTCTCCAGTGGGGCCTTCCTCATCCCGTCTTCCTGGATACCTCATCCATTCCCCGGCTTCACTTACACTCTCCAATCTGCTCGGCCCCTCTAGGCAGGTCTGCACTTGAGATGGTCTCTGCGAATGGCTTCCCAGCACTACCTCATACTCAGCATAGAAACAAGAGAGCTCCTCCCCCCACCCCACCGCCCCCCAACAGCACTCTCAGCTTGTCCCAGATTCTCACCCGTGCTTTCAGTTGATTCCCCCCCATCAGCTCCAAAATCCATCTCTTTCCTCTCTACCTCCATTCCCAAACCCTGTCCCATCCAGCTACTGCAGCTTTCCCCAAGTCTCTCCAGCTGAAGTTCTCTCCCCAAGCCCCTACCTTGGATTCTGTTCCCCATCTGTGTCACATTTCAACTCCACATTCCCAGCTTCAGGGACCTGCACTTCATCT
This sequence comes from Dermatemys mawii, assembly GCA_007922305.1. Lineage (NCBI taxonomy): Eukaryota > Metazoa > Chordata > Testudines > Dermatemydidae > Dermatemys > Dermatemys mawii. The sequence continues at coordinate 36,968,380 of ML677377.1, forward strand.
TTGCCCTTGCTCCCACCTTCCCGATTCAGGCACTAAGATCAAACTCTGCACCCTATGTGGGAAACATTGTCCCAATCCCATGGCCACCCTCCTCAGAGCTCATTTATTAGTCAACCTTACTCATTATATTCTTGTAAAAAGCCAAATCTAAGGTGTGCATATAATGGTGGCTACGTGAACTCTCTGGGTTGGTTACCTCCAGCTGCACTCTGGAGAAATTTAATGTTAGTTCCTCAGGCTAGGTTGCATGCAAGCACACCTGGGACACAGGATAAATAAAAGGTAGGAACCCTGCCCAAAGGCACCTGCCCTGACATTCCCAGAAGAAATCTTTTGCCAAAGCCGGAACAGGACATTCCAAAATTGTACTCGCCTTTGATAGGCTGACAAGTGCCTGATCCAAGAGCCTGGAGTTCCCACGTCAGGTCAGAGGCTGAATGCTTATGAACATTCTCCTCCCTGCTAGAGCGCACAGCTCTGAATGTCAGTCAGTTTCCAGTTTTATAGACTATAAGCGCCTCAGGACAGAGGCCAAGTTTTGTTGAGTTCCCAGATGCCATTTCATTCGAGTTCACCACCTCTCTGCCCTCTGTTCCAGTCCTTTAAACTTCCTGGGGGCAGAGTCCTGCCAAGGCAGGTGCTGCCCAACATGGAAATGCACAAAGCAGCCACACTTTCCTGCTCCTCACTTGGGGGGGTCAGCCAATCAGCAGCTGAGCCGAGCGGCACTGACCAATCCTCTGAACAGGATGCACACAAGGAAGAGTCCAGCCAGCCGCCTTCCCAGCTCACAGCTCCAAAACGGAGAGGGAGAAAAGACTTTTCAGAGCATCTGTCACCCAGACGGGAAGAGGGGCGGATGAGCCATGGGATTCCCATAGGATAACAACAATGCCCAGTGCGCACAGCCTTGAATGCCTCCATCATCAACACAGGGGAGCATTAACATTGGATCCATCTCAACAGCCACCTAGAGGCGTTTCACTCTTGCACGAGTCAGTTTCCTTTGGCGGTGCCGGGAGGATGGCAGGGTCTGAGGACGGCAGCAGCAGTCTGAAGGGCTCCCCGGCCGTGGAGAGGATGTGCAGGTGGGTCTGGTGTAGGACGTACATTCCACGACTCTCCTGAGTCAGTTCACTATTGAAAATCTTAGACGGCCTTTCCTGCAGCTCTTTGAGAGGTGCCTGTTTCCCCTTACTGCCCAGCAGCTCTCTGTACCGGAGACAGTGGGGGCTCCACACCACTAGGTGGGCCTTTCCCTTTCCTCTCCCAGCTTCCCCTTTCTGAAGGGCGTGTGTTAGCTCTGGCGCGTTTGAGCTGAGTGACAATGCTATGGCCTCTTCCCAGGCTCCGGGGCAGGCTAGAATCCCAAGGACTGCACCTGCAGCTTGGCTCCTGTATTGCTGCCTTTAGTCCCTTCCCACTAGCTCCATGGCCGAGCTCCCAAACCAGACTGGAGTTCTGGCTCGGCCGAAAGCAGAGTGATGTCATTGTCAGCAGGAGAAGCAGCATGCAGAGCAGCACACGCTGCAGCAAACGGCTCTGGCTCCCTTTCTATGGGTCTGTCCTTTCTGCTCCTCTGGGCTCAGTGCCTGACCCCCACTGGGCTCAGAGAAGTGCCCAGAGCTATTCAGACGCTCCCCGCAAGTTCCCATTTGAAGAAGCCTGTGGAGCCTGGTTACTGCACATTAATGAAACCTAAATCAACTCCTGTCCATTTTCCCAAGGTGTCATTTCCAAGAGCAGGCACGGGAAGTAAGGGCAGAAGGGATTCGTTCTCTTCTCCCCACATCCGGCCCCTGGCTCCTAACAGCTCCGGTCAGGTACTGCCGGCCCCTCGGGAGTGCCGACACTTCACCCCACACTTGAGCGTGGGACCCAGTGCGATGAGGGTCTGCAGGGAGCACTTCTGAGAGGAGACACGGAACCGCCAACAATGCATGTCGGGGCGGAGCGTGTGCGGGGCTCGTCCCGTTGGTACTAAGGTGGGGTCCTCCTCCCGCCAGCCTCCCACGGGCCCTCGGCTCCACTGAGAGAATTCCACTGCTGGACGGGACAGGAGGCTCTGGAGACACTTTCTTCTCCCCACTTCTCGCCCAAACTCCCCCAGCCACTCACCGCGCCTAGCACTTCCCATGGACCAGGAGACCAGGAGCGGCGGGAGGAACTCTGGAGGAGACCCCCGCAGCGGCCGGGGAGAAGGCTCATTAACGGACAGGCAGGGAGGCGGAAGACACGGACCCAGACTCGCTGCTCCCGAAGCCTCAGGGTCGGTCTCCAGCTCGTGCACTGCAGGGCCGCGGCGCCCACCGGACCCCCGAACAAACGTTGAGCAGCGCAGAGCCCAGGGACCCGCGGCCGGCCCAGGACACAGCGAGAGGGGCCCGGCGCGCGTTCATCTCCAGGCTGCAGGGACTCCGGGGAGTCGGGCACGGAGAGGGCAGCAAGGCAGCGCTGCCTCGGGCCGGTCCCCGGCGCGGCGGGGGGAAGCGAGCACGTCCCGGTCTCTGCATCTGCAGAGCCCCCGGCCCAAGCCCGGCCCGCTCCGCTCCATTGTCTCCGCGGCGCAGCGCCCCCGGCGGGCAGCGGGGGACGTGCGGGGAAAGGAGAAAAACAACTTTGATTGGCAGCGCTGGAGGACGGAGCATCCCGCATCCCGGACAAAGAGCCTGCCCCGGCTCGGGGATGCTGCGGGTGGCAGGGGCGGGCTCCTGCCCGGCGCGGGCTCGCTGCGGAGGGGAGCCGGGCGGGCTGCGGGAGGCCAGCGCTCCTGCCCGGGGCTAGGACGGGACCCCGGGCACCTTCCCCAACTTTCCCGGGGCTGCGGCCGGGCGCAGACTCGCGCCGCTCCGGGGACCGGGGCCGAGGAGCGCGGGGGAAGGGGGCGGGGGGCACCGCAGGTCTACACGGTTCCGAGTGCAGCGGGGTGGGGGACCCCGAACTCGGACGGAAAGACACCCGGTCCTGCCCTGGCCCTGCAGCCGCTGGCACTGGTTTCCGCGGGGGTGCTCCGTGCTCGGGGGACACAGGATCATGGTGAGCAGCCTGACGGGACCCGCCCGCTCCAGCCGCCTGCCCAGGGAAACTGCAAGCCGGGGCAGAGCAGGGGCTGGAGCCGAAGGGGGCGTGCCCGGCTCACAATAGCGACCAATCACTGTGGAGATGGGCGAGAACGCTGTAAACCTTCAGCCAATCCGAGCCAAGGGACTGGTGTGCAGCCGGGAGGAGGCAGTGGCTTGCCCGACCACGTGGACGAGGGTGGAAAGTTACCTGCCTGTCAATGGATGTAGTCCCGCCCATTCGCCGGGAAAGGGGGCGTGGCTTCATCCCTTGGGCAGGCAGTGTGGGCGGGGCAGGAAAGTGGCTGCCTGAGCCTGCAGCCGGCACTTGTGCCCTGGCGGCTGCGGGGGGCTGGCCTGGGGGAGAAGCTGGAGCAGCCTGGCAGCCCCCTGCTCCCACCCCTTCCAGCAGCCTGGTGCCCCCGGGGCAGACAAGGACCGATGGAAGGCCAGCTCTTATTCCCCTACAGCAGCCAGGTAGGGCGGTAGCTGCACATGGACAGGCCACTTGCCAGCCCAGCAACTTCTGGGCTGGCTTTGGTGGTGCCCCAGAGAAGGGCTGGGTGCTGCTCCCAGCTCCCGGTTCCATGCAAGGAACAGCTGACATGGCCTCTCCTGGCTTGGCTCCCTCCTCCCTTGTGTCTGTGTTTCTCTCCTGCCAGGCTGTCAGTTTTATTCTCCTCGTTTGTCTTTCTTGCAGACTCTGCTCACCCCCATCTTGATCCATCTGTTGGACAGTTCATTTCTCATTCCCTCCCCCTGCTCCCACCCCGTGAAGGCCGAGCTAAGAGCTGCGGGAGCAAAGGAGAGAAGCTGGGCTGGCAGGCTGCTGGCTGGCCTGTCCGTGTGGGCTGTGGTTACAGCCTGATACGTTAGTGGCCATACTCGGGGGAAGTGAGTGACTTGCAGATGTGGTAGCAGGTTTGCAATGTAGGTGGGAGGGTGTAGCAGGATTTGGATAACTGTCCCACCAGTACAGCTCTTCTCTGCTCTGTGCCCCCATGAACTGGGGGCCCAGCCCCCATGATGAGAAACAGTACAGTACTAGCAGAGGCTGATCTAAAAGATGGAGCCTCCAAGCATTCGAATAGAAAGACCAGTAGCTTCTGCCCTTCCCCCAGCAACTGGTAGCAAGGAGCTAGGCTTCTCAGCTGGACCTTGCCCAGCCCTCACCAGTGAAGACCCCAGCCGCCTGTTTCTGTTTCTCCCTCTGGGTAGGAGGTTATTCTTTCGTAGAGTGGGTGTCTTCTCAAGACCTTACACCAGTCAGTAGTAATAAGATGTATTACTGAGCACACCTTGTCTGTGGCATCTAGGAAGAAACAACTAAGAAAAAATGGCCTTGCTTTGAGCTTGGACCTCACGTGTGTGTGTGTGTGAACCTGTGGGGTCTGTCGAGTTCAGAATGGACACTCCTGGGGTCTAGGACCTGTCAGAGGACATTGCAGGGCATCAGTAAATAAACCATGTTTCTCCTCTGTAAAATGAGGACAATATTTCCTTCCCTCCCTTCCACAACAGACTGAGGACTCGTTAGTTAATGTTCATCAGGGAGTCTGAAAATTTAAGCCCCATGCAGAAGAGAGATTTATTGTTGATTTTTTTATATCCAGAGATCTCTTCCCCAAGCACTGAAATGCAGTTAGCTGTGTGGTGAAAGGAGACAGCTGTGTACCAGTCACAGCAATACCTCTCAACATGCCAAGGCACAATGCAGGACACAATGTATGAGGAAGGCGCAAATCAAGGGACGCAACATGGTCTCCAGGAAAGCTTCAAGGGGAATGTGCTAGAGGAGTGTGCTAAAGTTCAGAAAAGGGTGTGGAACCCTTGTATGTAAATGCTTGGACCAGAACTAAAAGGAGGAACAGTGGAGCGGCCTTTGTTTAAATGCTGTTCATAGTATTCACCCACTCCGTACAGTATTTATACTAGTGCTGTGTGCCTGGGGTGCATGAAGGGTTTGTTGCACTCAGAGAGCCCATGGTGCATCTCTTGGAAATGGGCACCGGGTTGTGACCGTCCATGTCTCTGGGTTTTGCATACAACAGCCCTGAGGTTCACTGGTGTGTGCTGAACGGGCAGAACTGGGCCTGAGCTTCAGCCCAGAGGAAAGTGGAGGTGTGGGGAGCAGGGGAGTGTCGAGTCCTTCAGTGTTGTCTGAGCATCCCCTACTTGCCCTTACGCTTGTGCCCCCGGGGTGGTGAGACCGGGTCCTCTCAGGAGGACCTAAGGTTGGTGGAACCATTCCCTGGGATGGAAATGGGAGGGGCCAGGTTCAAGAGTCAGCCAGCAGCAATGAAAACCAGATCCTGGGCTTTTTGTGAGGCTGGGGCAGGAAGGGCTGAATGCAGCATGCCAAGGCTCCTGGCACCTTGCGCCTTAAGACTAGCAACTTGAGAAGCCAAGAGCCCCAAAGCCCCACCCTGCCTGGCTCTCTCGGTGGGTTTTCTGTCCTCGCTGTGAATTGACCCGACATCAATGTCCATGATTTGCCACCTCACCTTCGCAGCAGCAGCAGCAGCAGGAATTTCTTGGGCAGCTGGTGCCGTTCACAGAGCAGAGGGCTCCCTGTGCAGGCAGAGGGCAGGATGGGGACTCAGGCAGGAGGCTATAACTACCTTTGGGTGGACAGCTCTCTCAGTGACATGCGATTCGGGTGTATTTCCCTCATTGCCATGCCATCCAGCCTAACGTGTCTGAATATCCCGAGAGTGTGACGGGGAGAGACACCCGTGAATCCTGCCAGGTTTGAGAGCAGCCGTTCTCAGGGCAGGACCGCCCATCACTACAGCTCTCTTTGTGCCTGGAGTGCGACAGGACCATGTGTCCTGTTTGTCACCTAGTCACTCTAGGACCAGGGCTATCTCGGCCCGCTCTTCGTGGTGGCCATGCTGCACTGCTTGGGAGCGCTATTTGGGACCAGCGTTGTGAGGCCAGGGCAGTCCCCGCCTCCCTGGGTCATGCTGAGAGCTGCTCCTGGACCCTCATTCTGTGGGTGCAGTGTGACATCGTTGGACAGCTGTTGTGCTACTGCTCTTGGAGCCCTTTGCTACCAGGCTGGGTGCCCGTCAGCCTGCAGCCCCAGCCCAAGTGCTTCCTGCTCGCTCTCCTCCCGCTAGCCGAGAGCTGGAGGTGAACTAGATCACCTGAGCTGCACCTTGGTTCTCATCCAGTTATCAGATGAGCCTCTTCCTCCTCCCAGCCTATCAGAAGAGGAGGCCGTGATCTCTGTTGACTGGAGCAGCTGGGAGCTCCCCAGTGACCAGAGCCCTGTTCCCCGCAGTGGGCCTGATTCTCCACAGCGCGTCCCCTCCTGGCCCACGTCACTGAGTGCAAAGTGAGCGTGGAACGCTCTCCGTTTCCATCCCAGTCTTACAGCCCCAGCCTAGGTCTAGAATCGCTGGGCTCTCCTGATCCTGCTTCATTCCTTACTGTGTCTCCTGGGAGATGAGGCTGGCTCCTCTGAACCCCCGCTCCATTCCTACTGGGCTGCCACTGAGAACATGCATTGTCACCATTACAGAGCACCAGGGAGACTCCATGGCCAGTCAACCTGAAACCCAGGCTAGAACTGAAAGTGCAGCGCTGCTGCTAGGGGTTTTGCAGAGCCGGCTCTTGCAGGGGTGAGGAACAGCTGACTTCCTCCTGGCTCTAGGCTTGGCTCCCTGCAGCTGTCGGGCTGACAACAGGAACCTGAGTCAGCAGATCAGCTGCAATTGGTGCTTGTTTTTTATTTTATTCTCCCAGCAGCCGAAAGAAGCTGTGGTTTTCTTGGCCCTTGTTCTGGGGGTGCAGGGGTGTCCAGGGTGCAAGGCCTGCTGGGGAGGGCAGAAAGAGAAGGGAGTCCTGTCAATCAGGAATGTCCATGGGTGCTTTCCCTTGTTCCACACTCTTGTGAAAAGGTGAGACGTGCTGGGTGAGCAGCACCTTCGGGAACTAGCTCCCTTCACTGGCTAGGCCCCGGGACCGCACATGGGATCTGGAGGAGTTGGGCTAGGACAGGCCACCTACAGCGACTGAAGGAGCATCTTAGGCTCAGACTGTAAGGTCAGAAAGGACCATTGTGATCACTAGTCCAGAGGCTCTCAACCTTCCCAGACTGCTGAGCCCCTTCCAGGAATCAGATTTATCTTACATACCCCACGTTTCACCTTACCGAAAAACTACCTGTATACAAATCAGACCTAAGAATCCAAAGGTGTCAGAGCACAGAATTCCTGAACGATTCCCAACTCTCCCTTTTACCCTGTACTTCTGGAGTACGGCAACTGGGAGAGAAATCTTGTACGTACTGTTCAGTCTATAGCATAGAGCAGCACAAACAAGTCGCTGTGTGTATGAAATGTGAGTTTGTACGGACTTCCCTAGCGCTTGGTATGTCGCCTGTTGAACAAGTAGGCAAATATCTAGGTGAGCTGCTGTCCCCCCCGGCAGAGCTCTGCATACCCCAGGGGTACCTGTACCCTCATTGAGAACCACTGCTCAGGTCTGACCTCCTGCATCTTCACACACTTACCTAACAGACAGACAGACAGCACCTCTCTTGCCTCCTGGTGCTGAGCAGCCTCAGACTGAGCAGAGTCCTTGTCAGTCTTGGCTGCTGTTCTGGGCTCTCTTGGACATCTTGGGGGTGTCTACAAGCAATGGTGTGTTCACCCCTCCCCCCGGCTCGGAAAGGGGCCAATTAACCAAACAGGCCATGGCTGAGAGTCAGGTGGGTGACCACTCCCCTGCCGGAGGGAGGGAGCCCGGTTAGTTTAGGAACAGCTGGGCTGGTTTATAAAGACAGGAAGCTGCCAGCAGAAGGGGCTGTTGGGACAGTCTGTAGACACACCCTGGGAGAGGGGAGGCGCATCTGGGCTGACAAATCAAGAGCTGGGGGAAGCCAGGGAGGTAGGGCAGGGCATAGGGAAAGGCAGTGAGGTGCAGAAGGGAGCAGATCTTGGATGCTGGCCAGGGGGTCCCTGAGCAGATCCTGGAGTAGAGGGGGCCTGGGCTCCCCTGCCAGCCCCTGAGGGAGCGGCACTATGAGGCACTGACCGGTACGGCTGCCTAGGACCGCTGGCAAGGAAAGACTTTGTCACAGGGGGTGGGGGAGTCCCGTTCCCACACCCCCCACTTCCTGGGATTCACAGTGATTCTTAGCCAGCCAGTGGATCAGAAGGTTTATTGGAGATGCCAGGAACACAATCCAACTCAGAGCTTGTCAGTACAAACAGGACCCCTTAGTCAGGCCCTTCTGGGGGGCAGAGAGATAAGACCCCAAATCCGGGCTCCCTCCTCTTCCCCAGCCAGCTTCTAACCCCTCCAAACCCTGCAGCCATCTCCTTCCTTTGTTCACTTCCCGGGCCCCAGGTGTCATCTCCCCTCCCCCTTCTCATCTCAGGTTACAGCTCCAGGTATCTCCCTTCAGAAAAGCCTCCCCCCGTCCAGTGAAACTCTTGAGATCACATCCCCCCTCCTCCCTGCTTGTCACAGGCTTGGATCCCCAGAAGGAGAAATGCATAGAGTGACCCAGCTGGAGGGGCAGCAGCTACTCATGGAGCAAGAAAGGGGCTGGAGCCCCAGAGAGAGGCAGAAGGTGGCATGCACTGGGGGAAGGGGTGTTGCCCCCACAAACTATTGCCCAGAGTGACCAGGAGGAGGCGCTGTCCTGGTGGTGACTGGACCACCCTGTCATGCTGCAGAGCAAAGAAAATCCCCCCACAGGGGCTGTTTCATGGCTGTGTAGACGTCTGGGCTTGGCTGGAACCTGAACGCTGGGACTTTCCCACCTTCCAGGGTCCTAGAGCCTGGGCTCTAGCCCAAGCCCAGATGTCTACACAGCCATGAACCAACCCCGCAGGCTAAGCCAGCTGGCATGGGCCAGCTGCAGGTGTGTAGCTGCAGTGCCAACGCCCTGTGTGCAGTGGTGCAGTCTGGTACACTGTACCAGTATGGTATTTATAGATGGGGGCGATTTCCGGCCATGTGAGGCAGCTGGGGGTGTGTGTTCAGGCCGCGTGGGGCCAGGTGTGTGTGTGTTCCAGCTGTATGGGGTTGAGGGGTGTTCAGGTTGTATGGGGTGGAGGATGTTCAGGTTGTATGGGGCAGTTGAGTGTGTGTTTCAGGCTGTGGGGGCGGGGCGGTTCAGGCCATATGGGGTGGCGGGGTATTCAGGTTGTATGGGGCAGGTTGAGGGAGGAAGGGGAGGAAGAGTTCAGGCCTTATGAGTGTGGTGGGGGGGATGTGTGTTCAGGCTGCATGGGGGAGGTGAAGAGAGGAATGAGGGGAGGGGTTCAGGCCATATGGGTGTGTGTTGGTGTGTGGAGGTGTTCAGGATGTGTGGGGGTGTGTGCTCAGGCTGTATGGGGCGGGGTCTATATGTTCAGGCCCTATGGGGCTGGTTGGGGAGAGATGTTCAGGCCGTATGGGTGGCTGTGGGGCGGTTCAGGTTGTATGGGGCGGGTTGGGGGGAGGAGGGGGAGGTCTTCAGGCCGTATGGATGGCAGTGGGAGGGGGGTCAATGACACGATGCCTCTCACTGGTCTTGGCCCCTGTGTCTCTGACGTTCCCAGCCTGGGTGGATTCCCCATGAGCCCTGCCAGGCCTTTGGAAGGTTATTCTCCGCCCAAGCCCCGGTATGACAGAGTAGGAATGTTCTTAATGATTCCTCTGACTATTGGGTGGGGATGTCCAGACCTGAGGCTGTAACTTGACCCCAGGTGGGGGAGGGAGGAGGTGACACCTACTGCCCAAGAGACAAAGGAAAAGCAGAGGAGGGGTAGGGGGTTAGTCTGAAGCTGGCTAGGAAAGGGGAGGGAGGCACAGACATGGTCTGGCCTCCTGGGCTCCCAAAATGGATCCAGCTGAGGGGTCCGGGTACCTACAAGCTGTGTGTTAGATCATGTTCCTGTCGACTAATAAACCTCTGTTTTACTGGCTGGGTGAGAGTCACGTCTGACTGTGGAGTTGGGGTGCAGGACCCACGGGCTCCCCCAGGACCCTGCCTGGCTGGGCTCGCTGGGGGAAGCGCACGGAGGGGCAGAAGGTGCCGAATGCTCCGAGGTCAGACCCAGGAAGGTGGAAGCTGTGAAGCTCCTAGCCCTGGAGACAGGCTGTTTACGGAGAGGAAGCTTCCCCCAGAGTCCTGACTGGCTTCATAGGGGGCAGTTCCAGAGCATCGCCCCAGGGACTCCATGACAAAGCAGTACCTGGGGTGGGGGGGTGCAGAGGGAGCTATCGCCCTAGACCCGAGCAGTGGGGGCCTGGCCTGGATCTTGGAGCAGGGGCGGATGGTCAGGTGGTCATGGATGAGGGAAAGAGGCTGCCTGGTTGCTCAGTTCCAGTCCCATAGACCCCAGTCTGGGGAGAGGCAGTGGGTCGCCCGGAGCAGACTTGGAGGCAGGGGGACTAGAGCGCCAGTTGCTGAGTGTGACTCCTGACTCTTCCCACCTTGTCGGTCTCTGCTGGGCAGAGCAGCCCCCAGTGGCTCTGAGCCATGGATGAGGCAGGAAATGGCTCTATGGAACAGGCTGACCGGGTCTCCACAGGAGGCTGAGGAGGGTCCAAGGAGAGCTTTGCTGGACGGGTCGGTGTAAGCAGGGTCCCTGTGGCTTGGTTCTTCTCTGCAGCAGGAAGGGGGCTCTCGGAGAAATGCACCTTCCGACCAGTGAATCCAACAGCCACTCAAAGCCCTGCACGGCCGGACTCCCCCTCCCTTCAGCCAACCCCACTGGCCAGCCCCTCTTCCGGAGTCCTGTCGGGGGATGCTGCCCTAGCTTCCTGAGTCCTCCCGCGGTGGGAGCAGTGCTCAGGCCTCCCCCCCCCGCACGGCCCACCGCAGTGGGAGCAGAGCTCTGAGCCTATGACGGTGCTGTTCCTGGTGAGACCAGCTGAGAGTGCCAAAGCAGGACAAATTGCTTCAAAAGGGGCAATTACAGCCCGAAGCTGGGCTTTCTCCAACCTAAAGGGTTACAAACCAGCCAGACAGAAAAGACTTTGGTTTTGCCCCCCTGGCTAGCCACAAGTCACACAAGCAATTCCATTAGACACTCCAGCTTCCCAGTATCACCACCAGCAGCCACCTGTCCTGGGGACAAAGGGTTATGAAAACCAATACCCCAAATAAAGAAAATGGTTCTCCCCAATTCCAAAGAATCAGGCCCCAGACCCAGGTCAATATACAAATCAGATCTTACCCACAAATCACGCTGTTGCCAATTCTTTAGACTCTAAAATCTAAAGGTTTATTAGACAAGGAAAAAGATCTAGGTGAGGGTTAGAAATGATTAAAGGAAATCAATTACATGCAGTAATGGCTTGCATCAGTTGTAGAATAACTGCAGGTTGAAATCAGAGTCTCTGGAATACATTCCCAGGAGGAATGGGTCATCAACCCTTTGGCCAGACTGCCCCTTTGTAGCAAAGTCCCATCCAGAAGTAGGAGCCAGGCTGGAGGCTGGAGATTAAAGACGAAATGGGGATGGGGTACCACCCTTTTATATCCTTCCCAGGTGCAGGAATGTTCTTTGTCCTTCGCTGTGGAAACTTACAGCAGAATGGAGTCTGAGTCACTTGAGCAATTCCTGCCCCCCTTGCTAAGACACAGGATGTGTCTGCCTTCCCTTAATGGGTCCATTGGATAGCTGATAATCCTTAATGGCCACCAAGCCTGGCGAGCAACACTTAACACCAAGGGCTCTGAAATGTCCCCAACAGCCTAGCACAATATTTGGAAAGACAGACAGTACAGAGCCAATATTTATAAATTCAACTACAAAAACGATACCCACATACAGATAGCATCATCATAACCAGCAGATCATAACCTGGTCATAGACACCTTATATGACCCCCTTTACCTAAGATTTGGTGCCACTACAGGACCTTGGTTGCACCAATGATCTATATGATCCCAGATAATTTCAGTAACGTGACAGACCCCCTGCCCCAGGCCCAATGTGGTGGGGAGCAGCGCTCTGACACCCCCACCCTGAGGGGGCTGGACTCCTCCCTGAAGCAGGCCTGGGCCGGTGACTGCTCAGTCTCCTGGCTGTGGAATAGCCGAGAATCCAGAGCACCTGGGCCCCGGTTCTATGGAAATGGAGACACTTGACATCCTTCCCTGGGGGCAGTGAAGGTGAAACGGGCCCCAAAGCCCCCACCTGTCAGGGGCCCCTGAGCGTGAGCTGGAGCTGGGGAGGCCATTGGGTCTCATCCTCGCCATCCCCAGGCCAACGCCTGGGCAGTGCTGTTTGCTGTGGTTTGTCCACTGACTGTTGGGACATTGGCTCTGTCGTTCCACCTACGTCCCCTCTTGGAAGTCCACCCTGCTAGCTACAGCCCATGGGAAGCCTGGACAAGCCTGCCCTCGCCACTGTTGGCAGCCTGTTCACCTGCCCCTCTGCCTGTTGCTTCGCTCAACTTGACAGATTGAATTCTTGCCCCATAAATTGCTCCTTGTGGACTTGGAAACGTGTCTGTGGCTTTTGTCTAAGCTCTCACCAGTGTCTCACTATCTTTCCAGTGCCCACAAGTGCCCTCCTATTCTAGTGAGCCTATAGGGATCCCCTGTACTGCAGCCCCTAGCGTGCCAGCAGTGGGGTGGCCACTCACCCATTCCCAGAATACAGACAGAGTGGGCCCACCCCTGCCAGTGTGACAGTGCATGCGAGGTCACACTGCACTGGGAGGTTAGGAGCCAGAGGGGGCAGACCAGTGTCCCCTGTCCGATACCGGACAAAACCCTGGACAGAGGACAAACCCCTCAGAGAAGATGCTCCAGTGTAATTCTGGACCAGTGGCCTGCCCAGCCAGTCTCAGACCTGGGACTGCTCTCCGAGGCAAGCGGTGTCGGGGCTTGGGGGGCGCCAGCAGCCATCAGACCTGTTGCTAAGGGAAAGGTTTTACTAGGGCTGGCAGGAAAGGGGAAAGGCGTCAGATCCCCGAGGCACAGGGGCTCAATGAGGGTCCCAGGGGCAGGCCTGTGCTCTTCAGGGCTAGTCCCTGGGGTGCCCTCCCCAGTCCAGCCTCTAGTCAAGCAACTTTTCACTTGTCAGCTGCCAAGCCAGGCTCCATTAGTATCTCTGGGGCCCCTCCTCACTGGCTCCCTGCTCCCCCGTGAGTCCCGTGCAATCTCAGTCCTTCGACCTGCAGCTCCTCTCCACGTCCTGCTGCCCTGCAGTTCCCACTCCCAAACAGCCTGGCCCCTCCTGGGTAAGGCCCTCCCCCTCCCCTGGCAGTGGGGAGGGGGAGATGGGGATTGTGGCCCCCTGCTTTGCAGATCCGTTGCACCAGCTGCCTTGAGCACTGTCCCTCCCTGAGTGATGGAGAAGGGCTGTGTGCTGTGGGGATCTTTTTCACAGCAGTATCTCATGGCAGGCTCACGTCTAACTGGCTGGTCCCCTGGTGCCCCTGGCTTTTGCCTGTTCCTGGTTCCTCTCTCCTGGGGCAGTGGTCACTGCTCATCGTTCAGTGCCCCCTTCATGGATTGCTCCGTGGCCATTGAGGCCACTCATCCACCTGTGCTGCCCGGGCCAGGTGCTCCAGCCTGGGGCCTGTCAATGAGGAGGACTCCCTGCAGTAAACCGGGCGGTGATGCCTTCAGCAGATGTGCCTGCCGGTTGGGAGATGGGCAATGCCAGCTTTGCCTTCCAGCAGCCGGGGCCGTGAGGAGGCCTAGCGTTCGGCGCTGGACAGAAGGGCAGTGGTCGGGAGCTGGACTTCTCTGCCGGGGAGCGTTTGGCTGCCTGCCTGCCTAGTTTCGAGGTGGGAGAAGGGAGGGGAGTCATCTGAGAGTCCTGTTTCCCACCTGCAGGTCCCAGCTCCCCTATGTTAGCCACTGCAGGGAACCCTGAGAGGTACTGCTAGAAAGCCCTGAGTGCCTGGGTGGAGGCCAGGCTCCCGGCAGAGGGGCGGAGTCCCAGCTAGCCCGGCGCTCCGTTCTGGGGACTGTCAAGGAAGAGCCTTTTCAATGCTTCCCCAGGCCGCCACAGTGCCAGGGTGTCAGCCCCTCGTATGCAAAGATTTAACGCTGATGATTGGAGACAGTCCCTGCCTTGTCAGCTGGCTGTGGGGTGATACCACTATGCCCCAGAGATGGCTGTCCATGAGGGAGGGGAGGAAGCCCCTCTGCATGGCTCTGGGGGGGTCTTGTGCAGACGGCTCTAGAGCAGTGAGGAGAGGCGCAGGGCCAGCTGCGACTGCTCTCAAGTCCGGTATTTCTAATGGCCAGAGGACCAGACGGGGTGGCTCTGAGTTACGACAGGGCAATCATTCCCAGGTGCCTGGCTGCTGGGTCCCAGGGTCTAACTGACCATTCCCCCAGAGATTCGCGCTCTCCACTCCGGCGTGAGGACCGGCCACGGGCATCCGGGTTTGAACTGGTGGAAGTGGGGGAGTCTCGGACTTTTGCTTGTTAAACAAGATCTGCGGACGTCAGTCACTCAGCCAGAGGTCCGGGGTCTGGTACAGGGGTGGGTGGGGGAGGATCATGCTGGTCCCTTCTGGCCTGAAAGGCGATATGGATCGGGCCTTCTGCCCAGTGCCCCCTCCCACCCGGCTGCACTGCTGCTGGCTGCTGTCTTTGGAGGGTCTGAGCCCTGCCGAGAGCTCCTCTGGCCTGTGCAACGGCTACGAACCACCAATCAGGAGGCTTCTTGGTGACATCAGCCTTTGAAATAAGGGATTGTCTCCAAATGTGAAATGGGCCAGACAGAGAATAGTGGCGAAATGCTGCCCCCTCTCCCTTCGGCCATGGGTCAGCCGGGGCTCTCCTCAGACCCCGAGTGCAGTGGGGAGCTGCCGGGAGGCCTCCCTGCATGCACTTGCAAGCGACTAGCTGGGCCTCAGCTCAGGGATGCTGTCAGCCGGGCCAGATGGCCTGTGCCGGATTTCCGGGGCAGGGCCAGATTCCCAGGGCAAGGCCGGGCCGGATTCCCAGGGCAGGGCCGGGCCGGATTCCCAGGGCAGGGCCAGGCCTGCTGGGCAGGACTAAGCAGGGTTCCCCAGGCCTTTCTGAATCTCAATGAATCCCAGAGCTCTGCAAGGAAAGTGCCACCACCCTTCTAATTCAATCTCAGCGATGTTTCTCCTTCTTGCTGGCCTCTGGTTTGATTTTGGGGGACGGTCCTGCTTTCCGAGGGGCACCCTCCTCATCAGCAGCTCCAGAGGCCCCTGGCCCAGGCCTCCCCGTGAGCTTTCCCTGGACAGAGAAGGCAGATGGGGTTATGGGGAGGGGGTTTGGAAGTAGTGTTGTCTGCAGTCCTGGGGGTGCCACTAACTCTTGGACTCCTCCCCCGAGTGCTGTACAAGGCGCAGGACGTTCTGCAGCCTGGAGAATGGGAGAGATGCTAGATGAGAGCTGAACCCCATCTGGAGCCCGTGGGAGGGGGGTCTGCTGCAGAGGGGACACTGGTCCCACCCCTGTGTGACTGGCTTCTCCAGAGCGGCTTGCAGGGTTGCTGGGGTGACTGAGCTGTGGAGCTCTGGGCAGGCTTGAGGGGGTGCTCTTGGGCTAGGGGTGTTCTGGGTGGGAGCTTGGGAGGGAAGAAGGGGTCTAGTGCCCCTGGCCCTGACTCTGGGCACTCCCTGACCTCCCCACCCCCGAGACAGGAGGGTCGAGTCCCCCCTGCTGGAACCAGGGAGTGGGCAGGCAGCAGAGCGGAGCAGAGCAGGCCGGGGAGCTCACGGAGATCTGGGAGGGCACAATGGAAATCAGTGACTCCATGGTCTGGATCTTCTTCCCGTCCTGGGCCCTCAGCAGCTTGAGACGGCTCCTTTCCAGAAACTCGCACTGAGTGCGCAAGGCATCTGTGGAGAGGGAAGCAGGGGCTCAAAGGAGGCACCCGCCTGGCCGCAGGGAGACGCAGCCTCTGGAACAGCTTTCCTGCGAGGCGAGGCCCCTGCAGCGCGGGCACTGGCTAGCAGCACTGGGGCTGGGGCAAGGTTGCCCAGGGCAGGTGGAGACGGCTTCTCAAACGCAGCCTCTAGGCAGCGGCAGGTCCCAAGCCACAGGGGTCTGGAGTGGGCTGTTCTGGGAGCTCCCATCTTGTTCCCCAGGCAGATGGGCACGTGTGCAGATCCCCGCGATGGGGTGAAGAAAGGGGCTGAAGCCATGTGCAGCCCAGGAGGAGCTTTAGCTTCCTGGGGAGAGAAGGGACAGGCCCAGTCTGCAAATCTTTGTCATAAGAGGCCTAGCAAAAATCAGTGAGCTAGGAAAGCTGGTTCCTCCACTGCCAGCCTGGCGCCGCCCTCAGGCACAGCACACTGCTACTGGCCTTGATGACATGCGGCTCCTCCTCCTCGCTAGGACATTTGAGGAGCAGTGACCCGGGCCCAACCTGTGGCGGCTGGAGCTGGCAGTCCCCTGACATGCCTGTGGGAGGCGGGGCGGTTCCTGGAGCCCGCACTGTTGCTCTTTGCGGGTCCCCTGGGGTTTAGTTCACGGGATGCAGCGGGCAGACAGGAACGAGGGCAAGGCCTCCTCAGCAGATGCTGCAGAGCCAGGGGCCAAGCCATGCTCCTTGCCCTCCCCGCGTCCCCCTAGCGTGGCTGGGGATGTGGAGGCTCTGGAAATATTCCCACCTCCCAGTCAGGTAGGCTGGGAGCGGGCATAGCCGTGAGGGAGCCCCGGGAGAGGGGCTGGGAGCCCTGGGCACGTGCCAGGGCGGGGCCAGGCCTACGGGTGCTGGGCTTGCTTGATGACCCTTTTTACCTTGGCAGCAAATCCAGCTGGCTCGGACCCCTGGCAGTGGGCTCAGCTAGTGCAGCTTGTGGGACGAGTCTGCCAGAGCCAGCCCACGGAGCCTGTGCCAAGGACTTGGGGTAGTGCCAAGGGCCTGCCCCTGGAGGGGGAGCAGGGCCTGGGCCAGGCCCAGTAAGCTGTGCTGTGTGTGGCTTGTTCCTTGTTGGATGAACATTACTGAACCTGCCCCATTGAGCCGGTCTGTGGTGGGGAGCGTGGCCGGGGCAGTTGGGCCCCGCTGTGTGACCCAGCCCATCATAGCATCAGTGCCAGGCAGACCAGGCCAGGAGCTGACTTAGCTGACTCTCCGGCTCCGGGGAGAAACTGAGCAATGGCACGAAGCTGTCGAGGGAAGCAGAGGCTTGAAATCAGGAGGCGCTGCCCGGGGGAGACCTGTGCTGCTCCAGGGGCATCTGCCAAGGCAATGGGGGAGCCCGGCCAGGGGCTATTTATACCTGGACAGGACACAGCCCTGAATGGGCCCCCAGGCCAGGCACGGGCCCCATGGCTGGGACATTGGTACCTGACCCCGGGAGCTGCCTGCTGTGGGAGCCCTGTGCATGGCCCAGACCTTTGACCAGCCTCAGCTCCTTCCCTGCGATCTGGGCTTTGATAACCCTGGTCCCGCAGCGGCCACCCCGGGACTGCACCATCCCCCCAGTACAGCCACAATGCTGCGTCTCTCTCCATCCCTGCTCTGCACCCCCAGGCTGCCTTCTGCCAGGCCCCACCACTGCCAGCTCTGGCCTTTCTGCAGCTCCCTTGCCTTGGCCTTTTTGTGCCACCCCGAGCATGGGGCGGGGAGCAGCCGGCACCTACCCAGCAGCTCTGGCTCCGGGTCCTTGAGGATTGGTGTGAAGGCGCGATAGGCGTTTTCCTGTTTCGTCCCTGCGAGAAGGAATGGGTGGAGGTGGTGCCATGGGCTGGGGTCACCGGCTCCCCTTGCTCCTCAAGGCACCACCGGAGGCCCAGTCTGTGCTGGCAGGGCAGGGAGTCCTGGGCCGACGTGGTTGGAGAGACACCGGAGAGGATGTTGGCGTGAAGCCTGCTCAGCGCTAGGACCTCCGGCTGTGGGCATCCGATTCCTGCTATGGGCCCATGGAGGGGGGGCAGATGGCACGAGGAGCCCCCCCTCAGAGAGGTGCCTTTAAAGGGAGAATTGTCCCCTGCCCCAGCCCCGCCCTGGCCAGCTGAGGTTCGGGGGGAAGGGTGGTGGTGCGGGGGGTCGGGGGGA
>ML677377.1:36996401-37011993 GCA_007922305.1 Dermatemys mawii
GGGGTGGGGGCACGGAGGGTGGGGTGCAGCGTGAGGGGGCACTAGCAGCAGACAGTCTCGACGCCCGCTGGCGATGTCACGCTCCCACGTAGTTCTTCTCGGGGAGGCTCAGCTCAGGGCTGCTGCTGGGGCTGAGGAGCGTCCCGGGGGGCCCGCAGCTCATCAGGGCCCTCCCCCGGGGGGGGCCGCCCTCCTTGGCGGGAGCTCGCTGACGTAGCAGAAGCTCTCGCTGTAGTTGGGTTTAAAGCTCTCCACGACGTCCTTGGAGACTCCAGCCCATTCCTCCAAGAGAGCCAAAGGCAGGTTAAAGGAGGTCCCTGCAGCCCACTCCAGGGCCACCCCACAGCCCAGCCGAGGGGCCCCGCTCCCCCCAGGTCAGAGCCGAGGGTCACGCTGGACCTGTCCTGCAGGGATGAGGCAGCACCCACCGGGCTCCTGGAGGCACCTGCAGGGAGCCGGGGCCAGGCTGAAGCGATCAAGAGTCCTGTGGCACCTTAAAGACTAACAGTCCTGTTGGAGCGTGAGCTTTCGTGGGATGGATGCAGGGGAAGGTTACTTAGGCCTCAGTATGTTTGTTAGTCTTTAAGGTGCCCCAGGACTCTGTCGCTTCGGCAGATCCAGACTAACGCGGTCACCTCTCTGATTCTTGGGACCAGGCTGGCGGCTGATGGGTGCAGCCCCTTAGCGTGAACCTCCCCATGACGGTGAGTCTGAGGCCAGGGTGACTGGCCCGGGCCCGCGGGGCTCCAAGGCGGGGTAACCCCAGCAGCGCAGCCCTTCCTGCTCAGCCCGGAGCCTGGGCTTCAAGCCCTCCGCATGCACTGGGCTACGGAGCCTGAGAAGCAGCAGCCACACTAGGAGGGCGAGCTCCACAGCGGAGCCCCGCGGGCCCATGTCAGGTGCCCGGCCTCTGAGACTCACAGCTGGGGGTCTTGTTTGCAGTGTGGAGGTACCGGAGTCGGGCCTGAGGCTGGGGCATCTCTGGCTGTGATATGCCCAGGCTGGCTGGCCAGGACACGGGCACAGGGGCTGTCAGTGTCTCGGGTTTGCGGACGTGCTCTAGGGTAACACGGCAGGCGGGGCAGACGTGGGCGCGTCCCCCGGGGGAGCTGAACCATCGCCAGCAGGAAAGAGCCCATCTGTCCGTCTGTCCCAGATCTCCAGGGAACAGGGGCTCCATCTGTGGGTGCCTGGCTGAGTATCCCAAGGAGCAGGTCCCCGGCCCAGCCCAGCCCAGCCCATCAGCCCCTCCCAGCCCAGCGCCGTGTGGCTGGCCTGCTGGCACCGCCCCGTCGGCCCCCCTGGCCCCAGCCTGTCGTCCCCCCTGCCCAGTCCGGCCCGTCGGCCCCCCCGTCCCCAGCCCAGCCTGGCCTGTCAGCGCCCACATCTCCAGACCAGCCCAACCCATCAGCCCCCACCGTCCCTGTCCCAGCCCCTCCCGGCCCGTTGGCCCCCCTGTCCCCGGCTGAGCTCTCTTACTGGGAAGTTGCCCTGGTGGGTGTTGAAGAGCTCGTCGAAGTTCTTGCTGGGGTTGGGGATTCTGGGCATGAGAATGATCCAGACTCTGCAGAAGGGGGAAGGAGGACGTTGTTTAGTGAGGACGGGCAGCCCCTGGGCCCTGGCACCGGGGGGCGTCCTCTCACTCAGCCCTCCCGCCCTGTTCCCCGGCTCAGCCCTGCTCCCACCCTGTGTCCCGCCCGCAGAGCTGACCCAGCGTGGGGGGTGTCAGAGTGGGGGGGGGCCTGCACCCCCACTTCCTGGGATTCACCGTGACTCTCAGCCAGCCAGTAGGCTGGAAGGTTTATTAGGGATGACAGGAACCCAGTCCAAACCAGAGCTCGTAGGTACACACAGGACCCCTTCGTCAAGTCCCTCTTGGGGGCAGGGAGATTAGACCCCAGATTTGGGCTCCCTCCTCTTCCCCAGCCAGCTTCTAACCCCCGGTACAGAAACTGCCCATCTCCCCCTCAGCCACTCCCCAGCCTTTGTTCAAGTTCCCGGGCAGATCTCACCTCTCCCAACCCCTGCCCTGGGCTTGGGTTACAGCTCTCAGATATCTCCCTTCCAGAGAAACCTCCCATCTCCCGTGAAAGTCCTGTGCCAAATCCGCCCTGCTCCCTGTTCCGCACAGGGGGCTCACCCAGGTGTGGGTCACTGCTCTGCTCTGAGTCCCAGCAGCGGGCTGGGCTCCTCTGCCTTACTGGACTGGACCTGCACACGGACTGGGAAGCAGCGAGGACTCACCTTTCCATTCGGATCAGCAGAATGACAAGGACCAGGAAGAGCATCAAGGAGGCCATGGGGAGAACCACGTGAATCCAGAACCACAAGGCCTGCTCCTCGGCCCTGCCTACGGAAGAGAGGCACAGCAGGTGATGTGGAGTGGTCCGACTGTAGAGGGGAGGGGCAGAGAGGCCAGGGGGCTGTTCCCTGCGGGGAGCAGACAGGATCCCCACACAGCTGGGGATGCAGGTAGAATCTTACTGATTCTTCTCCAGGAGACAGCCCTCCTCTCCACCCCAACCACACCTCCCAGCCAGGCTCCCGTGGCCTCACACCCCTGTGATGGAACGGAAATGCTCTTAATGTTTCCTCTGGATAGTGTGTGGATGCCTCAGTTTCCCCTGCGCACTTCTTGAGTGTCTGTGTGGAGGGATAAGGGCGTGTAGTTGGTGCAGAGCAGAGAGACAGTGTAAGTAAGTAGTTGATGGCCTGTCTAGGGCCTGGCCCTTCCCCCTCTCTGCAAGGTGTTAGGTAAGGCTGAGAACAAAGAGGTCAGCTGACCTCCTGACCAGGCGGAGTGGGGGGGGGAAACAAAGAAAAAAAAGGAGGGGCTAAAAAGGAAGTTTCAGTCTAAATCTGGCTGAAAAAGGGGGAGAGCCCTAGACAGGCTGCCTGGCTCCCTGCCCCCCACAAATGAACCCAGCGAAGGGGCCGCGTTTGCTGTACCTACAAGCTCAGTGTTAAATCATGCTGCTGTCATCTAATAAATCTCTTGTCGCGGAGTCCCCGGGGCGATGGTCTGGAACCGCTCCCTATGAAGCCAGTCAGGACTTCGGGGGGCGGGGGAAGCTTCTTCTCCGTAAACAGCCTGTCTCCAGGGCTAGGAGCTTCACAGCTTCCACCTTCCTGGGTCTGACCTCGGAGCATTCGGCACCTTCTGCCCCTCCGTGCGCTTCCCGCAGCGAGCCCAGCCAGGCAGGGTCCTGGGGAAGCCTGTGGGTCTGCACCCAACTCCACAGTCAGACGTGACTCTCAGCCAGCCAGTAAAACAGGTTTATTAGATGACAGGTACCTGGTCTAACACAGACCATGCAGCAAATACGACCCCTCAGCTGGATCCATTTTGGGGCCAGGGAGCCAGGCCAGCCTGCCTGTAGCTCTCTGCCTCTTCCCAGCCAGACCCAGACTGAAACTCACCCCCAGCTCCTTTGTCTCCTTCCCGGGCACGAGATCAGGTGACCTCTTCCCCCTACCTGGAGTCAGGTTACAGCTTCAGGCATGGACACCTTCACACAATAGTCAGAGGAGCCATTGAGCATTTCTATTCCGTCACACCTCTGTTTTACTGGCTGGCTGAGAGTCACGTCTGACTGTGGAGTTGGGGTGCAGGTCCCACGGGCTTCCCCAGGACCCTGCCTGGGTGGACTCGCTGGGGGAAGTTCACAAAGGGGCAAAAAGGTGCTAAATGCTCCGAGGTCAGACCCAAAAAGGTAAAAGCGGTGAACTGTGAAGCTCCTTACCCTGGAGACAGGCTGTTCACACAGAGGAAGCTTCCCCCTGGAGTCCTGACTGGCTTCGTAGGGGGCAGGTCCAGACCATCGCCCTGGAAACTTCGTAACCACCGCAATCACTGCACCTTCCCTCCCACTAGCTTCCACACACACCGTCCTGCCTCGCTCAGCTCCATTTGCAATGCAGCTGCACCCTGTGGCTTTGGCCACGTTCCCCCCTTGCTCTACATCTCGCCCTGGGCTTCCCCTTCTCTAGGGCAGCAAGTCACTGCCTGTCTCCTTGCTTATGCAACTACAAATAATAATACGACCAACATCTTCCCTCTTGTTGGGCCCAGGACACCCCTAGCACAACCCAGGCCGGGGCAGCTCGGAAACCCTGGCCGCGAGGGGTGTCCCCTACCCTTGTCTGTCGCGTTGTTGCCCCAGAAGACGGGGACACTCCACTCGCTCCAGAGTTGGGTGGTGCCGCAGTACTGGTTGATCTTGCTTTTCACGCAGAAGGTGTAATACTTCTCGTAGTCCACGCTCGGGAAGGAGAAGATCTTTCCACTGACCAAGTGCTCCTGGGGCAGAGACAGAAGGTCCCGTGCACGTGAGACAGAGTGGGCGGCTGGGCGCACACAGAGATCTGCTGAGAGCCTGCTCTGAAACGTGGCCTGGCTTCCTCCTGGCTGAGCTCACCACGCGACTGGAGAATGGGGCTCAGCCCTGCTACCGTCTCCCTCCCCTGTCCCTGTCCACGAGCTACAGGCGCAGTCCCCCTCCCCTGCATGGCGTGGGCTCATGCCTGTTACCCGGGGCGCCTGGCTGCAGCCAGCTATAGGCACAGGAACCTCACTCTGCCTGAGTCCCAGCGCCCTGGAGCCTTGCAGGGACAGGTCACGTGTGGCGTAGGGGGCTCCCTCAGGCTGCACTGGGCTCCCAGGGGGCTGACGGGTTCCCAGAGCGAACGTGTTCGTGGTGGGGTAGGAGGAGAATGGGCTGGGGCCTGCAGCCTGAGACGGGGCATTTGGGGCACGTGAAGGGGGATTTGAAACCAGAAGAATCCTCAGGTGCAGTGAAGCAGCAGCATTAACTTAGCCCCAGGTTGGCCTGGCCCACAGCCCCGACACCCAGGGGCACTGGGAAGGGCACTGGGAAGGGCAGTGACTGTGAGCCCTGGGGTAACAGTGGCAGCGGATGATGGGCTGTGGCCCTTGAGGCCCCCACACAGGACAGCTATTACCATCCAGCTGGTGTCCTGGTTGCTCTTGTATCTGACAGCATGTTCCAAGCAGTGGGGCTTGTGGTACAGGGAGTCCCAGGTCAGCTGCAGCTGGTTGTTGCTTATGTTCTGGACGGTCAGGTTCACCGGCGGGGCAGGTTTCACTGCAACACAGACAGTGTGGAGCTGGACTAGACCCCCACTCCGTTCCCGCCGCCGAGTCCCAGAGCCCGTGGAGGGGAGGGAGGGGCCATTAGAATGCCCCATGCTCTGAACAGGGAGCCACTGCCCGGGCCAGGTGGAATCCACAGGTGCTCCTCACCCCCACGGGGCACATGAGGCCTAGGTGCACCGAGGTGAATGTCTCTCCAGCCCCCAGGCCCTGCACGAGTGGCACGGCCAGCCCCCAGGCCCTGCACGAGTGGCACGGCCAGCCCCCAGGCCCTGCACGAGTGGCACGGCCAGCGCCCAGGCCCTGCACGAGTGGCACGGCCAGCGCCCAGGCCCTGCACGAGTGGCACGGCCAGCCCCCAGGCCCTGCACGAGTGGCACGGCCAGTCCCCAGGCAGCTGGCCCGTGTGGCAGAGAGTGGAGAAGTGGCCAGCACTTGTGTGATGGGTGGGGCTCCCCTCAAAACCCCTCCCAGACCCTTCCACATGGGGCCGCAGAAAGGCCCTATGACGGGGTGTTCACCCCAGTGGTGCCAGAACTGTGCAGGGGGGCCTCATACGTTTTTAAAGGGGGGGGTCTGGCACATGTGACAAGCAGGGAGGAGGGTGGATGTGATCTCAAGAGTTTCACTGGAGGGGGGGAGGCTTTTCTGAAGGGAGATACCTGGAGCTGTAACCTGAGATGAGAAGGGGGAGGGGAGATGACACCTGGGGCCCGGGAAGTGAACAAAGGAAGGAGACGACTGCAGGGTTTGGAGTGGGTAGAAGCTGGCTGGGGAAGAGGAGGGAGCCCGGATTTGGGGTCTTATCTCTCTGCCCCCCAGAAGGGCCTGACTAAGGGGTCCTGTTTGTACTGACAAGCTCTGAGTTGGATTGTGTTCCTGGCGTCTCAAATAAACCTTCTGATCCACTGGCTGGCTAAGAATCACTGTGAATTCCAGGAAGTGGGGAGTCTGGGAACTGGACTCCCCCACCCCCTGTGACAGCTGGTGGTAGCGGTGGGATGCACTGCGCCCCGGGAACAGCACTTCCTGCAGTAAGTAATTGGGGAGCAGTATAACAAAGGGGGATTGACAGGAACCAGGTGTGCTGAAGATCCAGAGAGAAGTGGTTTCGGGGGGCGGAGGAGCTACGCTTAACCCCGAGAGTGTGTGACCAGCGAGACGGTCCATTGCAGCAGCGGGGTCCCCTTGGGCACTGCGGTGAGCAGTCCCGGGGTGAAGAGTGGCAGCTCGACCCTGGGAGAGTGGTGGTGAGAAGGGCTGGCACACAAGGGGGTTCCTCCTGGAAACCGTGGGAAGCGGAGAGCACAGGCCTGCGAGTGGCCAGCAGGAAGATGTATGCCAAGCGCCTTAAGAGCGACCTGGTGGAGCTGTGCCGGCAGCGGGGACTGCGCATTGCGAGGCTGACCAAAGAGCAGCTGATAGCGCAGCTGGAGGAGAAGGATCGTGTGGATGCACCGAGCCCCGCCTCTGAGGGGAGCTGCCCGGCAGACGGAGCGCCAGCCCCGGTGCCTGACCCGATAGGGAGGGGGCAGACTGCTGCGGAGGACATCCCGATGCCCCTCTCACCTGTGCCTAGGGTAGGGGTTGGGGGAAGCCCCGCGAATACCGAGGGCACCCAGACCCCGGCAGCCAGCAGGGGATCCTCCCAGCGGGGTTCCCCAGCCCTGGAACGGAGACACTTTGGATATGACTGAGAGATGAGACTGAGAGAGTTGGAAGACAGAGAGAAGGAGCGACAGGACCGAGAAAAACAGCATCAGCATGAGATGGAGCTGGCCAGGCTGAGGAGCAGTGAGGCCCCGGCTGCGGTGGGTGACGGGGGATCCAAGACTGCGAGGAGGAGCTTTGAAAAGGGCATCATGGCCCCGCGTAAGGAAGGGGAGGATATAGATGAATTCCTGACGGCCTTTGAGATGGCCTGTGAGGTGCGCAGGGTTGACCCCGCAGACAGGCTCTGGTGTCTCATACCCTTACTAGACCCCAAAGCCGTGGCGGTGTACGGCCTAATGGAAGCAGCAGAGAAAGGGAACTATGACCTGTTCAAAAAGGCCCTGCTACACGAGTTTGGGCTGACTCCCGAGATGTACCGGGAAAGGTTCCGGAGGCAGGAGAAAACCCCTGAGGGCCCATATCTAGAACTGGCCATTTGCATGGAGGGGTATGCCCACAGATGGGCAGATGCGGCCCAGACGAAGGAGGACCTGGTTAAAATGATTGTGCTGGAGCAACTGTATAACCGGTGCCCATCCAACCTAAGGCTGTGGTTGGAGGAACAGAAGCCAGAGAACCCGCGACACGCCGGACGGCTGGCCGACGAGTTTGTGAAGAGCCGGCCAAGAGGTGGCCGGGAGGAGTCTCAAAGGAACAGACCCACCACGATGCAGCGAGAGAGTCACCACAGGACCTCCCAAAGAGGGAATATGGAGAACTCCTTCAAAAGGGGACTGTCCAGCATCAGGACCGACCGCCCCTCTCGAGGGGACCCAATGGGACATGAGCTGCTATAATTGTGGCCGGAGAGGCCACATACAGGCCCAGTGCCCCAAGCTCAAGGACAGCCTGAGCAGACCGAACCCCTACAGGGTTAACTGGGTACGGACCCAGCCCGACGAGGGGCAGACAGCCCAGGTAAGGGGGGCTGGCAGCTTACCCCCTGCTCAGGAGGGACGAGTGCCCCAGACCAGCTCCTCTGGGGGGCTGGACACTCAGGACTCTAGGTGTCATCTCCCCTCCCCCTTCTCATCTCAGGTTACAGCTCCAGGTATCTCCCTTCAGAGAAGCCTCCCCCCCTCCAGTGAAACTCTTGAGATCACATCCCCCCTCCTCCCTGCTTGTCACAGCACGTCCACTCTTCACCAGGGCGGACCCCACCCCTTTCCCCTCCTCTTTCCCCTGAGGTCACACCCTCTGGCCAGGCCAGAGTGGGGCCCAGCCAGGGGGGAGCTGCGGGGAGCCAGGGTGGACCCTCCACCTGCCCAGGAGTGTTGGGAGGGCTGAGAGCTGGCCCGTGTCCCCGCCTAGAGTCAGGGGAGGGGCTCACAGCTTCACCATGGTCAGGCTGCAGCTCTGAGCCCCCGCCGGAGCCGGGTTGGGGAGAGCCACGTGTGCAGCTGTGGGGAGTCTGAGTCCCTCCACCTGCCCTGAGTGGGGCACGCAGGGCGGACACCCTGGGGGTGGAGCCTGGAAGGGGCTGGCGGTCCCCGGGGTCCCCACTGCTGTGAGAGCTGTAATGCCCGTGGTTCACCCCACACCAGCCCTGGCAGGGCTGCACCTTGGGGGAGGGAGACTGAGGCTCGGGGCCAAGTGCTGCTTGGCGGTGGATCCCCTCTGGCGGGGGGTGGGGCTGGTATAAAGCTCAGACGCGAGAGCCCCTCTCTGGGCCCAGTGTGGAGAGGAGGAAGCCCCGTGTGTGGAGCAGAAGCCTGGAGCCTGACCCTGAGGGACAGGGTTACCCCCATGGCTGGCGGAGAAGGAAGCCTGTGGAGGTCAGAGTGGGACGAGGCCCAGGGATATGGCAGCCCCTTGGCTGCTGATTGTAGGGTCCCCACCAACTACTGGGAAGTGGCACAATCTTGAGCTGGGAAGACTCCCTGGAATGGCACCCGGACAGTTGGCCCAGTGCACCTTCGTCACCCTGCAAGGGGCAGGGTGTGGTGCTCTGACCGGGGGGCCAAGCCATGGAGAGGAAGCACAGAGAGCAAGAGGGGCCGTGGCGAGAGTGACCAAAGGAAGGGGCATCAGATGGGACAGAACTAATCTCCAGGGGCAGCCAGAAGGGGGAGCCCCAGCAGTGAGCAGAAGACTCATTGCAGGCCCTTGCTGGTTCTTTTCAGGAGATGGGATTCAAGGGGCTCAATCTCACTAACCAGTCCTCTCTGACTAGTCCTCTCTGACTAGTCCTCTCTGACTAGTCCCGTTCCAGCTGATACTGGCCCTTTCAGTGAGCGGCGCTGACACTCAGCAGCAGCAGCCCACTATCCGTATAACGTCCTCAGGCATCAGGGACTGGCCAGCTCCTGTGTATCTCATGCCACCGGAGTCCCTGGGCCCCTGGGTTGGGAAGGGGGCATGTGAAACCTCAGGGCCTTGGTATCTTTGGGGGGAAGCTGGGCAGGGGCGTGGAACCTGCGTTTAGGGTGTGAACCCTTCTCCTTTGCTGCTGCTCTGTAATCCTCAGACCTGACTTGAACCAGGGGACGCCAGCGGGACAACAGCAGGAATCTTTGGACTCATGCAGACCTGTTCTGTCTCTCCCCCCTTCATCCCTCTGCCCCCCAGGAGTGTGTGACCGACAGTGCCAGCCTCCCTTCACCTCTTCCCAATGGGCAGCGGCCGCTGGGCTGGGACTTAGAGCGGGGCAGGGGGTGCCCTGTCTGGAGTGTCTGCACCAGCATGGGCCACGGGCGTGAGCTTGCTGGTGCAGCTGGAGCTGGGCCCTTCCCTACCTAGGTCCTGCAGCTTCATGGCTTTGGTGGGGATGATGAGGCTCCTGCCCTCCTGGCTGGCGTTGACGTGGATGAAGAAGGGGCGGAACTGGATGATCTCGCTTTGGTCGAACCAGCAGCCTGTGTTGATGCCCTTCTCCTGGAGGTAGTGCTTGCATTCCTTGGCTGACGGGTGGTTTTCGTTCCTGAGGCACAGAGCAGGCTATGGGGAGAGCTCAGCAATCAAGGGCAGCAGAAGAGCCAAGCCTGGGTTCCTTGCTCCTGTGGGTGCTGCCCGCAGCGCTGCTTTTGGAATGAGCTCTGCAGTGCCCTTGTGCTAGGTGCAGGGCACCTTCCCTCCCAGGACTTCGTGTGCCTGGGGAGGACTCCGAATGCACCTGCTCTGGGCTTGTTCTGGGGCTGAGGAGCAGGTTGGGCACTGCTGCGGTTCTGAGTGGGGAATTCACTGGCTCTGTTAGACTGGGGGCTGGGCTGACCCCGGCTTCCCAGGTACGTGGCGTGCCAAGGGAGGTGTCCAAGCTGCTCCCCACAGAAGACATAAAGGGCCCGTGAGAGAAGCCTGTCCCCCATTGGGTGTCGCCAGCTGCATGGCTCTGCGTGCCGGCAGGGAGGGCTCAGTTCTGGGCTGGCACGAAACGAGCACTCTCAGGTTCCCCAACCTGCCAGGCTGCCCCCTGGGGTTCTGCTGTGGCAGTGCCCTGGCTCCCCGAGCCTCGGAGTCTGGCTCTTGGGGACCTTCCTAAGAATTGTCTTGGTGGCATCTGCTCTCCACTCCCCTCAGCCCACGGGCACCACCTGCAGCGGGTGCCGCCCGGAGCAGGCACCACCCGGAGCAGGCACCACCCACAGCGGGCACCACCCGGAGCGGCACCACCCGGAGCAGATACCACCTGGAGCAGGCACCACACACAGCAGGCACCACCTATAGCGGGCACCATCCGGAGCAGGCACCACCTATAGCGGGCACCACCCGGAGCAGGCACCACCCAGAGTGGGCACCACCCAGAGTGGGCACCACCCGGAGCGGCACCACCCAGAGTGGGCACCACCCGGAGCAGGCACCACCCGGAGCAGGCACCACCCGGAGCAGGCACCACCCACAGCAGGCACCACCCAGAGCGGCACCACCCGGAGCAGGCACCACCCAGAGCAGGTACCACCCAGAGCGGCACCACCCAGAGCGGCACCACCCGGAGCAGGCACCACCCGGAGCAGGCACAGCAGGCACCAGCCACAGCGAGCACCACCCGGAGCAGGCACCACCCGGCACGGGTACCACCCACTGTGCCCTCTTGCCTACCGGCCCCATCTCAGCCACTCCCTCTTGCTTTCTCGCGCCACAGGGCTGCCAGGCAGAGCCCTCCCCCAACCTCCAGCCTCCCTGGTGGCAGGGGCGGGAACCGTTCCCACTGCGTCCTGCTCTGCATGACGCCTGGGCACAATGAATGCCCCATAATGCATAACGAGGTCCTTGAGCATCCCCTGGGAACCAGCGCCCTTCCTGGAGGACGGCTACAGGCCTTGCACTTGTCTGCTTGGGTCGTGCTACTGGGAACACACCCCACAGGACGAGATACGAGTAGTCCAGCCCCCAAGAAGAGCTGCCTACCTTGGGGGAAAGTACCAGTAATAGAGCGAGTAATTGGCTGCCGGCGTCTCCTTGCTGCCCCACGTACAGGTCAGGTACTCATCGTTGAAGACGACGCACTCCACGCCTGTAGGGGAAGCACATTTTGTGGTTGAGTGACCAGCTGCAGAATCAGGACGAACCCCAGGAGCCCTGGTGCCCGATCCCTGCTCTGCCCTTTGAAGGAAGTGATTGGCAAAGCCAGCGCTGTGTCTGCGGGGAGCACGCCAATGGCCGACCCCCCGGGGGTGTCAGACAGTAGCATGTCCGTACATTCTGGGGGGAGCATGTGCTACAGAGCAGGCTCTAGTCCCTGCCTCTCCCACAGCAGAGGATTTATCGGGGTTATCTGTGCCCCCAGAACGCCCTCTCTCCCATAGGTTGTGCTTGGATTATGGCAATGACTGAAGATAGAAAAGCCAGCCGTGGCTGGGTTTGGGGGTGTTGGTGTGTTCAGAGGAATACGTTCATTGGAAGACCATTGTGCAAGGGGTTTTTAAACGATGAGCAGTTAGCACGAGCCAGTTCAAACCTGCACTTAGCACTTTGCTCTCTGGGCTCAGTCTGAGATGCTGGGACAGTGCAGAGAACTGGAGACCCCTGCTCAGTTTGGGCTTTGTTGAGTTCCCATCTGAGGCTCCCATATCAGAGCTGTAAAGCTTTCCGTTCTGTTCAGATTCTTATCTTCCCTCCTCCGCTGCCTTCCGGTGCATGACGCGATTGAACTGACATCTGCCGCACGGGGCAGATTCTTTCTCCCTTTCACTCTTAGCAGGAAGTTATGTAGGGATTGGGGGCGGTGGGGGGAGCATTCGTTGGCACATGCCCAGGGCTCTGGGTCTGTACTAACAAAGGCAGGCTGGAGACGTGTGCCAGGCCCCTGGCACAGAACGTGCTGAGGTCAGTGCTAGTTTTTAGTTCCTGGGGGACTTTCTCCTGGTGGTGAACAGTTCTCCTGCTTCAGAAGAGCAGACCTGTCAACCAGTCCACGGCTCAGAACTTTTGGTTCCTGGAACTTTAGCTCTCCCGCGCCCAAGCCCTTGAGCGCAGTGAAGATCTGGACCAGGATCTGGAACTCAGCTCTAGGTTCTCTGGGAAGCCGACCCAGGGAGAGGAGGCCAGGCGTGCCACGCTCCCGAGAGCCCATGTTGCTGAGCCGCACGGCAACGTTCGGCACTGGCTTGAGTTTCCTGGGGGCTCAGGACTTAGTGCCCAAGTGACGGGGGCATTTGCGATGATCCGGTGTCTGAGAGCTGGAGAAGGCAGGGGGTGTGGCACATCTTGACACCCCTGGATTGGAGAGGACCGGAGTTGGGGTTCTGCTTTCAGACAATTGGACCGATTACAAAAACCAATGCCTAGCACTGAGATCCCAACTTCACTCTCCTTGGGAAACTCTTGGGGCAGGTTTGAGCCAAAGCTCCCCGGCACATGTTGAGTGGAGAGAGAAAAGGAAACGAGAAACGCTTTGGGAGTAAAGAGAGCATCTCAGAACTGGCGTCTCTTGCGAATGGGGCATTGGCTGTGGGCCACCTAAGAGCACAGCCAGCTCTGACCTAGTCCCAGCCTCCCCAGGCCAGGGGAGCAAGGGTTTTACAAGAAGTAATCGCTCTGGTTTCATTCTACCCAGCACACAGTCCCTGGTGGGAAGGGCAAGTGGGTCTGAGACTGGACAATTAGACTCCTAAAAACAGGACACGGCTGTCACATTATTCAAATTATCTGGGATCATATAGATCATTGGTGCAACCAGGGTCCTGTAGGGGCACCAAATATTAGGTAAAAGGGGTCATATAAGGTGTCTACGACCAGGTTATGATCTGCTGGTTATGATTATGCTATCTGTATGTGTGTATCAGTTTTGTAGAGGAAGTTATGAATATTGGCTCTGTACTGTCTGTCTTTCCAAATATTGTGCAAGGCTACTGGGGACATTTTCAGAATCCTTGGTGTTAGCTGGGCTTACCATGCTTGATGGCCCATCAAGGACTATCAGCTACACAATGAACTTTGCAGATGCGCATCCACACCTGAGCTTCCCCAGGAATGTGGCCTGGCTGGTCAGGAACTGAATTTTGGAGAGTCATGTAACTGGACCACATGGCTCTGAGTCCATTTTACAACTAGACCCTGCATGGAAAGAAGGAGGCGGTCTCCACCCACAAGTGGAAGTCTATATAAACCTGGGAGAGGGACCCCTATTTTGTCTTCAATCTCCAGTCTCCAGCCTGGCTCCTACTTCTGGATGGGACTTTGCTACAAAGGGGCGGTCTGGCCAAAGGATTGATGACCCATTCCTCCAGGGAATGTATTCCAGAGACTCTGATTTGAACCTGCAGTTATTCTACAACTGATGCAAGCCATTACTGCATGTACTTGATTTCCTTTAACCATTTCTAACCCTCACCTATATCTTTTTCCTTGTATAATAAACCTTTAGATTTTAGATTCTAAAGGATTGGCAACAGCGTGATTTGTGGGTAAGATCTGATTTGTATATTGACCTGGGTCTGGGGCCTGATTCTTTGGAATTGGGAAGAACTGTTTTCTTTTATTTGGGGTACTGGTTTTCATAACCATTTGTCCCCAGGACAGGTGGCTGCTGGTGGTGATACTGGGAAGCTGGAGTGTCTAAGGGAATTGCTTGTGTGACATGTGGCTAGCCATTGGGGTGAAACCAAAGTCTTTTCTGTTCGGCTGGTTTGGTTTGCCTTTAGGGCAGAGAAACCCCAGCTTTGGGCTCTAGTTGCCCTTTTGGAAGCAATTTGTCCTGATCTGACACTCTCAGTGGGTCACACCAGGACCAGCACCGTCACAACGGCCCAGGAGAAACACACCAGATTGTAAGTGACAACCTCCCCTCTGCCTGGCCTCAGTACGGTGGGGTTAGCCTGCTCTTCTGGGGAGCCCCTGGCCCAGGGCGAATGTGTGGACGGGCCTGCTACGTCTCTGGCTCTCCCAGAGCCCTTCATGTACAAGTTGGCGGGTTGTGCGCTGGCTGCCAGCAGCAGCAATTCCCCGGCCAAGGGTGGTTCTGAATCAGGCTGAGATGGGCCAGGATTGACTGAGCTCTCTGCATGACACCCAGGCCAGAGGAAGGGCTGCGGGGTCTCCTCAGCCCAGCAGCTTGACTTGTCCCAGGCAGGGCCAGCCTAAGGCCGAGGGCCCAGCCCGTGGTGTCATTTGCGGAGACCAGAATCTCAGCTTTCATTTAAAAAATAAACTTTGTTGCTAGCTCCCCCCTGCTCCCCGAAATGTAAAGCAAGACGTGTGACCGGAGTATACCTGACTCATGCCTGAGTCTGCAAAGAGCCTGAACCAAGAGCCCCAAGCGGTGGGGGGTTGAATTCCCAAACCTTCTGCCACTCCAAGGCTTGGGGTGGGGCTATTGGGCCCCTTGTGGCATGTGCCTAAGGCTCTGCCTTGCCTTGCCATGGCTCCTGAGCTCAGGAGGAGGCGGTAAGTCTGCTCTGGGATCCCGGAGAGAGGCTGTGTGGAGAATCCCCAGGGCATGATGCTGTTTCACTATGACCTGGCCTCCCTGCTAGGAGCTGCCCCACAGCTGGGGCTTTGCCACTGCTGGGTGCCAGTTGGTTCCTGTGCAGCGAGAGCTCGTTACTAGACAGAATAGTCTGTGGGGCGAGTAACACCCCCCCACATCGGGAACACGCTCCACAGCACACCCCCCGGCTTCCCTTTGTGGACCACGGCACAGAATGGTGCTGTCTCCTAACATGTCTTGCTCCCTCTCCCCATGCTGTGGGGCCCAGGGAGGCTGGGTCTGGTCAGGGGAGGGTGCTGCGCCCAGCCTGGAAGAGCCAGTTCTCCAGTGACCGCTAGCTACAGCTGATAAATTCCTCACCCTGCTGCTCTGCCCCCATCTGCTGAAACTTCCCCTGGTTCCTCTTCTTTGCAAACCCAATGGCGGAGGCAGTGCCCCCTCCCCGGGCTGAGCGCCCGGCAGCCTGCAAGGCCCTTCCCTGCCAGGCTCTGCTGAACCCCCAGGCCTGCGTGTGACACTCTGAAGCCTGGAAAGTC
Source organism: Dermatemys mawii (assembly GCA_007922305.1). Lineage (NCBI taxonomy): Eukaryota > Metazoa > Chordata > Testudines > Dermatemydidae > Dermatemys > Dermatemys mawii. The sequence goes on from ML677377.1 coordinate 37,011,628, forward strand.
CCTGCTGAGCTGGCAGGCCGGGCTGTGGTGAGCAGCCTTTGTAAACAGCTGCAGGACGCAGGCTCGAGGGCCTGCCCTGGCTGTGGTCAGTCAGCAAAGAGAAACCAGGGCAGCAAAGTGGGCCATGCCCTGAGCCGGGGCCTCTGGGCCCAACCCTGTCAGAGCCCCCAGCCCCTAGAGCTGGGACTACCCGGAGTGCAAGGGCTGCTCTGGGGGCAGACTCCTGGGGGTGCCTCAGGGCTGGGCTCGGTGGGGCTCCTGCTCAGAGCTCCTCCGGGGGTAGAGGACACGGCACATCCCATATGGCAGGGGTGTGTGTGTGTCTCAGGCAGAGCTCTGCCGGGGATACAGGACACGGCGGCGCGG
>ML677377.1:37029909-37040435 GCA_007922305.1 Dermatemys mawii
GGGATGAGCCCCGTGGCTGGGGGGTCCTGTCCCGGGGGGGGGAGGATGAGTCCCGTGGCTGGGGGGTCCTTTCCCGGGGAGGGGGGGGATGAGCCTTGTGGCTGAGGGGTCCTGTCCCGGGGCAGGGAGGGGGATGAGCCCCGTGGCTGGGGGGTCCTGTTCCGGGGAGGCGGGGGTTGAGCCCCGTGGCTGGGGGGTCCTGTCCCCGGGGGGAGTGAGGGGCGATGAGCCCCATGGATGAGGGGTCCTGCCCCGGTGAAGATCAGTGGGTGAGGTGGGGAAGCCCCCTCCCTCAGTGTGGGCTGTGGCAGGGGCCAGGAGGGCAGGATCACCTCCTTTCTCTCACTGTCTAGTCCCGTGTCCCCAGGGTGGGCTGCCAGGGGAGCTCATGGTTTGTGGGGCCGCGCTGCCGGGCCGGTTCCCTCACTCCTCTCTTCACAGGATGAGCTCACCGCTCTAAATGTGAAGCAGGGTTTCAATAATCAGCCAGCTGTCTCTGGAGATGAACATGGCACTGCCAAAAATGTCAACTTCAATCCAGCTAAGGTGAGATCCCTGCAGGGCTGGGGGGCCAAGCCCCACGCCATCGAGTCCCCGGGTAGGACTTGTTCTTAGTGATTTCTGCACCCAGACTGGTGTTGATGAGTGTGGTGGTTTTGGGCCTTCTGTGGCCCACAGCCAGTGCCTTTGGGACAGGACTTCTAGGGTGGACAGGTTTACACTCTTGTGATAATCTGGCCTGTCACCTTCCCAAGGCTAAGCTCTAGGAGTGTCTGTCCTCCTTTGTGGTGGTGGGCTGCTCTGTCCCCCAGCTTGGTGGGAGAGTCGTCTGCTCAGCTCCTGGCCCACAGTGTCAGGGAGGAGGTATACTGGGGTGGCTGATCTTTATCTAGCGCTGTTGATAACTAGGACCTAGATCAGGGGTGGACAAACTATGGCCCATGGGCTCCTCCTAACCGGCCCTTGAGCTCTGGCTGGGGAGGCTGCTCTGGCCCCTCCTCCCATCTCTCTCACCCACAGCCTCAGTGAGCAGCACTCCTGGAGGCGGGGCTGTGTGACAGCGGGGCTGGCTCCGGGGCAGATACGCTGTTCTGAGCGATGGTGTGGTAAGGGGGCTGGGCCGGGGGTTGGATAAGGGGCAGAGGATGGGGAATGGGAGCGTTTGATAGGGTGTGGGAGCCCCAGAAGGCCTGTCAGGGGGTGGGGGTGTGGCTAGGGGTCAGGGCAATCAGGGTACAGGGAACAGGGGGGTTGGATAGGGGATGGGGTCTTGGGGAGGTGGTTAGGGGTCGGGGGGGTCTCTGGAGGGGGTAGTTAGGGGACAAGGAGCAGGGAGGGTTCGATAGGTCGGGGATTCTGAGGGGGGCGGTTGGGGGTCGGATAGAGGTTGGGGCCAGGCTGTTTGGGGAGGCACAGCCTTCCCTACCCGGCTCTCCACACAATTTTGAACCCCAGTGTTGCCCACGGGCCAAAAAGTTTGCCCACCCCTGACCTAGATGCCCCATCCTCACAGACCACTGGCTCACACATGAGCTGCAGTTTAAATAGGAGGTAGAACATCAGTATTGCCTTGATGCAGTGCCATTGCTGTGGTGGATAAGAAGTGGTATGTTTGGAAGACAGACTTCTTTGTTGGTGCAAACACAACGCTGGGAGTCATGAGATGCCTGCGCCTCAGTTTGGCCTCCTGTACAATGCGGTAGTGCTCACCAGGCCTCCCTCCCACTGATCTCCTCGGATGGAAGGCCGTCAGTAAGTGCCAGGTGTTGGGTTCTTCTGCCAAAGAATTAGAGACGTTCATTCCGGCAGGGCTAAACCAGGCTATTTGAGCGCTGCAGTTCAGGAGTTCCCTTGCTGAGGTATTCTCAGTGCTGCTGCAGATGGTTTTCCTGTTGATTGAAGCAAAGGGAGCCATTGGCTGTTTTTGGTGATTGGGTTTTGGAAGTTCATGCTAATGAGACCTTGGGGATAATAGCAAGTGTATGTGACTAATTAATATAACCAAGCCTCTCCTGGAGACTGACAAGGGGTTAATGTGTAGTTCACAGGACCCAGTTCTGTGAGAGGCTTCTTACCCTTTTCTCATTTTCAGATCAGTTCAAATTTTAGCAGCATTATTGCAGAGAAGCTGCGCTGCAACACGCTGCCAGACACGGGAAGACGGAAACCTCAGGTGAACCAGAAGGACAACTTCTGGCTGGTGACGGCACGCTCTCAGAGTGCCATAAACAACTGGTTCACAGATCTGTCTGGGACTAAGCCCCTCACTCACCTGGCTAAAAAGGTATGTTGCAGGTGAAGCTGCCAGAAAAGGTAGAACGTGTCCTGTCTGAGCTCTTCCCTCACCTGGCTGTGAGGGTATTGTCTGTTTCTGAAGGTTGCAGTGGAGATTTTGCGGTTTGAAGAGGTTTGTTCTTGCCACATCAGACTGGTTATAGTTCTCAGAGTGTGTCCAAGGCTCATCTTGGGCTGCCTGTGTCCTCCACAGCTGCAGAGCTAAGATTCCCAGTTAATCAGAGACAAGCCTAAACTTTGCCTCATGGTATGTAGAGCTTGAATGTTTCGTTTGAATTGTGATTGCTTTTAAGGGAACTGCTGCTGTCTGCCTGCCCCTATTGGCCTCATGCTTAGATGAGGGTAGTTCATGCTGCTGTGGTGTTTTCAAGTTCTCAAAGTTTGTAGTGAGATTGTCTAGTGATAACTAACTGAATGACTTCCCACACTCCTGTGTCTGGGGCAGCCTTTTTCCAGGGAAGGGCTCGGGATATTGGCCTGGTGGAGAGCTGGTTAGGATGAGCATTTACATTTCTGTGCTCCAGGATCTAGGCCTTGATGCTACCATAGTGGAACTGGAATTATGAATTCTCTCAGGGCAGGGTGAGGAAGGAAAGCTCTGTCTTCTGTACAGGTGGGGCTATAAACAGAGGGCTTGTAACCTGGCAGTGGTTGTGGAGAAGTTTAGTCCTTATGATTATAGCAGCAGAGTGTATAATGTAGAGGCTAGAGCAGAGGTAGTTAATTACTTTTTGTCAAGGTCTAAATTTCTTAGTCCAATATAATGAAGGTCCAGACTCCAGAGGAAATAATAAAACAACAATGACAATAAGTAGATAAAAAGATTTCAAGGTCCATTCAAAAGCATCTGGTGGTCCAGATTTGGCCGATGGTCTGCGTATTGACTACCTCTGCTCTAGAGTTTGCCGGGTCCTGGAGTTCAGGGCCCCTGCGGATAAAAGTCCATTTTCACAGGCTGTTAGTGTGTCTTTTGTAACTTTGGCACTTACGCACTTCTTGAGTTGTTATCCACCCTTCCCTTAAGAACCATATTTATGACAGACCTGCCTCTTTGCAGTGTTTCTCCAGTTTTCTGCTTCATTTCTCACGTGTTGCACTGCAGCTTTGGTACTGTTGCCTGCTGACCCAGGAAAACGTTTCTGATCTTGTAACTGTCCTGACTGAATGGTGCAAGCTTTGTTCATGATTGTCCAGGCACAAGGGTGGTAGTGGATGTTACTCGGGGGTCCTCAGGAAGCTAACTTTCCCTTTTTCTGTTCTGTTCTAGGTGCCCATCTTTAGTAAGAAGGAGGAGGTGTTTGGTTACTTGGCAAAATACACTGTTCCAGTGATGAGAGCAGCCTGGCTGATCAAAATGACTTGTGCCTACTATGCTGCCATCACAGAAACTAAGGTGAAAAAACGGCACGTCATTGATCCCTTTATCGGTAAGTGCCTTGAGTGGAGCCCCGGCCTTTTCCTTGTAGCACCTTAGAGGCTAACCAGTTTATTTCAGCATAAGCTTTCGTCCAATGAAGTAGGCTATAGCCCCCGAAAGCTTATGCTGAAATAAACTGGTTAGTCTGTAAGGTGCTACAAGTATTCCTCGCTTTCTTTATGGATACAGACTAACACGGCTGCTATTCTTAAACTTGCCTGTTTTTGTGCTGCACCTCTTCGATAGAATAGCAGTTGTGAAGGATGAAAAAGATCTATTTGTCTACATCCGCTGTAGCCAGGAGGGTATGTGCAGTGCGATTGTAGCCAGGTGGGTTCCAGGGTGTTAGAGAGACAAGTTGGTGAGGTGACCTGAAGAAGAGCTCTCTTTGGCTGCAAGGCTTGTCTCTCACCAACAAAAGTTGGCCCAATACAAGTTTTTACCTCACCCACCCTGTCTTTCTAGCCAGGAGGGGGCAGCCCAGGCTTCCTTCTACTGGGATCATGACTGCTATGTTCATCCCTCTAGTAACATCCCAGGCAATGGGGCTTCAGCCTGTTCCCTTGGACAACAGACAAATACATCTTACTGTGAATTTTCTGATAGCCTGTCACAGTTCACTCTCATGACTCCTCCTTACACCCTGTATGTCCTCCCCTGAACACCCCATTCCTTCCTTTGTGTTTACACCTTTACACTGTGGACTCTTATCTCTGCCCTTAGGTGTGTCTTAGCCACGCCAGACAGACTGGTTTAAGGTTATTTCTCCCAAAATGTATTAGCTGCATTTCCCCAGCAGAATCCCATTCTCTTATTTCCTACATGTTTCCAGCTTCGCTGGCCTCTTTGGATCACGGCTCTTTGGATCACAGATCCTGTGGAGCTCCAGGATCCTTTCAATAAGCAGCATGTGGGAAAGCCTGTCTGTTGTGGTTATACTGCTGCCCATCGTGATAGTATCTGAGTGCTTTCCATCTAAGAGAAATCGCAAGAGGGACTTCATGAAGTCTGTGCTCCTCTCTCTTTCTGGGCCGAAGGCTACACTCTAGCTTTTTATTTGATTGGGTTGGTTGATTAATATGTTTGTTTACAGTGTTTTGTTTTATTTAATCTCCTGATCTCCTCTGGAAGTTTTTTCTATAGCCCAGTCCCTTCACATATGTTTTATTCCCAGCTCTCACATGTCTTGTCCTGGGCTTTGTGATCTGAATCATCCCAGAGGAGCCAAAATATCTTGCCAGTTCATGGAATGAAGTTTGGCTTTAATATAGCTGCCACATACTTTATTAATTGCTTTGAAGATTAAAACTGAGGCCTTAAAGAGCATCTGAAACTGGCTGGGAGCCAGCTGAGAGACTTGAAAAATGTCACTATCATGTTGGTGTCCCCATTTCTCAGACCACTAATGGGGATGCTACAGCAGGCTGTCCTGATTCTGTCCCCTCCTGTTTCCCTCCATCCCTTTGCTCTTGCCCGATCTTCAACCAAGGCGTTTAAGAAATCTTCCTTCCTGTATTTCGTATGTTAAAGAGCTGCTTTAAAATGCAGTTCAGAACTTGTCCCTTGATCTCCACCTTCCCCTGGAACCCACAGGCCCATCTCTTTCCTGCTGGTTTTTCTTGGCTCCCCCTCCTTCTGCCTGGATCATCCCTCTCCCTGCTTACCTAGTCACTGATGACTGTCTTCTTCCTTCCAGAGTGGACACAGATTATTACCAAGTACCTGTCAGAGCAGCTGCAGAAGATTTCTGAGTTCTATAGGCAGCTGTCTGGGCAGGGTTGTGGTTCACCATCTGGGCCCATGCCGCAGGAGGTGGAGCACGCTTTGAAACAATGGGACTACAATGAGAAACTGGCTATGTTCATGTTCCAGGTGAGGTGTTGAGGGGAGCTGCTGGCTGGGTTGGGGTTTGCAAGGGATACTCAAGGCTCAGAAGTCATTTGTTTTTGCAGAATGTATTCTACCCCTGAGTCCCTGGGTGGCCCAGCAGGAGGAATAGGGGTAGAATAACTCCAGGATGCTCTTCCTTTGGTCCTCTCACTCTATCTGTCTGTCTCCAGGATGGGATGCTGGACAGACACGAATTCCTTACCTGGGTGCTTGAATGCTTTGAGAAGATACGGCCAGGAGAAGATGAATTGTTGAAACTGCTCTTACCTCTGCTGCTGCGGGTGAGCTTCTGGAGAGAACTGCCTCCTCCGACATGGCTCTGGGGAGCGCAAGCCGCCTTGCCGTAGCCTGGGGTGTTCTCCAGCTGAGTGCCATCCCCCAACTTAGCCACCAGCTACCAGACAGGAATGCTGCTTATCCCATTACTTTCTGCTGCTGCAAGGGACTTTGTTCCAGCTCCTTGTCTCTGCCTTACCTGTAAGAGCTGGACTCTTGGTGGTGGATGGACCTGGATAGAAGTGGCTTTTCTCTTCTCTCCTGTGGCTGGTTCCAGCTAGACCCCCAAGCTGCTGAGAAGGCTGGGGCTGGGTCCACTGAGATCAATGGAGATGTTGTCCATGGTGCTCTGTGAATCTCACTGGTGCGATGACATTTTTCTCAAGGGTTCCCCGGCTGTTTAGGCCGTGGCTCTGGGTGAGGCCATGGCCCTATTAGTGAGGCACGCTGGCACAACATTCGGCTCTGGGCACTTCTCTGGTGTTGCTTGGAACTGGGATGGTTTTTCCTTCTTCCCCACAGTACTCTGGAGAGTTTGTGCAGTCTGCCTACCTGTCCAGGCGCTTGGCCTACTTCTGTACCCGCAGGCTTGCCACGCAGCTGGACGGCACAGCTGGGCACCTGCCCCACATCCTCTCCGCACAGACAGGAGCTGCTCTCCCTTCAACACCTGCCCCTCAACCAGCTGCAGGAAATCCTCCCCCAAGTCCCTTCAGTGACTTGCTGCTTTGTCCCCAACACCGCCCGGTGGTGTTTGGGCTCAGCTGCATTCTACAGGTAGGGCTTTGCTGGGTTAATACGAGTGGTGAAGGGGGGAGCTCTGATGGGTCAACAGAAGACATTCTGGTTAAAATAGCAGTAGGATGCAAAATCAGCACAGCACACACTAAAAACTGGCAGGCTGATAGAACGGGGCATCATCACCAAAAGAGAGTGTTTCTAGGTGGATCCCACAGGCATCCGCTGTTGGCCCAACACGCGCTCGTGTTTTTGTCAGTGATCATTCCTGATGAAGTTTGCAGATGACACAGACTAGTTGAGATGGTAAATAATGATGATGGGTCCCTGGGCGCAATATGCAGTTTAATATGGTAAAATACAGGGTCTGACATTTGGGAATGAAGAATGTAGGTCACTGTTGAAGGATAAGGGACTTTATCCTGGAAAGCAGGACTTGGAAAAGGACTTAAAGATAGGCCTAGGGAGGTGGTGTTACCTCTCTGTATAGCATTGGTGAGTGCATTCCTGGGATGGTGTGTCTGCTCTGGTGCCCACACTCTGAAAGGGTTGTTTAAAACTGGAAGCAACTCAGGGACAAGCCAGAGTGATTCGAAGAATGGGAAGCCTGCCTCGCAGTGCGTGACTGAAGGAGGTCAGACTTTTAGCCGACTGAAAGACCTGCCGAATCAGAAGTCCTGGGCTTGGTGCGGGAATCGCTTGGTGAAATGCTTTGTCCTGTATATTATGTGGGGTGTCTGACTATGGCATCTGTAGCAACAAACAAGAAACCCTGGGGCTCCTGGATTTGGCCTACACATATTCCCCATCACACTTCTGATTAATTTGCTAGTGAGTCCTCTGTGTCATTAATGTAATTGCCATGGCAGGGCCAGCAGGGGACATTCACATGGTGTTAATGTGAGTCTTCATGAGCTGCGTGCACTGCAATGTGGGTCTTTATGAGCAGCTTCTCACTGGCCTAAGGCAACTTGGAGTTTTGGCCTTGGCTACTTAAAGGTGTCTAGTCTAAACCAGCCAATGCAGCAAACGCTGGGTAGCTTCCTTCAGGGAGATAGGGCACCTCTGTACCCCAGCACGCTCTCCAGCCTCAAAGCTCTTTCAGATGGGAGCCCGTTCATGGTGTGGTGAGGCTGAAGCTGGCGGGTCTCTGTACCATCTCGGAAAAGCCCTGCCGGCTGCTCTCGGACCCAGGAGTCGGGCTTGGATATGCTTAGTGCTTCTTCTTTGGCCATCTGCTGCAGAGTATCATCCTGTGCTGCCCAAGTGCTCTGGTCTGGCATTACTCCCTGACGGACAGCAGGATAAAGACTGGCTCTCCTCTGGACCATCTGCCTATTGCCCCCTCCAACCTGCCCATGCCCGGGGGGAACTCAGCCTTCACCCAGCAGGTGAGCAGCTTTCAAAGGAGGGACGTTAATCCTACCCCAGGCCAGTCAGGCTTCTCTCTCCATAGATTAAGCAACAGCACCTCTGGCTGTGCTCCTGCCACTGCTGAGCCCGAGCAGCTGAGGCTCTGAGAGAGGCAGGGAGCCTCTTCTCCCTTAGTGTGGCAAGCGGGCACCCATGGACCTGGGGGGTGAATCTCTTCCCCCCACTTGGGTTTGGGCAGCGTCTCTCTTGCCTTGTGCCTCGGGCAGGGCGGTTGGCATTCCCTGGGGCCTGCTGGCAGCTCTCTGTGCACGTGTTTATGGAATTCCTTTGCCTCTAGGTTCGGGCGAAGCTTCGTGAGATTGAGCAGCAGATAAAGGAGCGTGGCCAGGCTGTTGAGGTCCGCTGGTCATTTGACAAGTGCCAGGAAACCACTGCAGGTAATGTACTGCAGGATCTGGAATCTCCTCTCCCTGTCCATAGCATTAGCCATGTTTCCTGGAGCCAGTGCCCTAAGGAGCTCCATGTCCAGTCATTTTCTCTTTGGCACATTTCTGCTTGTTTGACGACAGCGAGGAGAACGCAGATGGACTGCGCTCCTTCCCAGAGCTCAGATCAGTCCCCCCGCCACCACAGGTTGTGTCTTCTGTCTGCCATGCTCTGAGCTCGCAGAGATTTGGGGCTTTACCTCCTGTGCACACTCTCCTTTCCTTCCCTGTCCTGCTCCAGGGTTCACGATTGGCCGGGTTCTGCACACCTTGGAAGTTCTGGACAGTCACAGCTTTGAGAGGTCCGACTTCAGCAACTCTTTGGATTCCCTGTACAACAGGATATTTGGGCTAGGACCAAGCAAAGACAGTCATGAGGTGAGTGATGGGCCACGCTGGTGATGCCCTGGGGTGGTGGTGATGGGTGCAGGTGCTAGTCTGGGGGGTTCTCTTTCAGGTTTATGTCCAGCTGGCACCATGAGGGCACTAGCTCCTTAGGTGCCCAGGAAAAGTGGCCCATTGCAGTCAAGGCATTGGAACCCCATTGGAGGGGGTGTCTGCGCAGCCCAGGGTTAGGGAGAGAGCCCATGTGGAGAGAGTGAGGGGTGCATTGTGGGAGCCTATGGTAAGGCCTGCCTGGATTTCTGAGGCAGGGGAAGCCTGTGCAGGCACGGGGGAGGTTGTGTCAAACTGGACAACCGACAGTGACTGTCCTGAGCAGAGGCCCAGCCCCAGCCCTCTGTGAAACGGGTGGGTTCTTTGGGCTGTAAAAACATGCTGTATAGACACACGAAAAACAACTGTTAAACAGCCCGGTTCAGGGAATGACGCCGCATGCTGAGACCAGGGGCAGGCATGAAGGGAGCTTCCGAGGGCAGTTGACTTTGGTCCTGCTGGTTTCAGGGCCACAGGCTGCTCTTTGGAATGCAGGAGCTGCTAGGTCATGCTCTTTTACCACAGCTGAGTGTGGAAAGTAACATGTCATGGCTAGAGGGTCAGAGGTCAGTTAGTATCAGCACCCACAAGCAAACTGGGAGCCAGGGCAGTCTCAGAAGGGCTGGGGTAATCTGACTGGTGAGTTTGGCCCCAAACTGACCCCAAAAACAAGGAATTCCATGAAGAAAGCCCTTCTTCGAAATTTCCCAGGGGTGTGTGATGGAGACTAGCAGCTGCCGCTGGAGTTCCCCCACTGTGTGGTCTGCATGGAGCATGGAAACTCCGCTTCGGGCTCTGGCTTGGTGTGTGTTCTGTGTGCACTGAGAAGAGAGGAGAAGAGCAGGTTTCAGGCTCGTCGTCTTCCTGCGGATCACCTTCCTTTGCTCCTGGCTGCCTGTGCCTGCAGGAGCGGTTGAACTCTTACCTGTTGCTCAGTGCTTTTCCATCATGCCTGTGTCCTACAGATCTCCCCAGATGATGATGCAGTGGTGGCCTTGCTGTGTGAGTGGGCTGTGAGCTGTAAGCGCTCTGGACGTCACAGGGCTATGGTTGTGGCTAAACTGCTGGAAAAACGGCAAGCGGAGATAGAGGCCGAGGTGAGTCCTTGTCTCTGCTGGACTCTGGAAGTCTCTGAACAGCAGCTAATAGTAGGAAAGAGAACAGTCGTTACTGGGTTGGTCGCTGGGGTTAAAACAAGGGCGACCTTCTCCAGAGAGTCACTCCCCCAGAACTCTATAGTGAGTTTGTGTTTTCAGAACTGATAGGTGGAAGGCGGCTAGCTGAGTACTGTAGGCCAAAGGCCCCTTGATGCTAGTGCCTTTAGCACAGGGGTGGGCAAACTTTTTGGTCTATGGGCCACACTGGGGTGGGGATATTGCTTGCAAGGCCATGACTGTAGGACTGGGGCAGGGAGTGCGGGCTATGGGAGGGGGTGCAGTGTGAGGAAGGGTCTCAGGGCAAGGGGTTGGGACCCAGTAGGGGTGTGGGATGTACGAGGGGGCTCAAGGAAGGGGGTTGGGGTGCACAGTGCGGGAGGAGGCTCAGGGCAGTGGTGTGGGGGTGTGTGTGCAGGGTGCGGCAGGGGGCTCAGGGCAGGGGGATGGGGAACAGGGTGC
>ML677377.1:37040445-37112135 GCA_007922305.1 Dermatemys mawii
CAGGGTGCGGCAGGGGGCTCAGGGCAGGGGGATGGGGAACAGGGTGCGGCAGGAGGCTCCTTTTGGCTGCAGTTCTCCATTCCCAGACAATGGGAGCTTCAGGAGATGTATCCAGAGGCAAGAACAGCTCAGGGAGCCCTATGCTCCGCCTCCCCCAGGGCAGCAGGGACATGGTGCTGGCCGCTTCCTGGAGCGGAGAAGGGCACAACGGGGGTGGCAAATCCATGGGCCAGAGCCCTTACGGGCCGGATCCAACCCACGGGCCATAGCTTGCCCACCCCTGCTTTAGCATGAACATTTACTTTGACCCATAGTAGGGCAGAGACCACCCCATTGCAGGGAACTGCTCCGTGTGTCTCTCGGGTTCTCCGGGGCACAGATACAGAAGTACTCCGTCTCCTCAGGGGCTGTGCGTAGTGTGTGATGGGACTATATTTCTCCTATGGTGGGAGGTTCTCTCTAAAAAGACAAGGTCTGTCTTTGGGAGTTGGGGACACTGAGTTTCTCCTCCTGGCAGCAGCCTGTACTTGTGTCTCTCTCTGCAGAGATGTGGGGACTCTGAAGTTGTGGATGAGAAAGGCTCCATCTCCTCAGGTTCCCTCTCAGCAGCCAGCACGCCTGTCTTCCAGGACGTCCTCATGCAATTCCTTGACACTCAGGCTCCTGTGCTAAGTACGTAACGAGAACTCTCTCTCCCTTGAGCCCTGGGCACACCCAGGAGTCTCACTGGGACTCGGGAGAGAAGGGGATGCAGCCCGGAGGGCAAGACACTGGGAAAGGATGAGGAAATGTAACTGCTGCTGAGACTAGCTGGAGAGGAGCCCAAGCATTTAGTTGCTGCCTCTGCCAGCTGTGTACTCTGGCCTTGATCCCCACTGTGGTTTCCTAGCCCTGCCTTGAGTCCTGCCGGGTGGTTGAGGGGCCTCTAGGAAACTCTTCCTTTGGCCCGGGGTTAGCTGTTGGGCAGTGGCCAGTGTTGCTCAGAGTGGTGCTGGAGGGAGGACTCTGGTAGCGTTATCCGCTCCTTCATGCGCTGTTGCTGTGCCTCCAGCGGACCCAGGGAATGAAAGCGAGAAGGTGGAGTTCTTTAACCTGGTGCTGCTCTTCTGTGAGCTGATCCGACATGATGTCTTCTCTCACAACATCTACATGTGCACACTCATCTCCCGGGGTGACCTGGCCATGGATTCGCATGGGCCCCGCCCTCCCTCGCCCTTTGACGACCCCGCGGAGGAGCATGACCGAAAGGAGGGGATGGGCAACAGTGGCATCAAGCTGGAGGTGAGGAGCACCGGCTCTCCGGGCCCCTTCCCGAGTGTCCTGACCTCCTGGACTCTTCCCCTGCAAAGTACCTGCAGGCACCACCTGCCTCCTCCCTCCCCCAAGGCTAAGCCTATCAAACTTCATCCTGAAGGATCAAGTTCTAAGCAGCTGAAAAGGGCCTGTGGCATGGAAAAGGCTCTGAGCCTGATTCATTCGCTCACGCTGTACGGCTGGCTCAAATAAGATAGCATGTGATAAGCTTTTCAGGATCTAAAACCAAAGGGGCATGAACAGTGTGGCTGGCACAGGCACTGCTAGAGGGGGCTGGTTCTCTCTGGGGAAGTAGGCTGGACAATGCTGTGAGGAAACTGAGGTGTACCTGTAGTGCTGGGCTGAAAATTAATGGCTGCCTCTTGTTTATGGCCCCAGGACACAGGCCTCTCGGAGTCCATGGATATTGATCACAGCTCCAGCGTGCTGTTTGATGACATGGAGAAGACTGATTTCTCGGTACGTTCCTGTTTACCTCTCCTACCTGGTGCTCGGTGAGTAGCTCAGGGAGGCAGGCTTTGTTGGGCACCTTGCCAATGTGGAGGTGCATCAACTTGCTGCTGGGGCACTCTGTCCTCTGTGGAATTGAAGGGCTTGTGTGTCGTGACCTGTTAGGACTGCAGGGTAGGATGCTCTTGAGTAGAGTGGTCCTGAACAAGTCGGCAGGCCAGGATCCAGCTGTGTAATCGGGTGTGCCATTCCATGAATTTCCTCCGTCAAAGGGCTGGTACCACCCCCGGAGTTGGGGTGTGTGACCAGTTGCTCCTCACTTGGAATGGTGAGGGAGCAGGAGGGGAGAGTGACCTTACTGACAGGCCATGCAGAGTATGGAGGGTGAAAGTGGCGAAAGGATGGTGACATCCAGACTCTTGCTTACCTGGGGGAAGAGATGTGGTCCAGTGGCTCTCAGCCTTGGGCAAGTCACCTGACCCCTCTGCCACCTTAGCTGCTTCTGGGGAGTCTCCCTTTCGTGTTTGCAGAGGTGCAGTGAGAGGTGTTGAAACCTCAGGGAAATTTCTCTATTTCAAGCTGTGTGGGATACCTGGGGTGTCTGGGGCTGAACTGCCCCCCACGGGGCCTTTTGCCTTAATCTTGGCCCTTGTGGAGTGTTGTCGTCAGAATCGTAGCCTGTAATTCCTAAGTTTCTGTTGCTTGTTCTCCGTCTGAGGCGTACTTGGAAGCTGTACTTGTGCAGACTGGGGAGGGGGATCGGGTACATGGGCTTGGAGCAATGCCTGAGGGGTGGTGCTGTCCCCATGCTTTGCCCTCCCCATCAGCTGTGGGCTGGAATAGCTTCATGGGCTGCTTTCAGTACCATTGATAGGTGGCCATGCACCACCGCAATCTTGTCTTCTCTCCCTAGATGTTCTCTCCTCCAATGCACTGTGAGTCTAAGGCCAGCCCTTCCCCTGAAAAAGCAGACCCTGAGAAGGAAGCCAAGCCTCTGCTAAAGGAAAAGGCTGCAGAAGGAACACTAGCATCCCTGTACGACCAGCCCCGGCACATCCAGTATGCCACGCACTTTCCCATCCCTCAGGTATGAGAACTAGGCATACCTCCCCCTGCCTCTCTCACCAGGTATCAGATCTGGGCTCACGCCACCCTCTCATCATGAGACCTGCACATTTCCTTGCTGCTGCTCCACCAAGCCTGGGACGCCTGACAGTGCAGCTTGAGCTCTGAAAGGAAAGGAGCACAGCCGTGCATGCCTTGAATGAGCGGGCTGCTGTGGGGGCTCTTTGCTTCCCCATTCCCCAGCGTCCTCTCCCATGTGTGCTGAGACGAATGGCGTCTCGCCTGCAAGCAGCTAATGCACTTGTCTCCCTTTGGTTGCCAGGAGGAGTCCTGCAGTCACGAATGTAACCAGCGGCTGGTGGTTCTGTTTGGAGTTGGGAAACAGCGAGATGATGCCCGACATACCATCAAGAAGATCACCAAAGACATTCTGAAGGTGTTAAACAGGAAGAGCACTGCAGAGACAGGTTAGTGCAGCCCAGGCCTGCCCTCCCCCAGGAAGGTGTTCCTTTCCAGCTGGTGGGTCCCTTGAGAGACCTGCACACAGGGGAGATGGAGTGTTCAAGGGACTAGACACCGTGTGCTGTCACACAGGAAACCCGCTGACCAGTGTTAACTAGCACAGCTGCACTGAAGCCAATGGAGCTCCACTGATTTACACCACGGGGGGATTGGGTCCATTCCACTTCTTTGTAGTCTCAGTCAGTCCAGGGCTGCTTAGAGGTGCCTTATAACAACAGCAGTTGAGGATGCTCCTTGAAAGGAGAGATGAGATGCTCTTGAAACTGAGCCAAGGGATTTTGAGGCTGTGTCCCCGTGAGGCTAGTCTCCCAAGGGAAGCCCCTACATTGGGGCAGTTCAGTTACAACTGGTCAGAGCCCTGGATAGAATAGCTAACTCATTTGGGATGGATTAGATGCTTCACCACCCCTGACCATCACTAGACTAGGGAATCCCATCTCGGGGAGTTGGATTTGATGTCTTCTAGAGTGGACCTAGCAGCTTATGAGTTGACCCAAGACCTTTTGTCCTAATGAGGGGAACACGAGGCTCCCTGGTTCGTAGTCATAGGTTCCAAGGCCATAATGAACCACTGTGATCACCCCGTCTGACCTCCTGTGGAATGCAGGCCATGGAACTGCCCCAAAAGAATTCCTAGAGCAGAGCTTTAGAAAAAGGTCCAATCTTGATTTAAAAGTTACCAGTGAAGGAGAATCCATCGGGACTCTTGGTTACTCTGCCTGCAGTTGGCTGGACCTGTGCTTCCTGCATGTGGCTCTGTGCCCCAAAGAAGGTAGCCTGGTAATGGCTCCCTGTATTTCTTGCCTTTGGCAGGTGGAGAGGAAGGCCAGAAGAGGAAGAGGAGCAAGCCAGAGGCATTCCCAACAGCTGAGGATATCTTTGCTAAATTCCAACACCTTTCTCACTTTGATCAGCACCAGGTCACCTCTCAGGTATGGGTTCTTCAGCCTAGGCCCTGGCTGTATCTGTCCCACTGCAGCATGGAAACCGCCTCCAGAGGAGACAGTGGGAGAGTAATTTGGATCTGGCTGATACCACCTTATGTCTCTCTCTCTGCCTGTAGGTATCTCGCAATGTCTTGGAACAGATCACCAGCTTTGCCTTAGGGATGTCATACCATCTGCCTCTGGTGCAGCACGTCCAGTTCATCTTTGACCTGATGGAGTATTCACTCAACATCAGCGGTCTCATTGACTTCGCCATCCAGGTGAGCCCTGGGGTCAGAGTGGGGTTCATCTACGCTAAATCCAGACTGAGGGTGTTTCTGAAGGATCTGCTCCAACACAGGTTATTGGGTGGATTGTAGGAATCTCTGAGTGAGGGTCTCTAGCCTGTGTCTTGCCCGATGATCATAATGGTGCTTTCTGGCCTTAGACTCTCTGGTGTTTCATGGGGGAGTGGGCAGGAGGTATACTTGTGTGTGACACAAAGCTGGAGTCCTACCCTGGGGCTCTGGTTTTGAGGGTCATTTTTCCAAAGCTTTCAGGATTGTTTGGAATGAACCTTGCTACGGTTCTTGTCTCTGAGCTGCGGCGATGCCTTCCTTGGGCAAGAGGGATTTTTTTCCTGTCCATGGCAGCCCTTCCAACAGCGAGGGTGGTTTCCTCCCTCAAAAGGCCCTGCCACCCTCCAGTGCCAGCTGTGTTACTGGTCGTGGCAGACTCGGCCAGACAATATTTCAGGAAATTTGCTCCAGTTGGAGGCGTAATTGAGACTGTTACATTCCAGTTAGTGGATGAGCTCCGTGGAATTTTGAACAAGTCCTGGTAGTGAAAGGTCTGAGCCATGTCTAGGAAGACACTTGTGTCCAACCAGCAGGCCTCTTCTGGTTGGCACCCCAATGCTGGCAGACCCGCTGAACGGACTGGGGCCTGGATGGCAGGCTTCGCCCAGCTTCAGGCTCCTGAGTGCGGTAGCGCCTAGCCAGCAGGCTCCCTGTGGCTGGTGCCCCAGTGACAGGGCTTGTAGCGGTGGCGCTGTCTGGATTGTTGAAGGTTGTTATGTCATTGGGCGCAGTTGCTGAATGAGCTGAGCGTGGTGGAGGCAGAGCTGCTGTTGAAATCTTCTGACCTCGTTGGCAGCTACACCACCAGCCTGTGCCTGTGCATCGTGGCTGTGCTGCGGCACTACCACTCCTGCCTTATCCTGAACCAAGACCAGATGGCCCAGGTCTTCGAAGGGTAAGGGAGCCTTGTGCCCCCACTTGGGCAGGGGAAGCCTCATCTCCTGGCTTTGTCCCATGCGGGTTGGGGGGACAGGGGTCTGTGTCCTCCTAGCGGCGTGGGGGTGCGGGAGGGATCTCTTCTCCCAGGCATTGTCTCCATGCCTGGGGCTCTACTCTCAGTGGGTGGGTGGCTGCCTCTCTCTGATGCCATGCTCCTTCGGGCTTTCCTTTCATGCTGCTGCAGCATTTCTTGTCTCTTTACAGTCTGTGTGGGGTGGTGAAACACGGTATGAACCGCTCCGATGGCTCCTCTGCAGAGCGCTGTATCCTGGCCTACCTCTACGACCTGTACACCTCCTGCAGTCACCTCAAGAGTAAATTTGGGGAGCTCTTTAGGTGAGTTTGAGGCAGATTAGATGCAATGGTACTGCCCTCAGAAGGACCATGGCCTCAGCTTTGCTTGTGATCGTGCACACACTGTTTTTCCCTCGTGGCCATACCATGGGAGTTCCCTGCCTCAGGTCTAACTAGGCATGCAGGGATAATGATAGTTACCTGGGCCCATCTCTGTTTCTGTGCTGCCTGCAGGCTAAGCAGCACTGTTGACTTCCATCTTCCAGGAGCTGCACTGAGAGCAAGAGGAAATGGCAGCCCCAGGCTAGGTTACTGAACCCCCTCTGGTATTTTCTAGGGTCTTCCCCAACAAGGAACAGGCATGGCTCTTTACGGAGGAGCTTTTTGGAATGAGCCCTTTAAGCCTTCATACAAAATCTGGAGCTCTCTGCACTGCAGATGCTGCAGGGGAGGGCTGGGGGAGGGAGCAGAAGGATCTCACCCAGGGCCTCAGCATTGCTTGTGAAAGGCAGGGGGAAGCATGTTTGCAGAAGTGCC
Organism: Dermatemys mawii; assembly: GCA_007922305.1. Lineage (NCBI taxonomy): Eukaryota > Metazoa > Chordata > Testudines > Dermatemydidae > Dermatemys > Dermatemys mawii. The sequence goes on from ML677377.1 coordinate 37,046,852, forward strand.
TAACCTCCCCTTTCTGCTTCTGCCAGTGACTTCTGCTCCAAGGTGAAGAACACAATCTACTGCAACGTGGAGCCGTCTGACTCGAACATGCTTTGGGAGCCGGAGTTCATGATCGACACCATCGAGAATCCCTCCGCGCACAACTTCACCTACACCAACTTGGGCAAGAGCCTCAATGACAACCCGGCCAACCGCTACAGCTTTGTGTGCAATGCACTCATGCACGTGTGTGTGGGACACCATGACCCAGATCGGTGAGGCGCAGGGCTGGGGTGACTGAGACCCCCTTTCCAGTGGCTCCACTTGTGTCAGGAGAAGGAGTGGCTGTGTTCCTCAAGGGGGCAGCCAGATGCATCTGCGGGCATCAGTAGCCACTTGTCATGTGTGCACATTCATCCAGCCTCTTTGGGAGGTTACCCCTTTAGTCCTAGGCCTCCCCTTTTTACAAGGTGAGCCCTTTTACCCTATGGCTTCAGCACATGATTCTCATCAGGGCTCCTCCACTGGGTCCAAATTAGTTTAGACCCTGTTGGAGATATGCTGCTCTCAGGAGCCACACAACCAGCAGATGTTTTGCGCAGAGACAGAACAAGCCAGCACGTATTACTCAGCTGGAATATGGTATTTAGGGTTCTTTAGTTAAAGTGGAAAAGCCAACTTATATGCCTGTCCATAGTGGCAGCGTTACCTGTCTCTCTGGCCCATGAGTGTCTAGGAGTCCGGTCTCTTCCTTTGCCCTCTGCAGCAGAGGTCTTATCACTGTATGCTGATACCTCCGCTCTTTGTTTCAAGTTGCTGTTATGCGTGTTCCCTTGACTGCCAGTTCTTAAAAGTTAATATCCAGTTGTTTGTCTTCCATTGTGCCTGTCTGATGCAACTCCATTTGTGTGTTAATGGTCCTTCAGAGTTCATTCAGACTGTCACAACAGTTCTGAAATTAACTGCACCTCTGGCTCTTTGAGAGCACCCCCAGTTAGGTCTCAGGCCTCTAGCCATCACCTTTCTTGGACAGGAACCTACAATCCATTCCTTCCAGACTGGATTTAGGCTGCAAGCTCCTGCAATTCACTGTGATTATCTCAGCAGATCTGACTTTGGTTCAGTACCTGCAGCCCTGTTCTCTCAGGGGCAATGACAGGGTTAACCAGGAACCGGGCAGCTTTCATAAAGCAAAGTCCTATTTATCTTTTAAACACAACAAACAGCCTAGATACTCATCTGGCTCACCTGCTGTTGCCCATTTGCCACCTGCAGACCCTGACAGGTTTAAAAAACTTTCGGCCCTTTGCAGGGCCTATCTCTCTTGGGGCTTGTCTTCACTACTCGTGGTAGCAATCGGTCTTTTGGCGATCGATTTATCGCGTCTCGTCAGGAAGTAATTCTTCCACTCTACTCAGCACTGATAAGGCCTCCACTGAAGTAGTGTATCCAGTTCTGGGCAGCACACTTGGAGAAAGATGTGGACAAACTGAAGAAAGTCTACAGGAGAGCAACCAAGATGATTAAAAGTCTTGAAAAGGGCCTATTAGGAGAGATGGAAAGCAATTGAATTTGTTAAGCTTAGAGAAGAGAGGACTGAGAAGTGGGGCATGTGTCTTCCAAATATGTAAAAAGTGATTATAAAGAGGAGGGTGATAAATTATTCCCAACCACTGAGGACAGGGCAAGATATAATGGGCTTCAGCTGAGCAAGGGAGATACAGGTTAGTCATTAGGAAAAACTTTCCTAACTGTAGAGGTGGTTAAGTCCTGGAACAAGATACCTAGGGAGGTTGTGGAATCTCCATTAGTAGAGGTTTTGAAGAGCTGGTTAGACAAACATCTGCCAGGAATGGTCTAAATAATACTCGATCCTGCCTTATTGCTGGGGCTAGACTAGCTGACCTGTCCTAGAAGTGTAGGACTGGAAGGGAACTTGACAGGTGATCTAGTCCAGTCCCACATTTCTGTGACTGAGTCAGGAATTCAAGAACTAGCCAGCCCATAAAGATCTATGCAACATTAAAAAGTTGATGTGATAGTGGTTGACTATTCTAGGCATCTGTAGAATCTGTCACATTTCAGTAGAATAGTCTGAGTATTCCATGTTCCCAACACACCATATCTGTCACACATACCAACCCAGTCTTCCCTGCATGACCAGCACGTATCTCTTATTCCCCTGTCCCAGAGGAGAAACAAAGACCTTCAGTCCCAGTAGGTGGCAAGGCAAAGTGAGTGGCTAAACTGAGTCACACATTTTTCATATTAATACAGAAATAAAATGCTAACTTGTAAGAGTTCCCCTGACCTGCTTGTTTAATGCTCCAACAAAGGATCTGCATTTTAAATGGATCAACAAATGAAGTTCTTTTTCATTGTTAGCAGCTAGACTTTGTCTTGCACATTATTAGAGAAATGTGACCCCTCCTCCTGTGGAGTAATGGGATAGTAAAATACAGACTTTTTTTTACCACATATGTACACAAGAGAAGCACCAAAAAGATGATGGGTATTTTGAAATGTGATCACCCTTCGTAGCGTACTCTGCAGAGGAGGGCTCCTCAGACATCAGGCCAGGATCTTTAGCCAGAATAAGAAATGTGCAATGTAGTATGTTAATGTTTTATGGTAATTTTGCCTTAATAAAATGTTTATAAAGAAAATAAGGATACAGCAGTCCCCACGTTCTCCAAAGCCCAGCTCTGTGTTAGGAATGAGGGGAACGGCCAGGCTGTTGAGTGTTGTTTGTGACCCCCGGCTCATCTCTGCAGAGTCAATGACATAGCTATCCTCTGTGCGGAGCTGACTGGGTACTGCAAGTCCCTGAGTGCCGAGTGGCTGGGCGTGCTCAAGGCTTTGTGTTGTTCCTCCAACAATGGGACGTGTGGCTTCAATGACCTCCTCTGCAATGTTGATGTAAGTGCAAAAGCTTCACTAACCAGGCTGAAGAGAGAGGGGTACGGTGCGGGAGGGGGTGATGGATGGGACATGGGAGGTGAAGATGGAATTGCAGAGGGAGAGGGATGTCATGGGCAGGAGATGGGGTGTTGGAGCTGCCCTTATGGAGGGTTTTGCTGGGCTTGCCCTTCCCCCTGCTCTCAGCCAGGCCCATGTGGTGCTAACGGGAGGGGGTGAAGCAGAGGCTGACATGGTCCCTGGCTGTTCTTCTGTCTCCCAGGTGAGCGACTTATCTTTCCATGACTCCTTGGCCACCTTTGTTGCCATTCTCATTGCCCGTCAGTGCCTGCTGCTGGAGGACCTGATTCGCTGTGCAGCCATCCCCTCCCTCCTCAATGCTGGTGAGTGAGTCTCCTCCAAAGACACTCTGCTGCTCAGGGGGCTCCCCAGGGGCTCCCTGCAATGCAGTGCCAGGCTCAAAGGGCCCAGTACCCGCAGTAGGACTCTGGGGCCCTGAAGCCCCTGCGCAAAGTAATGTTGCACTTAGTCCCCGGCCATGGAATATGCTCAGAATACACCTTTTCAGAGTTGGAGCTTTGATTTAAAGAGAATAACTGGCTCTTCTGATTGTGAAGGGAACCCTGAACAGGTGATCTGCGTGTAACCCTCCTTCCAGATGAGCTCGTGGTAGCCTCCTGCACTGAGGATACCTCTCTTGGGAAGGAACCCAGGTATTAAGGAGAGGCAGGTAATACTAATGGGGGAGTCGCTCATTAGAAATATAGATACTTTGTACTTCTGGGGGAATTCTGTGCCATACAATTAAAAACTCTGCGCGCAGTGTTAAAATTCTGCAAAATTCTGCATATTTCATCAAAAGAAAACACAATATAATCATGCCAGTTTCAATTATTTTGGAAATTTATTTCAAAATACCTGTCAGCAAGCATGTCTGTAATAATAAAGACCAAAAAAAAGCCTCAGGAAATGGTGTTAGCTAATATGACAGTAAATATCAGAATGTCACTATCTAGATCCATGGTATGCTCACACCTTGAACACTGCATGCAGTTCTGGTCACCCCATCTTTGAAAAGCTATATTAGAAATGGAAAAGGTGCAAAGAAGGGCAACAAACATGATTAAAGGTATGGAACAGCTTCCATATGAGGAGAAACTAAAAAGACTGAGACTGTTCAGCATGGAAAAGAGACAAGGGGGGATAAGATAGAGGTCTATAAAATCATGAATGGTGTAGAGAAAGTGATAAGGACGTGTTATTTATCCCTTCACATAACACAAGAACTAGGTGTCACCCAATAAAATTAATAGGCAGCACAAATGCAAGAAATTTATTTACAACACACAAAGTCAACCTGTGTAACTCATTGCTAGAGGATGCTGTGAATCCTAGAAGTAAAACTGGGTTCACAAAAGAATTAGAGGATTGGTCTATCAATGGCTATGGGCCAAGATGGTCAGGGACACAACCATGTAGTCTGGGTGTCCCGAGCCTCTGGCTGCTAGAAGCTGGGATTGGATGACAGGGCATTGATCATGCAATAACTGCCCTGTTCTGTTCATTCTGTCTAAGCATCTGGCATTAGTGTGACAGGATTCCTGGAATACAGCCTGGAGCTGGGGTACTGCTCTGCCCGCCTCACTCTCCAGCCTGGGCTGTCTCTCACAATGCTTTGTTAGTGGCAAGCAACGAACCCCTCCAGGCACTGTTATCATCTAGCCCACACTCAGCTAGATTGCATGACAGGTCCCTGAGCCCCTCAGGAATCACACAGAGAGAGGCACCAGCAGACCTCCCAAGCCCCGAGCCATGCACTCCGGATATACCATCTTCCCTGCTCAGAAGCCTGAGCAGTGTAAATTCAGTACTCAGTCTGCCCCTCCCTTGATGTGGAGAGGACTGCACCAGCCATTGTAAACTGAGCTGAGATTTCCCAAGCACTTCAGCAAACCTCACTGTTGTAGGTAAAATATAAAACAGATTTATTAACTACAGAAAGATTTTAAGTGATTGTAATGGGTAGGCACAAAAGGTCAGAGATAGTTACCACAGAAAATGAAAGGTAAGTGCAGAGTCTAAATCTTAAATGTTATTACACTAGTTAGTATTTCGATCAAGCAGTTTTCTCACCCTACTAGATGTATTAAGAATTGTAACATAGGCTTCCTCTTTAAGCCTGGGATCAGTCTTCTCGGTTCTCTTGGGGAGGAGAAAGGCCAAAATCATGATGCCACTGTCCCCTCTTTTATATCCTCAGTCCACGTGCCTGGAAACCACTAGCCCAGACATGTCCGCTGGGCTTTGCTGAGTCAGAGTTGAGCTATCCCCCACTGTGTGATGCTTGTGCAGCCCTTACAGTATTGTAAATCCCTTGTTTACAGCTTCCCATCTGATTAATGGGCGTTTAACACCTTCCTGGGTATGGCTTGCCTTTGTTGTAACTAGCAAACTTACAACATATTTCAGTAACAACCTTACAGCGGACTCTCATGACTTCGTACACACAAAGTAGTTGTCACCACTGCCAGTCCCAGCTGGGTCTCCGTGCATTAGAGTCTTTCCAGCGTGTAGGGGTGTCTGAGCGCCCAGGATTATAACCGATCTGCCCAGAGTAGGGCAGGAGGTACGGCAGGGGCAGAGTGGGCAGTGAGGCAGGAGGTCTTTGTGGAGAAGTGAGAGAGCGGTTTCGGGCTTGGCACAGCCTTGTGTCACTGGTGCATGGTGACTTGTGGAGCTGTTAATAGAGCCCCACAAATCCACAGATATCCACTTCCTTTCCCTGGGTAATATTTGTGCATCATGGATTAGATGTGGATACAACTTTTGTATCCACGCACAGCTCTGCCAATGCCATGCTGTGTGCTGGAGTCTGCAGACAGTCCCAAAGAAGAGCTCAAAGAGGTAGGAACTCCCCATATGCCTCATTCTGGGTGTTTAATTCTGAAACATAACAATGTGCTTTTCATTCACCACATCGGTCACGCTCCTTGCTGGGCATTTCGCAGGAACGTCCACCTACTGTGCTCATCCCCTCCCTCCTCCTGGGGCTCCCGAGCTCCAACCCTCCTGCCCTTGCCCCAGCTCTCTGACCCTTCAGCTTCAGCCTGCTGATTTCAGCCGCTGGTGAAGCTGCAGAGGTAGGAGCAGTTTAGAATACATTGACTGTCATGTAGCGACTGGGGCCTGGGGAACCTATGCTGATTGGATTGCTCATTTGTATATTAATTACAATATACCCTCCTCCCCCCCCTTCCAGCAGAGAGCAGGCCACTCTAGTGCAGAAGCTAGGCCCAGTGGCTGGACAGTAGAGGCAAACTCTGCTCCTGTGAAACCTCCATTGATTCCTTTGCTTTCTGTAGCCTGCAGTGAGCAGGACTCGGAACCGGGGGCCCGCCTGACCTGTCGGATTTTGCTGCACCTGTTTAAGACACCACAGCTGAACCCTTGCCAGCAGGATGGCAGTAAGTGAGTGGGATACGGGAGCCTTCCCCTAGAGCAAACACTGAGCCTGTGCTCCCTGGATCCAAGGGGAGGAGCTGCTCCTCGGGCAAGGCAGGATTAGCCTTCTGTTGGGTAGTCCCATGCCCTGGGGAATGCATTTGTACAGCTTCTCCCTGTGTGTCACTGGGTGGTTAGCCAAGAGTGTGCGGGAGGGGTCTCTTCCCACTGCAGGCAGGACACCAGCCTCGGTTGCTGTGGGTTGACATGGCCCTTGCTCTGTCCTGGGCATTATGTGCTGAAGAGTCTGTGCAGCCTGACCTCAGTGCCAGACTCTACTTCATCCTCACCTACGCATGCCACCCCCTGCTTCTAGCCCCAGATTCTTCAGCCCACCAGCCCCTCGTGCTGCTCTGTGCAGGTCTTCTCATGTCCTGTGCCTGAAACCAACTGGCCCCTGGGAACCTGCCGTTTCCTTCTCTTCAGGGGACTTGCATTAGAGAGTCTCTCTAGTCTCTGTATTTGGCACTGGAATCCTGGGTCCAGTTCTGGTGTCTGTGATTGAAGAAAGATGATGCAGTTGGAAGGATTGGAAAACATGCCTGATAGTGACATATTCAAGGAGCTCAGTTTTAGATGATCGAAGAGAAGGTGAGGGGTGACTTGCTGACAGTCTGTAAGGACCTGCAGGGGGAACAGAACTTTGATAATAAAGACGCTCTTCGATGTACCAAACAAAAGTATAACGAGATCCAATGGCTGGAAGTTGAAGTTAGATGTCAGTTCAGACTGGAAGTAAGATGTGCAGTTTAACAGTGAGGGTCATTAACCATTGACACAATGTACTACTGGGTGTTTTGAAATCAAGATGGGATGTTTTTCTAGAAGACCCCTAGTTCAAATAGGAATTAATTCAGGGCAGGTCTCTGGCCTGTGTTATACGGGTGGTCAAACTAGATGATCGCAGTGGTTCCTTCTGGTCTTATAATTTATGAATCTTCCTTGCCATAACTGGCAGCAACTCCTGCTCCTTCCTGACACCCTGCAGTGTCTGCAGAGAGCGTCTTCTTCCCCTTCGACTCCCGTCTCTGCCCTGCTCCCTGTATTACCCCACTGACAAACTCCTCTCCTCTGCTTCCCCAAACTCTACAATCTGCCTGTCCTCCCCCTTTAAACACCCCCGCGTGACCCAGCCATGCTAACCCTCCGGCTCAGAGTCTGAGCAGCGGGGCTGCGAGCTGTCCGCACAGCAGCAGCATCTGGGTTTCACGCTGGTCCTAGCCTACGAACCTCTCTTCATTGACCTGTTGCTGGCTCCTCTCCTGCCATAGGGCTGCCATACGTGCCTCTGTAATGTCTCAGACTTGTCTGCTTTGACTGCGCTTTCTGTCTGGGGCGGAACTTGTCCTGCAGGGCTCCATCCATGGCTTGTCATCTGTACGCTGTCCCCCACTCCTCCAAATGTGGCTGGTGCCCCAGGTTAGAGAGTGCTGAAGTCTGGACTTGGCTGCACAGACATTGCTGCCTGCTCATCCCTATGAATTTTCTAGCTGAGTTACACTGGGGTGGTCCAGTGCTGTGAGCTGTCTGTCAGCCAAGGAGTTCAGAGACACCCCCATTCTTGGGGGTAGACCAGTGTAATTTGTTACAGATGGGGAAATGACTAGCACCAAGCTGGCCCAGTGAGCTAGCAACAAAGCCAGATCTGCTGGCCCTCAGTCCACTGCACTGGACAGTGCGTGATTTGGCTGGCTCTGGAGGCTGGGTCTTTCTCACATGCTGGGATTTACCCTTCTCCTTTGTCCTCTCTGCAGATAAGCCCACCGTGGGAATTCGTTCCTCCTGTGACCGCCACTTGCTGGCTGCTTCCCAGAACCGAATTGTGGATGGAGCAGTCTTTGCAGTGCTGAAGGCTGTCTTTGTGCTGGGTACGTTCTTACCCTAAACTGGACCTGCAAGATGGAGCCAGAGTGTGGGGGAACAGGCGGAGTGCAGGACATTTGTGTGTGCCACAGAGTATTGGACTGTGAGAGAGAGTGGACGACTACATAGGAGTAGTCCCTGGGGGGATTCTGTGCCAAGACATTCAAAATTCTGCATATTTTATTTGTCAAAATACCACACTATAATCACACCAGTTTCAATTGTTTTGGTAATTTATTTAAACCAGTGGTCTTCAAAGTGGGGTGTGCGAGACCCTGGTGCCGCCGCTAATCCCACCTGAGAGACTGTGGAATAGACCAGCGGTCTATTTTGTGTCCTGCTGAAATGCCGCTGCAGAAAGCAGAAGCTTTCAATTTGGCGGCATTTCGGCGGACATACGCTGGGAGGCCGTGAGTGGATGCCGGACCTCAGAAAGGGGCCGCGGCCGGTAATGTTTGAAGAACGCTGATTTAAACTATAATACAGGAAAAAGTCACAATAACTATTCAGCATTTCCTAAACACATGAAAGTGAAGTTACAAAGACTTGATAACTAACAACCTGCATTCCAGTTATAATCCTGGATTTTCATTTAAATTACATTACAGAACACCAAACAAGGGAAAAACAAAACAGTAGAATGTCATTTTAAATTGCTCAGACTTTAAATTGCTCAGTTAATAACGTAGCTGAAATCGGCGTATCTACAGCCGACTTACCTGCTGTCCTCACGGCGGTGGTGGTCGGCGGCGCACTCCCCCGTCAACTCCAGCTTGCGCCTTTTGGCGAGCTGGAGTTACGGAGTCGACGGGGGCGCCGCTGGCGATCGATTTATCGCGTCCTGACGAGACGCGATAAATCAGTCACCATAAGATCCATCTCTTTCCCGGCTCTAGTGAAGACAAGCTCATAGTCTTACAGTTTTGCTGATTGTTGTCATGGACCTGGCTGGGTACTCTGGGAAGTGCTTGGTTCTGATTGTCCTGACATTTTATTGACTGCTTGGGAAATGTTTTATTTGCCCTCAGTCTTTTTTTTTTTTTTTAAATGGGTAATTAAAATAAATCCTGAGCTGTAATCTAACCCCATTGTGCCACAGGAAGAAAGTGAGAGAGCTGGTTCCCTTACTGACATTTATAAGGCTTTACATTGGGGTCTCCAAACTACGGCCCGGAGGCTGCATCCGGCCCGCGGCATCGATTTGTCCGGTCCCCCAGCTTGGGTGACCAGATAGCAAGTGTAAAAAATTGGGGACAGGCAGTGCGGGGTAATAGGAGCCCATAAAAGAAAAAGCCCCCAAAATCAGGACTGTTCCTACAAAATCAGGACATCTGGTCACCCTACCCCCAGCTGAGCAGGCAGATGGAGAAGCCACCAGTGCCCCACTGCATGAGTTGCTGCTGGCAGCCCATGTGTGGAGGGGTGAGTTCCCCCATGGTGTAGCTGGAGGAGCAAAGGGGCGGGGGTTCTGGTAGTGGCCTGTGACGCCCCTTCAAAAATCTAATATGGCCCTCGTCTCAAAAAGTTTGGAGACCCCTGGTTTACATCACTCTGGCAATGCAGGGGCCTTAAAGCTTTCACACGTTTTAATGTTCCTGAGAATGGGAACAGTTAACTAACAATAGGAACATTAACAATGTTACTATGTAGGCAGGCTGCTATATTTCTGCCTCCTGCATAATAAAACCCTCTACCCTTCCATGCCAGCGAGCTGCAGTAGCAAGCGAGAGGGACCGTGTGTCTCTATCTCACTTGTTGGCATGCATGCCCTGTGCCCTCTCCCCACCCCCAGCGATCAGCCATGGAGGCATTAGCACCCAGCTTCCCCCGGTCCCCATTTCGGAAGCTGCTCCAGGCATGCTGGAACAGACCCGCTGCTGGGGAAGAGGCACGTGTCCCCCAGCAGGGTGTGCATTTTTTTGCATGGGGGGCACAGAAAAATGCAGGTCAGATGAATTCTTTGCCCCCACAGGGGCACAGAATTCTGTCAGGAGTGATGTGGGGTGTGGGAAGGAGGAAATGAGATCTGTTGGGTGGGGAAATGTCTGGCCTGCACTAAAGCTCTCTCCCTGGAGCGTAGGTGGGCTGCATGGGTCTCCCTGCCCGAGAGCTGGGAGCTGTCAGCGATGAGGCTGGCCTACACTGAGTGTTCTAGCCAAGGGCTTTTGGTTGGGGATGGGGAAAGGGTGGCCTGCGCTGAGCTCTGGGGTCATGGGGCTATAGGGGGGCATGGGATCAGCCTGTGCTGAGCTCTGGGACACTGGAGCAGTAGTGGGACATGGGGACGGCCTGCGCTGAGCTCTGGAGCAGGGGGAAATCTCATTCAAGGTCAGTATCTATTGTGTGGATGGCTCCGGTTTTTGCTACTGTTGCATTAGGTGACCCTTTGCCTCTTGGTTACAGGGGATGCAGAGCTGAAAGGCTCTGGCTTTTCCCACACTGGAGGGGTGGACGACCTTATGGAAGATGAGCTGGGGGCCAAGAAGTCTACTGGCCGGACGGTGTCCATAGAGACAGCCAGCCTGGATATTTATGCCAAGTACGTCCTGAGGAGTATCTGTCAGCAGGTAAATCTGGCTCTCCCGCCCCACCCTGTCCCTGATCCCGGCTGCTGACAGAGTTCTCCCTCTGCCTGGTTTGTTGGATGTTCTCTTCCGCTCTTTCAAAGAAGTGGAGCACAGTTTTGCCATGTTGTGATGCTAAGAATTAAAAGTTGCTGCACAGAGCTGACTGGTACTTCGGAGAGCTCAGGGGCTGTGTATTCTGTAGGGCTTTGGTCCCCGCCCCCATCAGTAGCCCCCTATGTGTGTGCTGGGGGCAGAGAGAAGGGAGCGTGAGAAGGAGGGTTACTTGAAGTGAGGGAAGGTGGCTCTTTCATGTCAGGTTGGGGCATTCCTGGCAGCTCGGCCTGTTCTCTAGCTGGGCTTCCTCACCTGCCTCTTGTGTGTTTGTTGAGTTTTAGGGAGAGCCACTCACTTTTTATGGGCCCTTTGCAGGGTTGTCCTGGGCACCATCCAGGCAGTGTCCAAGTCCTGTGCTGCCCTTCTGACAGCCTCCTGAACCCTTCCCTTCTCCACTGCTCTCCCCACTTTCTAAGATCCACAAGAAGTGAGGACGTTAGGAATACTCTGGATGGCAGGGGCCTCGGTAGGTGGGTGTAGCAGGGGAGGCTCAGCCCAGGTCAAGCAGATAAGCAGCACATTTTAAATATGCATGAATTTAGAAACTACGTGACTGATTTCATTATTGGTGGGACATTCTGCTTCCTCCTTCGAGTGCTTGCTCATGTGATTCCATCTAGGTGTCTGCATGCCCACGTGCACAGTTGTCGGAGATTTTTGCCTTAGCGGTATCTGTAGGTCAGGGGCTCTGATGTTCGCCTTCCCTCTGGTGCCGTTGCTGCCCAGAGTGCTCATGAAGATCAAGCAGCACAGGGCGAGGTTCATCCTCATAGCGCTGGCGTGGCTGCACTAATACTGGTTCAGCACCGTGCTGGACTTCTCCATGGCCACCCCGTTCCGGATGCCACTCAGGGTGGACCTGTTGCTCTAGAACCAGGGCAGTCTCCTGTACTCGAACCTGGTGGCGGTACATCTGATGACTTGGCTGCTGTGTGGCTGAATGCTCATTGGAGGTCCAGCGCGTCCTGTTGAGCAGTAGAAAGCCCTCCACCAGGGCGACCTTCCTGGCCAAATGGAAGCGTTTCACCTGCTGGATTGTGGATAAGGGGGTTTGTCCCAAGCGAGCCCCGTTGCAGCTCATACTAGACTACCTCTTGCATCTCAAGCTCCAGAGCTTGTCCCTCTCATCAGTCAAAGTCTATCTAGCGCCATCTTGGCTTTCCACCCACCGCTCAAAGGCAGGTTGGTTTTCTCTCAGGATGTCACGGCCAGATTCCTCAATGGCTTGGAGCTCCTCTACCTGCACGTTAGGGATCCTGTTCCCTAACCCTTGGGACTTAAATCTGGTGCTGTCACCCCTTCGAGCCTCTGGCTTCCTGCTCTCCTTCTCCTCTCCTGGAAAGTTGTGTTCCTGGTCATGGTGACATAGGCCTGCTGAGTGTCTGAGATTCAGGTGCTCACCTTGGAACTGCCTTACATGGCCTTCTACAAGGACAAGGTCCAGGCTTTCCTTCCCTAGGTAGTCTCTGTTTCATTCAAACCAAAATATTTACTTACCAATCTTCTTTCCGAAGCTGCATAAGTCGGAGGAGGAGCGCAAGCGGAATGCCCTGGACATCAGACAAGCTCTGTTTTTCTATATTGACAGGACCAAGTCGTTCTGTAAGTCAGCACAGTTGTTCGTTGTCGTGGCCAACAGAGTGAAAGTTCACCCTGTTTCCATTCAGAGAATTTCTTCCTGGATAACTGCCTACATTCATTTTTCGTAGAACCATAGAATCCTAGAATATCAGGGTTGGAAGGGACCTCATGAAGTATCTAGTCCGACGCCCTGCTCAGAGCAGGACCAACTCCAACTAAATCATCCCAGATAGGGCTTTGTCAACGCTGACCTTAAAAAGCTATAAGGAAGGAGATTCCTCCACCTCCCTAGGGAACCCATTCCAGTGCTTCACCACCCTTCTAGTGAAAAAGTTTTTCCTAATATCCAACCTAAACATTCCCCACTGCAACTTGAGACCATTACTCCTTGTTCTGTCATTGGGTACCACTGAGAACAGTCTAGATCCATCCTCTTTGGAACCCCCTTTCAGGTAATTGAAAGCAGCTATCAAATCCCCCCTCATTCGTCTCTTCTGCAGACTAAACAATCCCAGTTCCCCCAGCCTCTCATAACTCATGTGCTCCAGCCCCCTAATCATTTTTGTTGCCCTCTGCTGGATTCTTTCCAATTTTTCCATATCCTTCTTGTAGTGTGGGGCCCAAAACTGGACACAGTACTCCAGATGAGGCCTTACCAATGTCGAACAGAGGGGAATGATCATGTCCCTCGATCTGCTGGCAATGCCCTTACTTACACAGCACAAAATGCCATTAGCCTTCTTGGCAACAAGGGCACACTGTTGACTCATGTCCAGCTTCTCATCTACTGTAACTCCCAGGTCTTTTTCTGCAGAACTGCTGCCTAGCCATTCAGTCCCTAGTCTGTAGCAGTGCATGGGATTCTTCTGTCCTAAGTGTAGGACTCTGCATTTGTTGAACCTCATCAGATTTCTTTTGGCCCAATCATCTAATTTGTCCAGGTCCCTCTGTATCCTGTCCCTACCCTCCATCGTATCTACCACTCCTCCCAGTTTAGTGTCATCTGCAAACTTGCTGAGGGTGCAGTCCATGCCATCCTCCAGATCATTGATAAAGATATTGAACAAAACCAGTCCCAGGACCGATCCTTGCAGCACTCCACTCGATACTGGCTGCCAACTAGACATGGAGCCATTGATCATGACCCATTGAGTCTGACGATCATCATCATCATTATGCCCTCCACGCCTCTCAGGGTATGGGCCACAAACAATAGATTGGCTCAGGACAGAATTCTCTGGCATTCTCATCTTCCAGGAAGTTGGTCTCTGAATTATCTATTGCTTGCGTTTCTGTAGCAGGTAAATTTTTACGGGATGGGGTTGCTAGCCCCATGCCCAACCCTCCTCCTTTTCCATCCGGGCTTGGGACCGGCATTGGCGGAGTTGAGTCTGACGATCCAGCCAGCTTTCTATCCACCTTGTAGTCCATTCATCCAGCCCATACTTCTTTAACTTGCTGGCAAGAATGACCAAGCGAAGGTGCCGCCCCTGGTGATTGTTACCACCCACTCGACCAGGGTGTAGGCTTCTTCAGCAGTCTTTTTGACCCAAGTGCTTATTCAGGACGTCTGTAGGGTGGCCACCTGGTCATTGCTCCACACCTTCATGTCCCACTGTGCTCTTACCCAGCAGGCCTGGGATGATGCTGGCTTTGGCAGAGTGGTACTGCAAGCTGCCAAGCGGTGAACTCTGAGCCCATCTCCATAGATGCTGCTTGTGAGCCACCTAGAATGGAATCAACATGAGCAAGCCCTCGAAGAAGAAAAAATGGTTACCTACCTTTTCAGAACAGTTCTCTGAGATGTGTGGCTCGTGTCCATTCCATTACCTGCCCTCCTGCCCCTCTGACTGAATTGCTGGCTAGAAGGAACCGGGAGGGCGTAGGGCTGGCGGCACCTGATTTACCGCAGCATGACCGCAGCGCTCCAGAGAGCTCCACAGGCGGATACCACTAAGGCAAAAATCTCCAACAGCTGTGCACGTGGGTGTGCACACACCGAGGGTGGAATGGACATCAGCAACACATCTCAAAGAACAACCGTTACGAAAGGTAGGTAACCGTTTTATTTCCTCTGGATCATGTACATCACAAAGGGCTCTACAAGGAAAAGGACTAGAGATGTCATTGCATTACATGGAATCCTAGATCTGCAGCAGCCGTATCTTGGCCTGGTCTAAGTGTCACGGAGCTGACATGCCATAATGATACCAGTGAGGCTATTCCATGTGACTAACTTCTGAAATTTGAATTTCAGTCCTGAGCACTTGCTGTCAGCTGAGAGAATCCTTGAAACTAGTTTTGACCTCTTTCCCTTCCATTGTTTTGCTTTGCTGTGGCAGACTCTCCAACTTATGAATCTCTCTGCTGTATGGGTGTCATAAATCTGCAATTCCTTGTCTAGTTCACTTTCAGTCTGGTAGAAAACTTCTTACCTGGGCCCAAACCTAACTTGCTCATTTTGAGGCCAGTGCTGTTTTGTATTAGGTGGGGGGACTGGCATCTGACTTGTAGCAGAAACTCAGCTGCAATCTTGAGTGGCAGTTGGATTTCCCCAAAACTCCAGAGTGGCTGAGTAGTGGTGTCACTGGGCACAGATGTAAATTGCGTCTCTGAACAGGGAAGAAAAGTGTCTTAGTTGAAAGCCTGCTTTCTGTTCAGTTTGTTCTGTGCCAGCTCCATGCCTTGCAATGCTGTCATGTGTCAATTGGCAGTATGTACACAAGTGCTAGGAGGCTGGGTAATAAGCAAGAGGAATTGCAGTTGGTCATTTAGGAACATAAATTCAACCTGGTTGGTGTTACTGAAACCTGGTGGGATGGTTTGCTTGATGGAATGGTAAAACCAGTGATTATAATCTATTTAGGACCGAGTGCACAAAAAGGGAGGGAGGGAAGCACTTCGTGTCATAAATGTCATTGCCTGTTTCCAAGTCACTGACAGCTTGAGATGATCCCGAATGTTTCCGGATCAGTGTCCGAACAGATAAAGCACAAGATGGGGTACTAGTCTGTGTCTGCTACAGACCATCCTTCTTACTGGGGAGAGCCTGGGATGACCAGCTTCTTAAGCCCCTATCTCTAATACAGAGGAGGGAAAAACTGCGTGGTCATGGGGGACTTGAGTCTGAGTGGACACGCTGGATGTCTCATGCTGACAGGACTAAAACGTCCTTGGAATTTCTAAAATTTATGGATAACAATTTCCTAACTCAAGAGTGTTGCGTTCAGCCCAAAGGAATTCTATATTAGACCGTTCTTGACCGGTAAAGAGGAGCTGATTGCAAAACTCAAAGGTAGTGGTTGCTTTGGTGCAAGCAGTCATGACTTGATTATATCTGTTATAAGCAAACAGAATAAAGTCCAGAACAGTAACATACATACTTTGTACCTTGAAAGGATCAGTTCCACAAAGCTGAGAACCATTGAGAGTCAGATCAGTTGAGAGAAGGGATTTAAACAGAAGAATGTGCATGAGAATTGGAAACGGCTTAAGAAAAGCCACAGTTAAGAAAAAAGGCCTCACTGGTTAAAAATAACATGGCCTACCGGGAAAGTGAAAGCAGCTACATATCTATATATATCTATATAAATGGAAAAAGGGGAATTTGATAACAATGAAAATACACTAGAAGCTGAGAACTGTAGGAAATTAATAAAAGAAGTAAAAAGGCACAATTAAAAATCCTATGGCCAGCAATGTTAAGGATAATAAGGAGTAGTTTGAATGATTGTCCACACAGATTCCACTTTTGGTGTCCATGTGCCCCAGGCATGCGAGATTGGACTGAATAGCTGCATCTGTTGTGGCCATGTTCATGCTCTGTATACCCTTGTGACCACTATAGTTAAGTGTATACGGGGTAATGTGGTCTCAGCTGCCCCTTAGTTCAGGGGTGGGCAAACTTTTTGGCCCGAGGGCCACATTCGGGCTAAAAATTATGCGGAGGGCCGGGTAGGGAAGGCTGTGCCTCCCCAAACAGCCTGACCCCGCCCCCATCCAACCCCCCCTTCACTTTCTGCCCCCTGACTGCCCCCCAACCCATCCAACCCCCCAACCCGCTCCTTGTCCCCTGATTGCCTCCTCAGGAGACCCCCCCACCCTAACTGCCCCGCCAGAACCCAACCCCCTATCTAAGCTCCCTTGTTCTTTGTTCCCTGACTGCCCCCTCCTGAGACCCCACCACCCTAACCACTACCCCATGGGACCCCACCCCCGATCTAAGCCCCACTACTTTGTTCCCTGACTACCCCCTCCCGAGATCCTGCAACCCTAACCACCTCCCCCCAGGACTCCACCACCTAACCCGCCGCCCCTTTTTTACCATACTCAGCTGGGTGCTCCATCCCCAGTGTGGGGCCTCGTGACTCGCCGCGCTGGGCCCGGCTGGGGGGGCGGGGGCAGATCCCCGCCCTTGCCCGGCCCCCAGCCAAGAAGCGCAGGGCCCCACGGCTGCCCGCCTTCAGCAAGGCAGCGGGCCAGGGAGCGCAGGGCCCTGCGGCTCCCCATGTGTGGCCAGGCTGCCGGCCAGGGAGCATGGGGCCCTGTGGCTCCCCGCACTCGGCCCGGCTGCTGGCCAGGGAGCACGGGGCCCCGCAGCACTCCGCCCGGCTGCCAGCCAGGGAGCGCAGGGCCCCACAGCTCCCTGCACTAGGCCTGGCCACTGGCCAGGGAGCACGGGCCCCCACAGCGCCACTTGCTCTGCCCGGCTGCCGGTCAAGGGGCCCTGCAGCATGTGCGCTGATCCCAGCCAGGGAGGGAAGGGCCCCGCAGCATGCTGTGCTCGGCCTGGCCCCCGGGCCGCAAGGGCGGGGTCCCACAGCACAGTGCGCTCGTCCGGCCCCTGGGCTCGAGTGTGGGGCCAGTGGCTTCTGGCCCCTGCTCACGGGCTAGATAAAAATGGCTGGAGGGCCACATGTGGCCTGCGGGCCATAGTTTGCCCACCTCTGCCTTAGTTCCTTATTACTGCCCATGACTGCAAGAGGGAAGTGTTTGATCCCATGAGTGACATGGCTTTCATTTCATTTTCCTGCTGTAGTTTAGATCTAGTTCATGTTGAGGTTAAATTGCTCATTGGCTTACAAAAAGAAAAGAAAAATCATAACTTTTAAGGGGAAACTTGGGACTAGTGTGGCCTCCCTCCCCCCATGCACAGGAGGCCTCCATCATGGCAGACCCAAGTCACCAGGCTTCAAGAAGTGCCCATGGTGTGACTCTGCCATATTCATAAATGATGGGCATTCCTGACGTCTATTCTGCACAGGAGACAGCACTGCTCCCTGTGGTGCTGGGTCTCCAAGAGGATTGTCAAGAACAGAGAGATGAGGCAAAATTTGTCTCCACTGGAGATTTCAAGCAGCCTGGAACTTATTTCTGCTTTGGAGAAATCCAGTGTCATCCTGCCTTGACACTGGCCAGCTGTGGCTCCCCTTCTGGCTCTCTCACCACCTCCTGCCATAGACCACACTTCTCGCTAGCTCTGTGCCTCAGAGAGAGGGAGCAAAGAGCTCTGTTCAGTAGAGACGTCCTGCACAGATTGCCCTCACCAACCCCAAGCAAGGGACTTCTCCTCAGACTTCATCTGTTAAGACCCACAACTCAGTGTCCCTCCCAGTGCCCTGGCACTGAAGAGCAAATTGGCACTGATGGCTCCTTTAACCCACACGGATTGTGTCCCGCTGGTATCACGCTGACACTATATACTCCAGCACCATCCTCAGCGCCAAAAAACCCTCCATGCCTGCTTCAGCCTTCTTGGCCCAGGTGGGCATCCTGAGACACAAGGCTTGCATCACACAGGCTGACCTAGCCATAGGTCCAGTATCGGAGACTCCCCTGCTGCAATGCTTAAGAGATGTCCTCTCCAAGCAATCAGTCCCTATGCCTCCACCTGATCTGACACCATGCAGACCTGGCATCCTGGGCACGTCTGCTCCCACTCTAGAGGTAGTCTGCTTCTCATCGTCATCTCCAGAGCACAGCGAAAGCTCCTCTTCATCCTATCCTCACTCTCCACTGTGAGTGGCTCAATTGGAGTCCAATGGATGATCCAGAGAAGATTTCACTGGAGCACCAACGAAAAGGGCAGGGTTTCTCATGGAACTTCCATCTTGGTATTCATCCCTGTGGCCTCTATCTCCACCAGCCCTAGACATAGTGGTCTTCTTGGGGCATGACTCCTTATTCCAGGGAACTTTCCTCTACCGTGACTCAGCCAAGATCTCCCTCACTGAGTAGACAAATTCAGCTCTCTCCAGCCCCACAACTTTCTTATCCTTAGTTGCTAGAAGATGATGAATTAGATACTAGGAATGACCAGAGTGGCTCAGATCTACAGCTCCCTGATCCTCAAGGAATTTCCTTCTGTTCTTCTGAATGAGGTGGTCAGTCCATCTCCTTCAGCCTGTCAGGATGAATTCAAAGTATTCCAGGATATCTTTAATAGGATCATGAGACTCTTGATAGATCACCAGAAGGCACCCAGAAAAAGCAGCACAAATTACTGGTTTGTGCTTTGCATGGCAACACCAGGCAGAATTGTGATGTGGATTAATGATCATCCGAATATTTTTCTCAGCACCTGATCCCAGTCTTCTTACTGATACAGACAGCTCAGGAAAGGCCCAAACAGTAGGTTACGTTCCTATTGCAGAGGAAACTGCAGCGGAGGCAGGATCCTAACTACAAGTGCAAACCTCAGCCCCAAGAGCTAATTGCAACAATCTCCTTCTGAGCCTCTGAGGAAGAGGTAGACATTCTGCAGAGTTCAACCTTCCTTCTTCTCCTAGTCTGTGCTGCAACCTGGACCTTCTACTAAGATGTAGTTTTGATGCAAGTGTTGAGAGCCTGGTTGGACCACCATTGGAGCATTTTTCTTTTATCCTGCGTTAGAAACTTGCCTTTTCTCTAGAAGTTTGGATGAAGATAACCCTGGATTGGTGGATCCTCAAGAGAATAGCTAATGGGTATTCCGTCCAGTTTAAGAGTGTTCCAACTCCCTCCCCCGGCCTTTCCAGGGACCCATCTCACAAAACTGTTGAAACAGAAAGTGGACGTCCGTGCAGCTCAGAGGGATGGAAGAGGTGCTCCTGCAAAGGGACTTGTATTTCAATATATTATTCAGTTCCATATCAAAAAGGAGGCTGGAGACCCATCCTCAACCTTCGACCTCTCAATATGCTTGTGTCATTTCAAATTCCATATGGTCACCCTAATTTCCATGATCTATTCCCTAGATCCCATGGACTGGTTCAGGATACATACTTGTATGTTTTCCTCCACACAACTCCCAGAAAGTATCTGAGATTCTTGGTAGGAACATTCCTCTGCTAACACAGAGTCCTGCCAGCTGGCCTCTGAGTGGCCCCATGGATCTTTTCCAAAGTCCTGGCTTTAGTGGCTGCATACTTTTGCAGGCTGGGAATACAAGTGTATCTCAGTCTGGATGACTCGCTGATTTGGGAAAGACTCCCACAGCAAGTAACTGACCCAATTAATACACTCCATCTCTCTGTCTCCATGGTCCTCAAGGTCAACAAGGACAAGTCCACACTGACACAGACAAAAGAGTTCATCGCAGTGTTAGATTCCAGACTGGCAAGAGCGTACTTACCGCAGCAATTTCAAATGACGGTCGATCTCATCAGTCAGCTTTGCACTCCAGAGGATCAGTGGGGCGTAGGGGGCACGTGCCTATGGCAGTGTGCACCTGTGTCAAGCAGCATGCCTGACTGGACTTCACCTTTGGCCACTACATCTGCCTAACAGACACAGCATGGACCAGTGGTCGTGATCATGTCAGAAGTCTTATCCTTCAAGTCTGCAGTGGAGTCCCATTCTCTGTGCCTCTCCCTTCCAAGACCCTGATCATGGACTCCCACACTCTCCTGGTTGAGGAGCTTATCTTGACCATCTCAAGATGCAGGGGCTGTGGTTCCCTCAGGAGGTCTGATTGCACATAGATATTGCGTAAGTTAGAGTCATACCATTAGCATGCCAGGACGTCCTACCTTTCCTTTGGGGCCTCACTGGTCAAATGTTCACAGCCGGCACCACTGCAGTGTATTTTATCAACAGATGGGAGGAGCAAGATCCTCTCCACTCTGTCAAGACATAACGTATCTTCAGGAATGGGGCATCCCTCATCGCATTATGCCAGTAGCTCTCCACCTGTCTGGTCTCCAGAACACCCTGGCAGACCATTTCAGGAGGCACTTTTCTGAGAACCACAAACGGTACCCAGCAGTTCTACCTTCCACGAGATCTTTGTCCGATGGGGGTTCCTGATGTGTTCACAACATGCCAGAAAAGCAAGCAGCAAGCATTTCACTCCAGAAGAAGCATGAGCCCAGGCTTTCTGACAGACTCCTTCCTTCTTCTGTGGACACCAGGTCGGGCTGTTTGCTTTTCCACCAGTTCTCTGATTTCTGAGAGAACTGGAGCTGGTCTCAGGTCACAATATCCTGATATTCCCGACATGACCTAGACAGTTTCAGTTTTCTGAACTGATTAATATTTCAGAGAGCCCACCAGCCACCTTACCACCTCTTTCCAGTGGAGTGTCTCAGAGCCACACAGACCTCGCCTGACTCCACCTCCTTGCTTGGGTGCTGGCTGGCTGACTGACTCCCTTGGACAGGGACTGCTCGTCTGGAGTACAGAACGTTTTGTTGCAGAGCAGACAGCCTTCCGTCAAGCTAACATGCAGAGCTGAATGGAGAAGGTTTTCTGTCTGGGCACCCCAGCAGCAGCTTTTACCATTAAATTCTTCAATTTGAGCCATCCTGGGCTAGCTATCTTCCCTGAAGCAATCTGGGTTTTCTGTTTGTTCCATTGGAGTGCACAGGCAGCAATTTCTGCAACCCCCCTGCCAGTCCAGAGTTAGTGGGTTTCTCTCCCCACGATATTGAAATTTCTCATGTTTTCCCCCTCAGTTAAGGAACCTCAGTCTGGTTCTAACTGGCATAATAGGGCCCCCTTTAGAACCCAGGGCAACTCGCCCCTTGTAGACAAAGAGGGTGTGTTTGGTGTCTGTTAGCTCAACCAGATGAGTCAATGAAATACAGGCCTTCATGGGGGGCCCTCTATGTACCTTAAGGACAGTGTCCTCCTTAGGTTTCTCCTGAGATTCAGACTTTCACCTTGACTAGTCAGGGTATCACCTGTTTTCTTCCCAAAACTTACTCCAGCTAAGACAGAATAAAAATGTACACCTTGTGCGTGGTCAGAGCCATAACCTTCTGTTGAGTTTGGGCAAAGCAGTCCCATCGTCCCCCGGTCAATTTGTGCCTTTCCCAAAAAGGGTTTCCACTCATAGACTTTAAGGTCAGAAGGGACCATTATGATCATCTAGTCTGACCTCCTGCACAACGCAGGCCACAGAATCTCGCCCACCCCTCCTGCAATAAACCTCTCACCTATGTCTGAGCTATTGAAGTCCACCAGTCATGGTTTAAAGACTTCAAGGTGCAGAGAATCCTCCAGCAAGTGACCCGTGCCCCATGCTGCAGAGGAAGGGGAAAAACCTCCAGAGCCTCTGCCAATCTGCCCTGGAGGAAAATTCCTTCCCGACCCCAGATATAGTGATCAGCTGAACCCTGAGCATGTGGGCAAGACTCACCAGCCAGACACCCAGGAAAGAATTATCTGTAGTAACTCAGATCCCATCCTCTCCAACATCCCATCTATTAAGGGCCCACCGGGCCCATCTATTACGAATAGTCAAGGATCAAGTAATTGCCAAAATTCTGTTATCCCATCACTCAGATTATCCAGCTGGGTTTTGGACTGTGCTAAGGCTCTGCTATTAGATAGCTGACGATCCTCAGGGTCATGTTAGCGCCTATTCCATGAGGGCTCATGCTGCCTCCACAGGGTCTCTAGGTAACATCCCATTATTTGAAATAGAGCAGCTTCCTGGAGCTTCGTTCCCACTTTCACCTTCCGTTTTGTCCTCGTTCAGGCTTCCAGATCAGATGCCAGCTTTGGTAGGGCTGGCCTGCCCTACCTTTTAGAGTAGGACTCCTCTTCCCAGCTTCAAGTTAAAGATCGCTGCTTGTCAGTCACCAAGAGTGGAATCTGTGTGCACAGTCGCTCGAAGAACAGTTACTTATCCTACAGTAAGGGTGGTTCTTTGAGATCTGTTGTCCACACAGGCTCCATGGTCTGTCCTCCACACTCACTAATGGTAGACCTGTTTTCCTGGAATTCTTATGGGCGAAGGGATGGGGTGCCCCAGCCTCTAAGACCCCAGCGTCTGGTTGGAGGGTACACGAAACAGGGGTGCTGTCACAGAGGATGCTGTCAGGAACTCAGCTGCCTCAGGCTCAGTTGCCTAGCAACCCCGTAAGCTCGGCTAGTCCTAATAAACCCTCACTAAGTGACTGTGCTCCCTGATTGGTCAGAAGAGCCAACAGATCACCACGTAAAACCTGTAGCAACAGGAGTGCAATGGCCACTCAATGCATTCCCTGCTCACAGCTGTGCCACCTACTTTCTGACCAGCCCTTACTCTAGCCCTAGACCCTGCCAACCTCTGAACTCCTCATTCCTGTCTCCGGGCTCTGACCACTGGCTTGTCTCCTGACCATGACTCTAGCTCTGCCCTTTGGTCCTGTTCTGGCTCAGTCTGTTGGCTAGCCTCCTGATTCTGCTCCGACCACTAGTTCGCACCACCTACGCTTTGGAGTGTGACCGACATTGCTGTTCAAAAAGAATTGGATCTTGTGTGGCTGGGTCACATGGGCACCATGAGTGGAATCTGCATGGACAACACATGTCAAAAACCACAGTTATTGAAGGGTAAGTAACTATTCTGTTTTCAAGTATATCAGGAACAGAAGGAATCCGGATTATAATATTGGCCCATTACTAGATGGAAATGGTAGAATTATCAATAGTAATGCAAAAGAGCCTGAAGGATTCAATAAATATTTCTGTTCCATATTTGGCAAAAATCCAGATGATGACGACATCATATAGTATTGAAGGTGAAATACTTTCAATTCCAACAGTAACTAAGGAGGTTGTTAAACAGCAGTTACTAAGGTGAGATGTTTTTATATCAGCAGGTCCAGATAACTTTAATCCAAAAATGTAAAAAGAGCTGGCTGAGGAGCTCTCTGAACCATTAATGTTGGATTTTCAGTAACCCATGGAACACTGGGGAAGTTCCAAAGGATTGGAAGAAAGCTAATGTTGTGGCAGTATTTAAGAAGGATAAATGTGACAACCAAGGTAATTAAAGGTCTGTCAGCCTGATATCAGTCCTGGGCAGAATAGCTAAATGATTGATACAGGACTCGATTAGTAAAGAATTAAAACAGGGGAATATAACTAATGCCAAACAACTTGGGTTTATGAAAAATAGATCCTGTCAGACTAACTTGGTATCTATTTTTATGAGACAAGTTTGGTTGATAAAGATAATAGTGTTGCTGTAATATACTTAGACTTCTGTAAGGCAGTTGTCGTATCACATATCATTTTGATTCAGAAACTAGACTGATACAAAACCAACATGACATATGTTAAATGGATTAAAACTGGCTAATTGACCGCTCTAAAAATGTAATTGTAAATAGAGAATCATCATCAAGCAAATTTGTTTCTAGTCAGACCTGTAGGAATAATGTTTTGGCTCTTTGCTACATAACATTTATTATCAGTGATCTGGAAAAAATCATAAAACGATCACTGATAAAGTTGGCAGATGACACTAAGATTGGGGGAGTGGTAAATAACGAAGAGTATAGGTCACTGGTACAGGGTGACCTGTATCCCTTGATAAGCTGGGATCAAGCAAACATTGATATCGGTACGGCAAATATGACCCAGGGTCAAAGGAGGAGGCCATATGTGGATGGGCGATTCTATCATGTGGAGGAGTGATTCTGAGAAAGACTGGTTTTCATGAGCTCCCAATGCAGTGCAGTGGCCAAAAGGGCTAATGCGATCCTTGGATGGATAAACAGGATAATATCAAGTAGTAGTGAGATTATATTGCTGTATATATGGCCCATGTATGACCAGCCCTGGAATATTGTTCCAGTTCCAGTGTCCCCAATTCAAGAAGGATGTTGAAAATTTGGAAAGGATTCAGAGAAGAGCCACAAGAATAATTACAAGATTATAAAACATGCCTTATTTATTATTTATCATTACTGTATACTCCTGTTTATCCAGAACCCTATTATCCGAACCTCCATGTTGTTGAAATCCCTGCCTTGTCCCCCATGAATCTCATACTGGGGGACAAGGAAGGGATTTGGATAATGCAGAGCTTCAGATCATAGAGCAGAGACCCCTGGCCTGGATTGTGAGGAGGTACCCCTGGCCGTGGGGAAGGCCACTCCATTATTGAATGGCTCCTGCCCTCTCAATTATCCAAATAAAATCTGTGTCCCCCATGCTGTCTGAGTAATTGGAAGTCTACTGTATTTATTCTTTGTGTTAATGTGGTATCTAGGAGCCCTAGTCCTGGCTCAGGGCCCCATTATGTGAGGCCCTATACAAACACAGAACAGAAAGTTAGTCCTTGTCCCCAAGAGCTTACGCTGGATGGCAGGAAGCGTTTCCTGCTAGCATGAGATAAAACCCAGAACCAATTTAATCTTGCCTAAGAGGAGGACCCCAGTCCAGTTCCAACTGAGATCAAAGAGAAGGATAAGAGAAAATTTTCAAAAGTTCCTAAGTGACCTAGGAGTTTAAGATGAGACAGGTGGATACAGAAAGACCAGGGAGAAAATCATGGGACAGAATTGGTCAGTGTTTCAGACAGTGGTCTCAGCACACCAGCGGCCTAACTGCTCTCAAGTTAGGAGGAGGAGAGTCTTAGGGGTGGTTTGGAAGGAAGGAAGGAGGCTAATGAGAGAGCTTTGCAGATGACCACCAAAGCATGAGAGAATGGATGAAAGTGCTTGTTTGAAAATGTAAGAAGTGGACAGTGGAGTGTGGCATGGCGAGCTGATTGGAGGTGGGAGTCGACATCCTGATAATGAATGAGAGATGACAGGTAAAGTGTGGGGGCTCTAAGGTCCTTGAAAGTGAAGTAGCTTATGTTCAATGCGCTAGAGAAGGGGGAGCCAATGGAGCGATATGTCGAAAGGGGTGACATGGTCAAAGCGAAAGGTTAGGAAAATGATCTTTGCAGCTGCATTCTGAATGGATTTGAGCGAGGCAGGACGGTGTTTGTCAAAGCCAGAGGGAAGGATGTTGCAGTGATCGAGGCGTGACATGATGAGAGTTTTAGCTGGATGGTGGAGAGGAAAAACCGTATTTTAGAGATGGTTTGTGAAACGAATCAGCTTCAAACGCAGCTGGATATGAGGACCAAGAGAGAAACCAGAGTCCAAGACCGTGTCCAGGTTATGACAGACAAGAGGGTGAGGTCCCACATGGTGGAGAAAAGAGGTAGTGGAGAAGGTTTGGAGGGAAGATTAAGAGCTCAGTTTCAGCCATATTGAGTTGGCGCTGATGACAGGACATCCACAAGGAGATGTCAGAGACGGGCGGTGATTATAGTTTGGAGAGCAGGAGAGAAATCTTTGAGCCGACAGCACAGAGATTTTAGTTGAATTTTTGTTTCTAGATGAAATTGCCAAGACACAAAGTGCAGAGGGAGAGTAGAGAGGGACCAAAAAGGGAAGGCGTGATTAGAGAACCAGGAGGGGACAGAGTCTCATTAGGGACGTGGGCGAGAGCAGTTTCAGAGAAATGAAAGGGGAAGAAGCCAAATTGGAGGGGGTTTTGGATAGAATTGAAGGAGAGGAATTCCAGATAATGGTAAAGACTTCTGGAGTCTTTCAGTCTATTTTAGCTTATCAAAAGGAGGGTTAAGGGGTGACTTGATCACAGTCTGTAAGTGCTTACGTGGGGAACAACAATTTAATAGGAAGGCTCTTCAGTCTAATAGACCATGATCTAACAAGATCCAATGGTGGAAGTTGAAGCTAGACAAATTCAGACTGGAAACAAGTTGCACGTTTTTACCAGTGAGGGTAACTGACGCTGGAACACAGGTTCCCAAGTGTCCTGGCAGATTCTCCATCAACGACCATTTTAAAATCAAGATTGGATGTTTTTCTAAGAGATGATTTAGGTCAAACCCAGACGTTGGGCTTGAAGGCAGGAGTTAATTCAGGGAAGTTCTGTGGCCCAGGAGCTCAGGCTGAATGGTCACAATGGTTCTTTCTGGCCTTAAAATGTATGAATGACTAACGGACCCATTGGAATGTCGACTGGCTTTAGCTAAGCCTGGACATGGCGCAGACTCTCTGGAGGTAAGTCTGGCCAATAGGTCAATAAACAAACAGCTACAGCTGAGTTCCTCTGCTGCTGACCTGCCAGGACCAGTGTTTCCCCGTTTCCAGTCACGGCACCGGACAAGGAAAGGGCAGGGTCAGCAGAATTAGTGAGTTGCTAGGGAGGATTGAATTTGTGTGGATTGAATTTGCTCCCAGATCTTCCCCTCAAATTTGAGGCACAAGCCGTGGGTGCTGTCTCGGCATGTCACCTAAGTGACCCTGCACATCCTGTGCTCACCTTGCAGGAGTGGGTGGGCGAACGATGTCTGAAGTCCCTCTGCGAAGACAGCAATGATTTGCAGGATCCTGTTCTGAGCAGCACCCAGGCCCAGAGGCTAATGCAGCTGATCTGTTACCCACACCGACTGCTGGACAATGAGGAGGGAGAGAATCCACAGCGGCAGAGGATTAAACGCATCCTCCAGGTATTCGAGGGGAGGAGGTCTTGCTTGGCTCCATGGTGGGATAAAGGGGGAGGAAAGAGCCTGACACATTATTACCATTACCCTCCATTGCTGAATGTGAGCGTTTGTAACGTCAGTCTCTAAAACACGTTTACCTTCTTGAGGCCCAGGGAAAGAGTCATCGTTGGGGGAAGAGCTGGAGGGGGGCTGAGGAAGTGGTTGTGGGGGGTGAGGCTGATTTGCAGTGTGTCCGTGTGTTACAGAACTTGGACCAGTGGACAATGAGGCAGTCCTCGCTGGAGCTGCAGCTCATGATTAAGCAGACAGCAAACAATGTGAGTTGTGTGCTCAGCTCAGAGAGCTGCCCTGCATGTTGAATGGGGATCTCTCTGCGTTCCCAAGTGGGGGAGCGTGAACATGGGGAACATAAAGCGGGGAGAGGAGGATGCTTGGGGAGCGGCTCACCGAGAATGGGTGAGTCGCCCCAGGCACAAGGGCGTTTCACTTGGTAGGATTGCACCGAGCTGTGCGCAGGCGAACAGGCCCCGTTGCTGTGGTCAGCCAGTGCCCCAGCTGCTCTCAGAAGAGGAGCGGTGTTGCAGGGGCCCTGCACTCCACTCGCCACTTCCACTCTCTCCAGGAGATGAATTCCTTGTTAGAAAACATTGCCAAGGCCACCATCGAGGTGTTCCAGCAGTCGGCAGAGACCAGCTCCGCTAACTCCACTGGAACTGGAGTCAACAGCATCAGCACGGTGCCGACGAGCACTGCATCTGCCAGCAACAAAGCCAAACCCATCCTCAGGTAGGTGCTGCCCCACCTCCTCTCTCCCGGGGGCAGAGGGACTCTGGACTCTGGGTTGGCTCACTCAGCGCCTTTCTCTGCCCTGTATCTCAGTTCCTTGGAGCGGTCAGGAGTGTGGCTGGTGGCCCCACTTATTGCCAAGCTGCCAACGTCGGTGCAGGGCCACGTCCTTAAAGCTGCTGGAGAAGAGCTGGAGAAAGGCCAGCACCTCGGGTCATCGTCCCGCAAAGAGCGAGATCGCCAGAAGCAGAAGAGGTGGGCTCCAGGGAGAGATCAGGAAGCTCTGGACAGCCACACCAGCATTTGGTATTGTCTCGCTCACTGCCTCCTCTTCTTCCCAGCATGTCCCTCCTGAGCCAGCAGCCCTTCCTCTCGCTGGTGCTGACGTGTTTAAAAGGACAGGATGAACAGCGAGAAGGTCTCCTGACCTCACTCTACAGCCAAGTCCAACAGGTAGGCCCCTTCCCAGCCCTCACAAGAGCTTGGGAACAACAGACCATCCAAGTGGACGTACCCTGGCAGGGTGGCATCCTCCTTGAGAAGGCATCTCCCTCACTCCCTCCATACGGGGACGGTGGGTGCTTTGGCAGGGCATCTTCTCTGTTTCCCCCAGCCCAGACCGTGAGGAGTAGGGGGTATTCACTGCTCTCCCAGCAGTGCAGCATCCAGCATGGAAGGTCCTCACCTCTCTTCTGATTTCCCTAGATTGTTACAAACTGGCGGGAAGATCAGTACCAGGACGACTGCAAAGCCAAACAGCTGATGCACGAGGCCTTGAAACTGCGACTGAATCTGGTGAGCGGCAGAAGAAAAGGGAGCTAAACAGGGAGACCTCCTTTTTAGGGGTGGGCAGGGCATGGTGAAGAGTTCCCTGGCTCTTCTGGGTATTGGAGCCATATGGGGGATGGGATGGATGGAGCGACCTGGCTGTCCCGTCCAGACAGGAGACACCTCTGTGCCAGGACGCACACCTTGAACTCTCTCGGGAACGCTCCTTGAGATTGGTCACAGCATTACTGCCAAGCTGGCGGGAACGGGGTGGGAGGGGGCACTCCAGGCCTACAGCTGGGCACCCCTTTAGCTGGGCCCCCCCGTCACCTGCCCAGAAGAGGTGTCTTGGCGTAACCTCCACTCTCCCTTTCGGGTTCTGGGGTTCCCTTTGTGGCAGGACAGGGCCTGGGCTCTGACTGACTTTTGTTCCCTACCAGGTTGGGGGGATGTTTGACACAGTTCAGCGCAGCACACAGCAGACCACCGAGTGGGCGGTGCTTCTCTTGGACATCATCAGCAGTGGGACTGTCGACATGCAGTCAAACAAGTAATGGTCTCCTTCAGGTCTTGGAGCAAGGCCCCTCCCACAGGGAGTCTAGAGTTAGTCTAGCTCAGGGGTCTCAAACATGCGGCCCGTGAAGCCCTTCCCTGCGGCCCGCCAAGCTCCCTGGCACCCCCCGCCCCTAGCAGTTTCTGGGAGGGAGGGACCAGAAGCGGAGGCTTCTCTGTTGCCTGGCTGGGCCACTGCCAAGCCCCGGTTTCCAGGCACTGCTGCTGCAGCTTCAATGAATGAGCTGGAGCGGCGCTTCCCAGGAGCCCTCTGCAGCGGCGGCCAGGGGTGGTAAGCCAGGCTCCCCGCTGAGTTACAGGGGTGAGTGGGTGGAGATTTGGGGATGGAACACAGGGAGCTGGCTACAGACACGAGTAGGGGGAGATTTGGGGAACAGGGAGCTAGGTAATAGGGTAAGCAGGTGGAGATTTCGGGATGGGGCACAGAGAGCTGGGTTACGGGGGAAAGTGGGGATGGGGAACAGGGTTATGAGGATCAATTTGGGAGAGGGAGACTATAAAATTATAATTGATATTAGGCTGAGATGAGCCGAAATTTCTGTTAGGTTTATCAGCATATTACACTTGAAACAAAGTTTGAATCATCTGAGGCTGGTAATTTCTTGTTAAATTAGATTTGTTTGCTTGTGTTTCCAGCTCTGGACTTCCTAGATTGCTCTTGGTTTGTTTGCAAACAGCTGTTGGCGGTGCCTAGCGCTTTCCAGGAGGGAGCGGGGAGCTGCGTGCTCAGAGGAGGAGGCGGGGCAGGGGTGGGACCTTGTGGAAGGGGTGGAGTGGGGGTGGGGCCGAGGGCAGCTAGTGGGGTGCATGTCAGTAATGCGGCCCTCAGGCCAGTGCATTTGTCCTCATGCAGCCCTCGTGGTCATTTGAGTTTTGAGACCCCTGGTCTAGCTCCTCTCCGGGAGGCCAAGCTGTCCCACCCGCAGGCTTCTGTCCCTTGGGGGAGAGCCAGCCCGCAAGTACAAGCAGACCTCTCCTGCGAGAGGAACCAGGGATGGCGGAAAGAGACTTAGGAGAAGAAGTGGGCAACTCGTTCCCAGTGCATGGGTTCATATGGCAGCAAAGGGCCCTCACACTCCATGGCACATAGAGAGCAGGGAAGGGACAGCAGGAGCACTGCACTCACCTGGGCCTCGTTCTTCCTGGGAAGATGCAGACACGCTGTGGGGAGAGGCTGAGTGAGTGTGCAGGCAGGGGCAGATCCAGCTGTCTTGAGGGTGTGAATGCCGGGGGTCCAGGGAGCAGTGGGACACTGAGGGGTCTGGAGGAGATGGGGATTGACGTCTGGACAGTCTGCTGATCAGTCCAATGCTGCCCATCCCGCGGTCGTGCTCCGAGGAGCTAATGGGGCATTAGTCTCTGCGATGGCAAAGGAGCATTTCTGGGTGGTGCTGGACTGTGGAACTGCAGGGTCTTCCCATCGCCTGAGCTCAGCCCTTCTGCTCTGCCCCTCAGTGAGCTCTTCACCACCGTGCTGGACATGCTGAGTGTGCTCATCAACGGCACCCTGGCTGCGGACATGTCCAGCATCTCTCAGGGCAGCATGGAGGAGAACAAGCGCGCATACATGAACCTGGTCAAGAAACTCAGGGTGAGCAGGCCCTGGCCAGTCTGGAGAGCTGGGGCACCGTGGTGTGGTGTTGGGCACAGAGGGCAGGGGGCAGCGATATAAGAGGGTATTGAGAAGTGGTTGGTGGGGCATGGGGCAGAGCATTGTGGGGGCAACAGTAATAGTAGGGTGGGTCGCAGTGGATGCCGCTGTTTGAATGGCCCCTGACGCCTTTGTCTCCACCGCCTGCCTAGTGCAGAAGGAGCTGGGCGACCGACAGTCCGACAGCCTGGAGAAGGTGCGACAGCTCCTTCCTCTTCCCAAGCAGACTCGGGACGTCATCACCTGCGAGCCTCAGGGATCCCTCATTGACACCAAAGGCAACAAGATTGCTGGCTTTGACTCCATTTTCAAGAAGGAGGCAAGTGGTCCTGTTCCATGGCTGCTGGTGCACAGGCAGCCTCTTGCTCCTCTTGCCAAGTACTGTGTTTTGTGCAGCTGTCCAAAGGCAGCCAGGGCCCCCACACCCGGCGTGGTGTAGCCACCTCAGAGAAGGGCAGAGTTAAGGTGTTTTAACCTGTTAATAGTTGCAGGCGATATCTTCCAAGACATCACGAGAACTGATGATGATTTAAACGTTGGCTGTGTGCACACGACCCAGGCCACAGCAGCTTACAGCCTGTGTGCCAGCAGGAGACTGGGAAGGGGAGACGAGAAGGGGTGGGGGGATGAATCGAGGCGCAATATGAGACAATGGGGTGAACGTGGTTTCAGAAGAGAAAAGACGCTGGTCCCTGCAGGACCAGTAGAAATGAGTGTTTCCTGGTGGGGTGAGCAGAGACCCCCATGAGGAGCTGGGTGGCTCTTCAGGAGCCCTGCTGGTGGTAGGGGCTCAGTGGCTCCCTCTGCCCTTGCCCAAGGGCTGCTAGAGACCTGGATCTTGCTCACTGACTTTCTCATCTTTTTCAAGGGTTTGCAAGTCTCCACCAAGCAGAAGATTTCACCCTGGGACCTGTTTGAGGGCCTGAAGCATTCAGCCCCCCTCTCTTGGGGCTGGTTTGGGACTGTGCGGGTGGATCGTAAGGTGTCCAGGTTCGAGGAGCAGCAGAGGCTCCTGCTGTATCATACACACCTGAAACCCAAGCCCCGCAGCTACTACCTGGAGCCACTGCCACTGCCCCCCGAGGAGGAGGAGCCCCCCACACCTGTGGCCCTAGAGCCAGAGAAGAAGGTTGTAGAGCCAGCCAAGGCTGATAAAACCAGCTCCAATCCTGCCACCTCCACTGAGGAGCGCAAGAAGAAACCGAGCAAGAGCAAGAAACGCAGCCAGCCTGCCAACAAGAGTGAGGTAACATGGCCTTTCCCGCCAGCCGTGGGCCCTGACATGGGGCTGTGTCCCACGCCCAATCCCAGATCTGCCCTCTCTGCTCTGCCTGTGAGGAGCAGGGGCTTTCCTTTCCCAGAGGCGGCAGTGAAGCGCTGGGCCTCTTCCCAGCATTCCCCAGGAGAGGAGCCGCTGGGTTTCTTGAGGAAGAGGCAGCGCATGTCCCTCGACATCCTTGGGAGAGGAGGGGCTGCTTGGAGCCCTGACTAGTGCACAGGGTCCTGTCCCTTCTGGCTTTGTGACCCAAGTGTCCCAGCTGTGCTGCTCCCTCTCACTGCTCCTTCCTCCTGCAGGATTTTGTGTTGGGCCCTGGCCGAGGAGTCTCCTATGGAGTTGGGATGCCCGCAGACCTCATGCATCATCAGGCTGGGAATTCCATGTCTAGACTGGCATATGGGCAGTTACCAGTGGGTCTCTGTACCCAGAACCAGCCTCTGCCAGCAGGTAGGTGTGAGGGAGAGGAGAGTCTTACTGCCCTGCAGGTAGCAACTTTAAGGGAGCCCCCTTCACACCATGAGCTTCCTGTTCCATCTGACAGGTGAGCGAACGTAAGAACCAGACGCAGCTGCCTGGGCTTGGCCTGGCTAGAGACAAATAACCAGCCAGGAGTGCCCCCTTTGCAGCTGTGCCTGCCCTAGTGCGGTGAGACAGTGCTGGGTTGGACATGTGTGACTCTGGGCCTTTCTCTTTCTCCTCCTGTGGCAGGTGGCCCTCGGCTGGATACCTCCTACAGACCTGTCCGCATGCCCCTGGGAAAGCTGGTGCAGAGTCGGCCCTCCTACAGCGGGGTGCTGTCCTCGGGGATGAGTGGTATGATAGGAATTGACCCTTCCTACAAGCCAGCAGTCTACAGACAACAGCCTCCAGTCTCCCAAGGGCAGCTGCTCCGCCAGCAGCTTCAGGCTAAGCTAGTACGCAGAGCTGTATCCCATCCCTTGTTGCGCAGGGGGCCTGGGTTGTGCTCACTGGTTTTCATTTTCTTCTTCATGCTGGACAACAAACTCCCAACACGCTTCCTAACCCTGCATTTCCGTCTGCCTCGGGCTGGTGTTTCTGTAGCACCTCTGACCTCGAGGGCCCAGGGCATTTGGCATCAGCTGGGTCCTTGGTAGCTTTCCTTGGTGCGCCTACGTCACTGGTGGATTCAGACACTGAGATTGAGCTAGTGCAGGGATCTCAAACTCAAATCACCACGAGGACTAGTACATTGGCCCAAGGGCCGCGTCACAGACACCTTTAAATATAAAGATATAACCCACCCCCCCGGCCCCGCCCCCACTCCATCTCTTCCCCCCCATTCCAACCCCTTCCCCAAAGTCCCCTCTCTGCCCCTATTTCAACCCGTTCCCCAAATCCTTGCCCTACCTCACCTCTTCTCCGCCTCCTCCCCTAAGCCCATGGCTCCCCACTCCTCCCCCCTCCCTCCTGGAAAGCGCTAAGCGCCACCAAACAGCTTTTTGGTGGCGGGCAGCACCTGGAGGTAGGCAGAGGAGCAGGGACGCGGTGCGCTGGGGGTGAAGGGAGCCTGGCGACTGCAGGAAATAGCTCCGGGGGACGGGGAGCTTGGGCGGGCTGCATGTTTCAGACCCCTGAGCTAGTGTCACTGTGTCTGGGGGGCCAGCAGAGGGCACCAGGCCCAGCTCTGGGGAGGGCAAGATTATCGTCACTGTGACTGGAGGGTCAACAGAAATGGAGGCAGGTCTGTTCGTTAGCCTGGCCTGGGAGAATTCTCCAAGGCCTTGTCCTGATTGGAAGGTGGGGTCTCTGCGAGCCCGGATGCTCATTGCTGGATCTCATGCGGCCGTGACTCTCCTACCTGACAGTCCTGGAGAGGACAGGCCGTTGGGTCTGGCCTGGGAGTAGCTCACTCCCAGGATGGCAAAGGGTGAGCTGGATGGTCCTAGGTCTCCATGTTCCTGAGTGTGAATGTCTCGTGCTCCTTTCCAGCAGGGCCAGGGAATTCTGGGGCAGCCGCCAGTGCGCCACATGGCTCC
Source organism: Dermatemys mawii (assembly GCA_007922305.1). Classification (NCBI taxonomy): domain Eukaryota; kingdom Metazoa; phylum Chordata; order Testudines; family Dermatemydidae; genus Dermatemys; species Dermatemys mawii. Next base: position 37,081,155 of record ML677377.1, read on the forward strand.
TACCGCTTCCTATGGAGCCCTGCAGTCTTCCCAGGTGAGTGGGGCTTTCTCGGGCTGGAAGGAGGGGGATGAAGGGTTCTGGCGCAGCCAGCACTATGTGAACTCCTGCTGCAGGGCCCTGGAGCCACCCAGTGCTCCCTGCTGTCCTCACTTGCCAACTGTCCTGAAAAGTCCAGGCTCTGGGAAGAGGGCGAAGTGGAGCATGAGGCCCTGGGTTTCTAATGCTGTCGCCCCTCCCCACCACTCCCTCTGTATCCCAACACTTCTAACAAAGGCTCTTTCTTCCCCTCAGGGTTACACACCTTACGTCTCCCATATAGGCCTGCAGCAGCACCCCCCTCAGTCCAGTACAATGGTACCTCCCACCTATTCCAGCCAACCCTACCAGAATTCCCATCCCAGCTCAAACCCAGCTCTTGTGGATCCCGTCCGACAGATGCAGCAGAGACCAAGTGGCTATGTGCATCAGCAGGCCCCTGGCTATGGCCACGCCCTGGGCACCACACAGAGGTACCTCCCAGCCGGCAGGCGCTGAGCAGCTATTGGTGTTGCACAGGGGACTTCTCCAATGTAACTGCTTAGACAGGAGCCTGTGAAAAGTGTTGTGGCCCCACTGCTATAGCTCTGGTGCTGTAGCGTTCAGCACCTTGGAATCTTCTGTGCCTCCTGAGCTGACGGCCTTGTCCAGCTCCTTGTCAGACCCAGAAAGGGATTCAGTGAGTAGCATGTAAACCCCAAGCAGGGAGAGGGTTAAGAGGCTGGGACTAGTAGGGGAGGGATGGCATTAAGAGAGGGGAAACGTAGGCTGAAGAACAGGGAAGTCATTAACCACAGGTTTGGACCTGATCTTCAGGGAGAAGGGCTGGGAACCCAGCTCGGGAATCATCGCCCCAGGGGATGGTCTGGGTGCTCTGTCATTCCCTGACCAGGGGATGGATCTGGCTGGGAGATTGTCCATCCCCCGGGGAAAGGACTGGATGCACCATCATTCTCCCACAGGGGGATGGATACAGCCAGGAAATTGTCCCCAGGAGCAGGGCTCAGAGTCCTGTTGCTTGAGACTGTTTAACTTGGACTGAACAAACCTTTGAAAAAGTCCAGGGAGAATCTTGCATCCAAGCCTAGTTGAGAGGGTGCCTGGGTCCCACTGGGTGTTCTGGGCTCTCTGAACTGGTGATGTGGGAGGTTCTGGTTCTGGCTGTGCTTGCTCTGATGCATTTGGTTTTCTTAGACAAGGAGAAGCTCCGGTTGGGTTTAGGGAGGCTCCTCTGTCTGCAGGCCTTCTCTGGATCCACAAGAGGCACTGATCCTTCTCCTTGTTGTGTAAGGTTTCCTCATCAGTCGATACAGCAAGCGCCTATGATGAGTGGGATGAATCATATGAGCGCACAAGGGGTTCCATCAGGAATCCGACCCAGTCAGATATTACCTGAGCAGCAGCAGCAGCAGTACCTGAGGCAGCAGCAGCAGCAACAGCAGATGCTGAGGGTAAGGGAAGGCCTGCCTCTTTTTTTCACCTTCTTGCACGTCATCTGAAGAGCCAGAGTGGAGGGCCGGGGGCCTGTCAAGCACCGCTAGCCCAAATGTGTCCTCAAGTCTGTGCAGTACTCAGTCATTGCCAGGAGGGGGCGCTGGTGACAGCAGGGGTGCGCTCTGTCACACTGTGGTAGGTGACTAAGATGCCTGTCTGCTGCTGCTTTGTTAACCTGTCTCCTGAGGAGACGTTCTCCCTTCCTAGGAGTTGTGTGCACCTGGTGTAGAGACCTGGGGGCACTGCTTTGTTGTCACTTGCGACTCAGCTGCCATATATAGGGACTGGACACATTGGATTTGGTCTGATCCAGTACGGCCATTATGTTATGTTCTTATGATTACTTTAGGGACAATTATTCCAGCATTAGAAAAAGGTGACTGGTTCGTGGCCCTTGACCTCCAAGATGCGTACTTCCACTTTTCAGTCATACCATTCCCCAGAAGATATCTCAGATCGACACTTGTATAGTGTCACTGTAGGGTATAGGGTACTCCCTTTTGCACTCTCATTGGCCCCCAGAGTATTCTTCAAGATCCTGTCTGTGGTAGCAGCTCACCTACAGTCCCAGGGCATTATGATCTACCCTTATCTGGACGATTGTCTCTTCAGGGCACGTTCCTTCATCAAAACCCAGCGAGTTACCATTATCACTCTGGATCTATTCAAGAATCCAGACCTACAAATCAATGCAAAAAATCAACATTAATACTGTTACAGAGACTACAAGCTATAGGAACCAATGCTGACTCTGAGCAAGAGTGCTACTCCCACAACACAGGTTCCTCAGTCTGTCCACACATACAGAAACAGTAGAATCCAGCCCTCAAATATTGGCTTCAGCTTCTGGGGCACATGGCCACAGGCACATCAATGATAGTTCAGGCCAGACTTCACATGAGATGCCTCCAGTTATGGGTCAGTTTGGTTTACAGACCAGAAGACAAGAGAAACAAACTCCTTTCGATACTGACCAAAATCAGATAATCCTTGAATCCATGGAAAGACCAGCAAACGCCTGCATGGGAATCCCATTCACTCAGCCTTCCCCATTACTATTTCTCACCACCACATCTCCACGATCTCACAGTTCAGGGCAAATGGTCTCCATCCGAGACATGCCTTCATATCAGTCTACTCAAACTCAGAGTGGTCAGGAATGTGTGTGCTCGTTTCCTTCTGCTGATCAGAGGCATGGGCACAAAGCTCATGGTGGACAATACAGTGTGCATGTATTACATAAACTATCAAAGAGGCGCCAGTGGAAGCACTAATGCTATGGAACTGGTTTATTTCCTATAATGTCACAATATCAGCAGCTTAACTACCAGGAGTACACAACATGACAGTGGACAGTCTCAGCACAAATTTCCGCTCAACCGCAAGTGGGAGATGTGACAAAGAGTCCTGTGGCACCTTAAAGACTAACTGAAATTTTTTCAGAGCATGAGCTGTCGTGGGCTAATACCCACTTCGTCGGATGCATGCAGTGAAGTGGGAGATGGACTCAGTAGTACTCTGGTGTATTTCGACAATGGGAGACACCAATAATAGACTTGTTCGCTACTTACCAGAACAAGAAATGTCCACGGTACTGCTCCAGAATGGGCATTGGCCAGAACTCCTGGGGGATGTTTGCCTCCTCTCGTGAGCCTTATTATAAGGGCCTTTTTTACACCTTTCTCCTGTTTCATCTGTTGCTGAAATTCCTGTTGAAAGTAAAAAGAGAAAAAGCAAACATCATACAGTAGACCCTTGTTTATCCAGGATGATGAGGAAAATATTAATCCTAGCTAATAAAATCCCAAATAATCACCATCCATAGGAAATGGGGGTGGGGGTTGGTTCACCAGCCACCCTGTGCTGAGGGGAGGGCTGTTGGTTCACTGTCTGCCCTGTGCCCTAGCTGTTTTGTTTGTTTGTTTTTTGTGTGTTCTTGGGGCAGCAACAGCCAGAGGCATCGCAATTTCAGCTAAAAAATTCTCTAAATGGGTCTCAAACTGTCATACCCTGTTATCAGATGTGATCTTTAGCTCCCCATCTACAATTTCACACATTCTACGAGATCGGTTTCTTCATCTGTCACCTTCTCCAAGAGTATCCCTATGTCATAAATCTACAGAGCAGTTACCTTGGCATCTGCGCATACATTCGCTGAACATTATCCTTGGGGACTGTGGACACCAGATTCGGTGCCATGATACTACCATCCATCGCAGACTCACTTCCAAAGCCACGGCCTCCAGTAGGAGTCACCTACAGTGGAGCACCCATCGGAACGCTACTAGAAGTTACTCCCCTTGTGCAGCTGTGTGTCCCTGTGGGTGCTCCACGACCCACCCTCCTCCCCTCTGCTTTGGAGTTCTCCTCATACACTCTGCAGCAGAGAAGGAACCCAGGAGGGTTCGCGTGAACACCACTGCTTAGCTTGACAGCAGGGCAGGAGGGGCGGGCAGGAGGGGCGGGCAGGCAGGGCATGCCAGGTTGAACGGACGCTGCTGCCAGCGTTCTCCAGTCAGCAGCGCAGGGACGCGGACGCACCTCAGTAGAGCGCCCTGGGGACACGCGTCTCGAAGAACCGTCGCTGCTGCACAAGGTGAGGGATTTCTTCACGCGCCCAGCGTCACGCGCAGGTTTTGCTCTTTCGTTTTGTTTTTTGCTTTTTTGATTAAAAAAAAAAAAGCGAGTCCCGAATTGTCCTAAACCTCACCTCGGTGAAGTCCATTAGAGCGTGGCTCTTCGACTGTGACATCACAGGCAGCATAGACACAGCTGACTTCTTGTGCTGGGCCGTATCGGGGAGCCGTGGAGAGACTGCTGGCCTTCAGGCCCTGGACACGGGGTTTGGGTGATCCCGGCTCTGTTCTGAGTCCTGCCACAGACTCTCTGTCACTTGAGGGAAGTCACGTCTGCCATAGAAAGCCACATCTACTGGTTAGGTTGAGGGGCAGGCAGGGAAGGTCACTGCAGATTTTTCCCTAGGCTGACTGTCTTATTGCATAGCCCTCCCCGTGACACATCCCTAATGGTCTCTCTGCGTCTGTGTTTTCAGCAGCAACAGCAGCAGCAGCAGCAACAACAGCAACAGCAACAACAACAGCAGCAGCAACAGGCACCAACACAGCAGCAGCCACAGGTGTCCACAGTTCCTCAGCCACAAGCCCAGGGCCAGCCTCCTGGCCTGGGAATGCAGCCTCTTCCTCCTCAACAGCCCATTGTAAGTGTGTCACTGAGCTAGAGGGGAAGAGTCATTCATCACAGCCCAACCAGCCGTAGATCCTCCCACCTGCTCCCTGCAGCCCTCTCCTCCTCCACCCCGCTGACACAGGGAGCATTTGCTGGCTGCCTGGGTGAATGCTGAGCACCTACCAGCCTCATGGCACCTGTTAATCATGTTTCTCTCTCTCTAGTTCCAGCGCCAGGGTCTCCAGCAGACACAGCAACAGCAGCAAACAGCTGCCCTGGTCCGACAGCTTCAGCAGCAACTCTCTAGTAAGAAACCAGCGCTCTTCGTTTTTCTCACCTCTTCTCCCTGCCCCACCCAAGTGTCTTTCTCCATAGAACAGGCCCTGGTGTAAAGCGATAGGGAGGGAAGGGCGTGCCCAGGCTTCCTGCTCTCTTTACACCATCTGTCTGTGAACACAGATTGCTGGGGAAGAACCAACATGACTTTGTAAAGGGAATCACGCCTCGCCAATCTATGAGAATTCTTGGAGGGGGTCGACAAATGTGGACAAGAGGGATCCAGTGGATCTAGTGTACTTAGGCTTTCAGAAAGCCTTTGACAAGGATCCTCACTAAAGGCTCTTAAGCAAAATAATCTGTCCTGGGAGAAGAGGGAAGGTCCTATCATGGATCAATAACTGGATAAAAGACAGGAAACAAAAGGTAGAGAGAAATGTTCAGTTTTCAGAGTGGAAAGACGTAAATAGTGGTGTTCCCCAGGGATCTTTACTAGGACTATTACTATTCAACATATTCATAAATAATCTGGATAAAGGGGTTAACAGTGAGGTGGCCAAGTTTTCAGATGATACAAAGTTACTTGGGATAGTTATGTCCAAGCAGACTGCAGAGGGAATCTCATAAAACTGATGAATGGGCAAGAAAATGGCAGATAAAATTTATTGTTAAGTGCAAAATAATGCACATTGAAAAACGTAATCCCAATTGTACATATAAAATGATGGGATCTAAATTAGCTGTTACCACTCAACAAAGAGATCTTGGAGTCACTGTGGATGGTTCTCTGAAAGCATCTGCCCGAAGTGCAGTAGTGATTAAAAAAGCAAACAGAATGGAACCATTAGCAAAGGGATAACTAATCAGACGATAAATATCATAATGCCACTATCTAGATCCATGGTACGCCCGCACCTTGAATACTATATGCAATTCTGGTTTCTCCATCTCAAAAAAGATGTATTAGAAATGGAAAAAGTATAGAGAGGCAACAGAAATGATTATGGGTATGGGGAACAGCTTCCTCGTGAGGAGAGATTAAAAAGACTGGGACTGTTATCTTGTAAAAGAGAAGAATTGGAGAGGGATAATGATAGACTATAAAATCAGGAATGGTGTGACGAAAGTGATTAAGGAAGTATTATTTATCCCTTCACATAACATAAGAATCAGGGGTCACCCAGTACAATTAATAAGCCGCAGGTTTAAAACACACATAAGGAAGTACTTCTTCACTCAAAGCACAGTCAACCTGTGGAATTCATTGCCAGGGGATGTTGTGAAGACCAAAACTATAACAGTGTTCAAAAAAGAATGAGATGAGCTCATGGAGGACAGGTCCATCAATGGCTATTAGCCATGATGGTCAGGAATGCAACCCCATGTCTGGTCCCTAAGCCTCTGACTTCCAGAAGCTGAATTTGAATCCTGCATTGACTGCCCTGTTCTGTCATTCCCTCTGGGGCACCTGGCTTTGGCCACTTTCAGAAGGCAGGATACTGGGCGAGATGGACCATTGGTCTGACCCAGTCTGGCCACTCCTATGTTCTTGTGACCATCGCTATGGTTAGCAGTGCCAGGGCCGCAGACAGAGAGGAGCACACAGTACTACCAATCAAGTGAGCAGCCTTCTAGGCCTGTTGCAGACAGAGAGACCAGGGCAGCAGTGTCTGTGGAGGCTGTGGGGCAGCTCTCCCAAATGTGACAGGTTTGCTTTCCTGGATGCAACCCTATGTCATGCCACTGCCTCCGTCATTGTTGGCTCTCAACCATCTCCACGGGACTATAAATTCTGGAGTTTGCGCCTGACGAGGCCACCAAGGAAATGCTTTCTTCAGGACCTGGTCAGTGAGAGACTTTTTTACAGAGCATGGCCATGTGGGCTGCTGCCTGACCCCAGCAGGGCAGCATGTCCCTCTAGACCACCCTGCTGTTATAAAGATCACGTCAGTCATTTTACATCCTAAAATGGGCAATTAAACTAGCACACACCCAAAGGAATGCTGTAGGCGAATACATGTTGACTGACTTCCAGCCATGGTGTGGCCAGGTGTATCGAACCCTGCCCCAAGCGACCCCATCGAACATGGTGAGAACATCACTTTGCAGTCTTCAAACTACAATTGAAAAATGGATTCCGGCTCCTACTAAACTCTTCCTTTGCATCCCAGCCTCTTACATGATTTTTCTTATGAGGCTGTGACTGCAGGATCTATTGGATATTCCTTTAGGGATGATTACATATTCCTTCCGGTGCCTGTACTGAGCCAGTGAGATGCAAGTGAAATTGCAGAGTTTCTCCAAGGTGTTGAGAGCCACAATGACAGTCAAGAAAAAAGAATTCAGAGACACAGGGTTGTTGGTGACTGGGCTCAATGGTCCTTTTCCTTTCCAGGCCTAGGCCACCATTTCCACCCTGTATCGTGACAGGACTGGTTGCCTGATTGGGTTATGGAGCCTTTCACTTCTAAGTTCCAGATTGAAATCTGGCAGTGCTCAGTACCAGCCATGTGATAGTCTTGTGTGGACTTGGGTGTTTGGCTTTCTTTACATAGATCCCTAGAATGTGCACTTCACAGGACACGGCCTGGGACTTTCTTTGTCTGAAAAGCACCAGGAACACTCATGCCACTGCAGAAGTCGTGTTTTATCTTTCCTATGTAAAAAGTGCATTTACAATCAGCCTCTAGAAGAGACCACACTAAATAGCAGCCAGACCTTAGTACTATGCATAAGCCTGACCGCGTATCCCCCTGGTCCCTCGGAGAATGCCTGAGCAAACGGCGGAGGCCTTGCAGCATGCCCTCCTCTGCAGTGGAGGAAGAGAATTCTAGGGCTGAGTGCCCCAGTTACTCCAATCTGAGGGGCTTTGAGTGCACGTGGCTCCAGGGGATAAAGTTAAAGTACAGAGAGAGGCTGCCTCTAAGGGCCCATTTCCAGCACAACTATAATCATCATGTAATCAACTGTAACCAGCTGGTGAATCTCTCCTCTGTCCTGGTTGCAACAAACCGGGCTAAGTTATATAAAGAGCTGCTGTGTGGACTCACCAGTGCATTCCTGAAAGGCAGAGCTGCTCTCCCGCTGGGCCTCGGGATGGGGTGGGTGCCCAGAGAGCACACCCCGAGTGGCATTAGCAGCTCAGATGACATCCCAGAAGGCACTGCCCTTTTGTCGAATGGAAAAGGAGGGAGGACCAACCATGCTGGTTACTCGGGCGTGACTTTAGAAAGTCTGCGCTACAGAAAGCCTGTGGAATGGGCTATAGGAAGAAAATTCGGTTTCTGGCAGCAAGGCCAGTGCCTCCCCGAGTAGTGATTGTGTTGTGTACTGACACAAGCAGTGTTTCAACCCGGCCCTATCACTGACTGATTACTCACTGAGTTTGAAGTTGTAGTGTACACAGGCCCTAAATCGTAAAGATCTTTATAAAGTAAAACCATCCCCCCAAGATTGCCCCAGCAGCGAGGGTGGGGCCGGTCAGATCCCAGAGTACAGGCAGGTGTATGATGTTCCCTGTAAGAAGCTCCTTTTCCTCTAGCCGGAGTTTCCGAGAGCCTTTGCACATGCTCCCATGTAGATCATATTGCTGTAACGGGGGCAAGGTCTTGTATCCAGCAGAAACCTTCCACATCCTTGCTGTAGGAAAGAGGCTGCAGTGAGGGATAAAGCCCAGTGATCTATCCCAGCTAGTGTGTGATTTGGAAACTGCCGTGTTCCAAGTGCACACAGCTGAAAGCACCATCGCACTTCGCACCGATCACTCCCACTGTGGCTAGTCTCAGCAGAGAGCACAAAGCATTAGGGGAGTCCTGCTCCTCCCTGTCCAGCTCAGGATGAAACCCGGGGCAGGAGACTCTTGCACTGCTCTTGCCTGTGCTGGACTGTCAGGCTGATGCCTTCGTGAGGAATGAATTTGACTAAAACACTTGTAGAGGGGGGAAAATCCTCTTTCAGATGCCCCTCTGACCAGCAGGCTTTTCCAGTGTGGGGTTAGGTCTGGGTTTGCCCTGCTCTCCAGCTGAGGGCCTGCCCAGCAGCATGCGCTATGGCTGGATTTTGTAATGGAATGACAGACTCTGAGCTCCCACTCACCAGCAAGTCATGGAAGTCTGGCCCCGCAGGGCTAGCGAGTCCTATAGTCAGGAGCCAGTCCTGGAGCACACTGCATCTAAAGATGATCAGCAAGAGCATCCGCCTTGGTCCAGAGTTTGAGGGGAGGCAGGCCTCTCAGGTAGCCCGCTCCCAAGCCAGATAGGTCTTGAAACCAGCCCCTGGATTTGCATCTGGATAATAAGTGGGAACCAGTGTGGTCTCGGGGCACTGATGACATGCTCCTGCTTGATGGGAGCCTCAGAATTACGCACTAGCTGAAGTTCCCAAGTTTTCTTCTTCAGGTTCGATGACTGGTGGGAACTCCAGGGTAGTTAACTTGCCCAGCACAGCTCGTGCTGTGCGCCCACCTGGTGGCGGTGGCAGTGTTTGGGTTTCTGTACGGTGTGGGTGCTTCACAGGACATGGGGTTATAGGTGTTCTGATTAAAAGAGAAAACATCAGAGGATAATTCAGCTTCCAATCTCATCACCTAGGCAGCTGCACGCTCCCTTCAGTGCCACATGGTTCCACCCCTATTTCCCGCCCTGGAGCAGAGTGGAGCTGAGCAGAAGAGGTGTCAAGAGCTGGTTCGACACACTCTATCCCCACCTTGCCAGAACCAAGTGGGATTTTGATAGTCCTGCTACCCTAAGCCCCAGGAGCTGGCTGAGCAGAGCATCAAGTGCCACAAGTGATACCCAGGTGCAGGGTCCCAGTCAAAGACCCGGGTAGCCCCCTTCTCTTGCCTACCTAGCCCCTCCTCTTCACAGTCAAACTCCAAATTGAAGAGCTGATGGGCATCTCCGAACTGGACCAGAATGCTGTGATTATCTAACTCTGTGTTTGATCTGAACAGATACACAGCCCCAGCAGAACAACAACCCCTTCGGACGCTACTGATCCATGGCACTTGGGCCCGATCCAGCAGGGAGACATCACTGTGGACTGGATACAGCCTCCCCCAGTGAGTGCTGTTCCCAACCCCTCTGTCCCAGGGGCACCTGCCCAGGCGCCGTGTTCTGCAGCAGCCCTTCTTGGAGGGGAAGGAGTGATTTTTATCATACAGAGAAAATGTTTTTACTCCAGTTTCTACAAAGGTTTATGGAGATCCCGTGTGATTGGTAGTCAGCCCTCCCCCTTTGGTTTCAGTTTTTACTAAGTTTTTAGTATTTTTGTTAAAATAATGATTAAGACATTGTAAGATTTTGTACTTTATTTATACCAGATGAAACCCTGTATTGCAGACGTCCTCAGACAAATACAGAGAGCTTACTTTGCGAAAGGTGTGTATGTGCACATGCATGGTCAGAGTCTGAGTCTCATGACCCTAGCATGCTCCCTCTCCCGATTCCCTTGCATTTCCACAGATCCTGCCCTGAACTACTCCCATACAGGGCCAGCAAACTCTACACACCAGATCGCAAGAACTTTGTCCTGCTCCTAAATAAGTGCATTGTTCAGCCTCTCCGGGTTGGTGTGGGGAACGGTCTCCTCTCTTGCTCGCCTGTTTTGCCCAAGTTCTTCTCTCCCTGTGTTCACTAGGGGGGTTGGAGAGTGATTCAGCGCAGCCCTTTAAGCAGCAGTGCCTTGTTACTGATCTACAGAGAACAAATGGTCCCGGCACACTTCCACTGGTGGGATCAAGAGGCCTGTGCAGTCAGGGTCCCGAACCTGTTAGGGTTTGTCCTGGTGAGGCTACAAGGTGCCTAGGAAAAAGGTGAAGTGGCAGCTAACACATTCTAGACCTCATGTAGACTTTCAAGATAGATTCTAAGGCCAGAAGGAACTGTGGTCAGATGTTTGGCTGTGTGTGTGTGTAATTATAATCACCAAGCAAAGCTTCGGCGGTTCCAACCAGGAGATCAGGTGGTGGTACTGGTGCCCACAGCAGAAAGTAAACTATTGGCCCAGTGGCAGGGACCCTATGAAGTGATAGAAGCTGTGGGAGACATGAACTATAAGGTATGGTAGCCCGGCCATCAGAAGCCGGAGCAAATTTACCACATCAGTCTTCTAAAACCTTGGCACGATCGAGAGGCATGCTTAGTCACCCAGGAGACCCTTCCCCAGGAGGATGATTTACAGGAACAAGTAAGGATATCTCCAGACTTGACGCTGATCCAAAAGAGCGAGGCAGCCGACATGATCAATCACAACCAAGATGTGTTCTCTACAAAACCGGGGCAGATGACTGAGGCCTATCACCATATCTGCACAATGCTCGGAGCCAAAATAACATTGAGACTCTACCGAATTCCAGCAGCCAAAAGAGAAGAAATCAAGGCTGAAGTAAAGAAAATGTTAGAATTAGGGGTTATTGAAGAATCTCAGAGTCAGTGGTCCAGTCCAATTGTTCTAGTGCCTAAACCTGACGGAACCATGAGATTCTGTAATGACTTTCGCCGACTGAATGAAGTATCCCAATTCGATCTGTACCCTGTACCACGCATCAATGAACTGGTTGACCGACTGGGTAGTGCCCGATTCTTGACTACATTGGATCTGACAAAAAGGTATTGGCAGATTCCCCTGACCAAAGAAGCTAAAGAAAAGACAGCCTTCTCCACCCCAGATGGGTTATTTCAGTATACTGTCCTCCCTTTTGGGCTACATGGGGCCCCAGCCACATTCCAGCGTCTCATGGATAAACTGTTGCGCCCTCATACTAGTTATGCAGCCGCATACCTAGATGATGTCATCATCCATACGCCAGACTGGGGAACCCACTTGGAGAAAGTTGAAGCAGTACTGCGCACCTTAAGGCGGGCTGGCCTCACTGCTAATCCCGCTAAATGTGCCATAGGGCTAGCAGAGGCTTGATACCTGAGATATATTTTAGGAAGGGGCATAGTGAAGCCCCAAACTAATAAGCTAGAGGCAATTCAAAACTGGCCCCGGCCAACCTGAAAGAAGCAAGTCCGTGCGTTCCTAGGTGTGTGGTAGGCTATTACCGATGTTTTATTCCCCACTTCGCCACTAGGGCAAGTCCCCTAACAGACCTGGTGAAGGCCCGAGGTCCAGACATGGTAAAGTGGACTGATGCAGCAGAGAGGGCATTCATTGACCTTCGGACAGCCCTCTAATGATCCTATACTTATAGCCCCGGACTTTAACAAGGAATTTATTTTACAAACCGATGCTTGTAGGTGCAAAAGGTCAGCCATCTGAGGTGGGGTTGGAGGCGGTTCTGTCACAAATGGTTGGAGAACACCACCCAATCCTCTACCTAAGCAGAAAGCTGCTCCCAAGAGAACAGAAGTATGCAGTAGTCGAGAGAGAATGCCTTGCTGTCAGATGGGCCATGAAGACACTGCGTTATTACTTCTTAGGCCGGCGATTTACTCTTGTGACGGACCATGCACCCCTCCAGTGGATGCAGCAGAATAAGGAAAAGAATGCAAGAGTCACCAGGTGGTTCTTATCCCTCAAACCATTCCAGTTCCGTATATGGCACAGGGCTGGATGCCACCACGGCAGCGCTGATAGTCTGTCACGAGCACACTGCCTGGCATCCCAAGTTGCCCAACTCTATGGTGTGGAGCAGAGGAGGGGGATATGTGATGGGGCAAGGCCAGATGGCTATAGGAAAGTGCTGAAGAACAGACATGTGAGTCTCAGGCTAAACAAATCCCTGGTACCACTGTAACCTTCTAGAAATCAGTAGAAACAGCTAGCCTGATTGAGACACCTGAAGCCCGTCAGGGACTGACTGAAACCAGTTAAAAGCCTCCCAGTTAGTCAGGTGGCTGTGGGTGTCAGGAGCTGTGGAAGGAGCTTGTGCTGTTGGTGAGACTGAGTGGTGGACAACATATCATCCAGAAGGAAGGAGGCCCTGAGGTAGGGGTGAAGTGGAGTTTGAAGAAGCAGGGACTGCTGTGTGGAAGTAGCCCAGGGAATTGTATTGTGTTTTGTGGATAAAAGGTCAGCCATCTTAGCTGATACTACTAGGGTCCCTGGGCTGGAGTCTGGAGTACAGGGCGGGCCCGGGCTCCCCCATTTCTGTCTCCCCTAATTAGTCTCTGAGATTGGGAGACAACAGAGACTGTGCCAGGAAGGATAGCTTCTCCTCACTGGCTTATGATGAAAATGGCTCAATAGGCTGTGACCTTGTCTCTAGAACAGGCCTGCACAACTCGGAAAGCAGCGAGGGCCATATTACTGAAAAAAAAAACCAGTTGCAGGCCAAAAAGCCCTGCCCTTGCCCCGCCCCCATCTGCTTCCCCCCCCCCACCCCACCACTTGGCTTGCCCCATCCTTACTCATCCCCTGTGGGCCACACAGTGAGCCCCGTGCGGGCCGCATGTGGCCCCTGGGCCGCATGTTGTGCAGGCCTGGTCTAGAGAGAGAAGGGCCACGTGGAGGGTCACAGTGAACCTCTGAGTCTAGAGAAATCCGCCAGGAAACAGAATCCACGAAGATAAGGACAGAGCTTTGTCACACCTGATACAAACAAGTTATGTACTGCCGCTGACATAGTTAGTCACTGCTCCCTGATGTGGCTAGTTGTCACTTTGTACATGTTGGTTCAATCCAAACATCTCTATTACGTACTGACATTCTGACCTTATCGTTTAGAGGGGGTCAGTGTGGTGTTCTTCAAGTGATTGCTCGTGTGTATTCCACAGTAGGTGTGTGTGCTCATCATGTACACCAGTGCGTGCTCCCCTACTCTCAGTTCCTTCTTGCCGCCAGTGAAGGTGCATCGGAACTTCGCAGCTCCAGCTTCGCTGCAGCTCGTCCTTAGCGTTCTGTTTAGTACCTGTAATTACTTAGTTCTCAAGTCAGTTACAGTGCCTGGGCTGGGGCATGCCCCAAGCCCCGGGCTTTAAGTCTTGCGACTCTTTGAGACATTCTATGCCAAGGAGCGACCTGCATGTGGACTGTTTATGCTGTTTGGGTGAGTCCCACATCAGCGATCGTTGCAAGTTCTGCAAGTCGTTCAAGCCCCGGACAAAGTGAGAAAGGAACGTTTGACTCCAGGCCATCCTGATGGAGTTGGTGCTGACCCCGGCTCTGGTGCACCGCTCCGAGTCAGCACTGGGCACCGCGGTGTTGGCGCAGCGCTGATCCCCCGGTGCCTTCGTCCAGTCGGCACCACTCCCCATCCTCACGGCATAAGAGGATCAAGAAGATGCCCTCGACGCAGCAGTACCGTAGTACACGGGGCAGAGGCTAGACCTGTGTTGGGCAGTCCTCAATCCCCTTCGGCCCCCAGGCCTCCAACTCAGGTTGAGCAGAGCAGCCTGGCCGCATCGGCGCCGGCCTCCGGATGTTCGGCTGCCTTCCAGGCTGGAGGCCTTGCAAGCGGCCTGAGGTGTCTTGTCCCTGCCGGTACCTGGAGCGCTACCAATGTCAGTTCTGCACTTCAGGGGCAAGCCACCACTGAGCTCTCTGCAGTCTCCCCCAGAGCAGTACCAGTCATGGTCGAGGGAATGTTCCTGACGCCGTTCACTGCCCAGGGCAGAGTCCACATGGATCGTCCTCGACACCTGCCAGACTCTCTGGCTGGGTGCCATTGGCCTGGGATTCCAGGCACCTCCTCCCTGGACGTCAGGCGTGCCCTAGCATTCTACATTGAGTACACAAAGCCATTTCATAAGTCACTGCAGCTCTTTATTGCAATCGCAGAAAGGTACTGACTGCTAGAGGGAAAAGCCTTCCGACAATCGTGCATACGGCGTGTGTGCGCCTATTGGAATGGACATGAGCAACACATCTCAAAGAACAACAGTTACGAGAGGTAGGTAACTGTTTTTTATCTATCCCAGGATGCATTAGGTCTTTTGGCCACAGTGTCAAACTAAGAGCTCATGTTCAGCTGATTATCCATCCCCAAATCTTTCTGAGAGTCACTGTTTCCCAGGATAGAGTCCCCCACCCTGTACATATATATGGCTGGCATTCTTTGTTCCAGATGTATACAATTACATTTAGCCGTATTAAACCACATATTGTTTTCTTATGTCCTCATTTAGTTCTTCATTAATCAAATCTTGTATAAGCCATTCCATTATCTTGCCTAGGATCAATGTCAGCCTGACAGGCCTATAATTATCTGCATCGTCTCATTTGCCCTTTTAAAAGGTCACATTAGCTTTCTTCTGGTATTCTAGAATTTCCCCAGTACTTAAAAACTTAGTGAAAATGCAGCATGCTCCTCGGCCAGCTCTTTTAAAACTCTTGGATGCAAGGCATCTGGACCTGCTGGTTTTAAAATTTCAAACTTTAGTAGTATTGGTTTAACATCCTCTAGAGATATTAGTGGAATGAAAAAAGTGTCATCACCTGATGATGATTCTGATTTTTCCTCCAAATCTGTTCTTTCCCCAAATACAGAACAGAAATATTTATTGAATGCTTCAGGCGTTTTTGGATATTATTGATAATTCTGCCATTTCCATCTAGTAATGAACCAATGCTATTGTCCAGATTCTTATTATTCCTACTATAATTTTAAAGAATCCTTATTATTCTTAACTCTTCTGGCTGTAGATCTCTCCGTGTGTCCGTTGAGTGCCCTTATCAATTTTTTGCAATTCCTAACTTCTGATTTATATTCATTACTATTAATTTCCCCTTTCTTCCATTTGTTATATTTTATTTTTTTTACAGCTGCCTTCACTTCCCCCCTGAACCAGGTTGTAATTTTAACGAACACAGCTTTCTTCCTTGGTTGTGGCTTTTTGAACACCTAGTAAATTGTTCTTAAATGATTCCCAATTATCATTCACATTTTTCTGATTACATTCTTCCTCCCAGCTGATTTGGCTGATAATTGTTTTCAGCTTTGTGAAATTGGCCCTGTTAAAGCACCAATTAAAAAAAGATTGGTCTGGACTTTATTCTCCTTGCACAGTACAGATGTGATCAAAATCTGATCACTTGTACCTATGCTACCATTAACTTTTAGTTCTGTGATCAGTTCCCCTTTATCTGTTAGGACACAGCCTAATATAGAATTCCCCCCTGTTGGCTGCAAAGGTTTTGCAAAGGTTTCAATGTCAATTAGGAAATTGACATTGATGATGATTAGAAAGTCCAAGGATGTTTTGAGTCCTGGTGTCATGAGACCTCCAGCATACGTCACTCGCACTGAAGTTCCCCATGATCACACGGGTTTTTTCCCTTGTACATTATGGAGAGATGCATAAGAAGGTGGTAATTCTGTTCCCTACTGTGATTTGATGGTCTGTAGCAGACACCAACTAATACCCCATCTTGTCCTGTAGCTATTAGGAGATAAGCACTCAAGATGACTTTCTTTATCAATGACTCGGAAGCAGGAAAGGCCATTTCTCACAGAGTGCCATTCCCCTTCCCCTTTTGCCCACTCGATCTTTCCTAAGTAGGTTATAACCTGGATTGTAACATGCCAATTGTGCGAATCATCCCATCAGTTTTCAGTAATACTAACTACGTCAAATTTATGCTTATAAACAAGTAATTCCGGTTCCTTTTGTTACTCAGGCTCCTAGCATTGGTGTATAGGGAATAATTATTATTATAATAATTTTTATTATAATAATTTCTTCACACACACACACCAACAACTTTAGCCAGTCTGTCCCCAAGGAGACTGGTTCCCCTTCTGCTGAGGTGGAGGCCATCCAAATTATACAGCCCCGTTTTTCCACAGAAGATCAGTGTTCCACAACACTAAAGCTCTTCACCATTTACCTAGCCAGCGATTCACTTCCAGAATTTTCTGTCTTCCTTGGTTTGTGAGACAGGCTCTTAGAGAAGATCACTTGGACATTCTTCTTCAGCTTGCTTCCGAGTTCCCTGCAGTCATCTACTAGGCGTGAGATATCCCAGGATGCAGTGTTGTTAGTGCCACTGCAAATCATCACCAATGGATCCTTCCACGCAGACTTCAGAAGACTATCCAGTCTTAGAATGAGGTCTCCTGTCTTGGCTCTGGAACAGGAGCACGCTGTCCAGTTTGTCCACCTGTCATTTGGAGAACGCTTTACTAATTCTTCTGGGTATTGAATCTCCAGCAAAGATTGTCCATCGTCTTTGGATGGTTGGAAAACTCTTTGAAAGTAAGCTTCATGTTTTACAGGTTGGGCTAAGTTACCATGCCCAGGTGTGTCCTGTAGATCTTTCCATTCCTTTGGGACTACTGGATCTTAAGAGAGGATCTTAAGGGAATGAACAGAACAGGGCTAATATTGCATGATCCATTGCCTGTCATCCAGGGCCAGGCTCTGGCAGTCCATCTGAAACTTCTAGCTGTATGAAATTCCTCCTGCTTCTTTTCTCTCTGGTGGCCACAGTTGGCTGATCTTCATCTGTCTCCAACCGTGTAAAATACTGTCATGACCTCTCGCCTCTGGTGGTTACAACTGCCAGGCAGCCTCTTTGACTCCCTCTCTCACCGATTCCTTTGTGGCCAGCTTCTTTCTGGCAGTCTAGGAACTCTTCAGCCTTTTTGAGTCTTAATAGCACCTCAACTTGCTCTTCCAAACCAATCATCTTTTTCTACAGCTCAGCCACCAACTTGCATTCATGCACAGGAAATCCCTTTGGTCTTCTGCTAGGAAAGAGAACATGGCACATCCATTGCAAGTCATCACCAAGGATCTGTCACTGGCCATCATGACATCTCAAGTAATGCTGAACCTGGCAGGAAAGCCACCCACAATCCCTCCAAAACTCCCTTCTTAGCTGACTCTGTTTGCAGCTAGCTGGGCCAGGAAGCCTGGAGTGAAGGCTTCAGCTCCACCACCTCACCTCACCTGAGCTCCCTCACCTGTGTATCCAACTGTATTAGCTACCACATCTCCCCAGCACAGCTGGCCAGGACAAACCCTAGAGACCAGGTCTGATGGGGATCACTTACCCTCCGTTCTCTCCCCGCTCTAGGAGCCCAGGGGCCCCCTCAGTTCCGTCTACTTGCTCAAAGGGCAGCTAGCTCAGGTCACACACTGTCCTCTGGTTTCTTCTGCTCCTGGTGGTGACTCTTGTTTGTGACTAGTTAGGCCCTTTGTTAGTCAGTGAGCGTCTCTTAAACCACCAGGCAAGCCCCTGGCAGTAAGGGGCCAGTGAGCCAGAGTGCAGATTGCTCAATACTCAAGATGGCTGGGCTGGTGCCCCTTGTCTGCCTTGCCCATGGCATGATAACCAGGGCCAAGTAGCCAGACCCATCTTGGCTGAAATGCTGCATGGGTACAGTGGACTGTATCACTGGGTGTAGACACAGCTCTGGCCAGCTGCCCAATCAGCTACAGAAGCTACGGCAGTAGCCGAGTGGGGCCCTAAGACCAATATCTCTGGCTGGGGGAAATCACCAGGGGAAGGGCAGCTTCCAGCCCCTCTAGGGGAAGAGCTAGTTCGAAACCTCCGCCCAGGGCCAGCTATGAGGAGTGGGGAAGGCTGCTCTGCCTCTCTCTCCAGCCTACCTTGTGGGTTGGGAGCCCTCGTTGGCGATGATGGAGGTGGCTGAGGCTGTTCTGCAGGACCTGCCCCTGCTGCACTGTCTGTACCGAGCGCTCGCTGCCTTCACTCCTGCTGTTTGTCTTGCTCCCTCTGAATGTTTCTATTCCCTGCTGGAGCCTCTTCAGAGCACCAGGGAGGGACCCAGCGGCTCTTTTGTTCAGCGGCCCCATTACCTGGGGGCCTGTTGTGCTCAGTGATGAAGAAATGCGGCAAACAGCCACGCCCCCCAGAGGGAGAGCAAGAGACTTGGCACAGGCAGGGAACGCTGCCCCACGAGAGCCGCCCAGCCTGCCATGGAGTGTGGAGATGGCAATAGCTCCCAACCGGAGGAAGAGATCGTAATTCAGGTAACTCCCCCTCCAAGTTGGGCAAGTCAGAAGCGGGTGCTCAAAGGAGAAAATCCCCTAAGGGAGCCTTCCTTCACCAAGGCCACAAACCCAAAGGGAGCAGAGACCTGGGCAGGGATCATAAGTACAGGTTTGCAGCGTGGTTAGCTGCAAAAACGATCCTGTGACTTAGGGGTTGTGCACAAAGGTGCGCTAGCCCCTCGCAGAGACAACCCTCCCACCCTGCCCCTGTGGGCCTCACAGGGACACTGATGAACTAGAAGGAAGAACAAACCAGCCTAATTTCCTTCTTCAACAGGGTTCTTGGCCTAGTGAATGGGAGGGAAGCAGCAGACGTGCTATACCTTGATTCTGAGTAAGTCTTTTGACACAGACCCATATAACAGTCTCTCAAGCAAACTGGGGAAATGTCTAGATGAAATTACCAAAAGGTGGGTGCACAGCTGGGTGAAAGACCAACTCAAAGGGCAGTTCTCCATGGTTTGTTGTCATATTGGGAGGTGTATCAAGTGGGCTCCTGCAAGCGTCAATACTAGAATCCTAGAATCTCAGGGTTGGAAGGCGTCACGGAGTCCCTGGGGCGATGGTCTGGTACTGCTCCCTATGAAGCCAGTCAGGACTCCGGGGGGAAGCTTCCTCTCCGTAAGGCTAGGCTAGGAGCGTCACAGGTTACAGGTCCCACCTTCAAAGGTCTGACCTTGGAGCATTCAGCACCTTCTGCCCCTCCGTGTGCTCCCCGCAGCGAGCCCACCTAGGTGGTGTCCCGGGGAAGCCCGTGGGTCTGCACCCCAACTCCACAGTCAGACGTAACTCTCAGCCAGCCAGTAAAACAGAGATTTATTAGATGACAGGTGATCTAAGGACAGATTTTGTAGGTACAGCAAACGCAACCCCTCTGCTGGGTCCATTTTGGGGGCCAGAGAGCCAGGCCAGCCTGCCTGTAGCTCTCTGCCTCTTCCCAGCCAGACCCAGACTGAAACTCACCCCCAGCTCCTTCCCTGCTTCCTTTCTCTCCTTCCCAGGCAGGAGGTCAGGTGACCTCTTCCCCCCACCTGAAGTCAGGTTACAGCTTCAGGCATGGACCCCTTCCCACAATAGTCAGAGGAGCCATTGAGAGCATTTCTATTCCCTCACAGAAGGGACCTCAGGAGGTATCTAGTCCAACCCCCTGCTCAGAGCAGGACCTGATCCCAATTACATCATCCCAGCCACAGCTTTGTCTAGCCTGACCTTAGAAACCTCTAAGGAAGGAGATTCCACCACCTCTCTGGGGAACCCATTCCAGTCCTTCACCACCCTCCTAGTGAGAGAGTTTTTCCTAATATCCAACCTAAACCTCCCCCACTGCAACTTGCGACCATTACTCCTTGTTCTGTCATCTGGTACCACTGAGAACAGTCTAGATCCATCCTCTTTGGAACCCCCTTTCAGGTAATTGAAAGCAGCTATCAAATCCCCCCTCATTCGTCTCTTCTGCAGACTGAACAATCCCAGTTCCCCCAGCCTCTCATAACTCATGTGCTCCAGCCCCCTAATCATTTTTGTTGCCCTCTGCTGGATTCTTTCCAATTTTTCCACATCCTTCTTGTAGTGTGGGGCCCAAAACTGGACACAGTACTCCAGATGAGGCCTCACCAATGTCGAACAGAGGGGAATGATCATGTCCCTCGATCTGCTGGCAATGCCCTTACTTACACAGCACAAAATGCCATTAGCCTTCTTGGCAACAAGGGCACACTGTTCACTCATATCCAGCTTCTTGTCCACTGTAACCCCTAGGTCCTTTTCTGCAGAACTGCTGCCCAGCCATTCAGTCCCTAGTCTGTAGCAGTGTATGGGATTCTTCTGTCCTAAGTGTAGGACTCTGCACATGTTGAACCTCATCAGATTTCTTTTGGCCCAATCCTCTAATTTGTCTAGGTCCCTCTGTATCCTGTCCCTACCCTCCAGCAAATCGAGCACTTCTCCCAGTTTCGTGTCATCTGCAAACTTGCTGAGGGCGCAGTCCACGCCATCCTCCAGATCACTGATAAAGATATTGAATAAAACCGGCCCCAGAACCGACCCTTGGGGCACTCCACTTGATACTGGCTGCCAACTAGACCTGGAGCCATTGATCACGACCTGTTGAGCCCGACAATCAAGCCAGCTTTCTATCCACCTTATGATCCATTCATCCAGCCCAGACTTCTTTAACTTACTGGCAAGAATACTGTAGGAGACCGTATCAAAAGCTTTACTAAAGTCAAGGAATAATACGTCCACTGCTTTCCCCTCATCTACAGAGCCAGTTTTCTCATTGTAGAAGGCAATTAGGTTAATCAGGCATGACTAGGTCCAGTACTAGCCAATATTTTCATTAATGACTTGGAGTGAAGAAAATGCTTATAAAATTCGCTGACGACACCAAGCTGGGAGGGGTTGCAAACACTTTGTAGGACAGGAGCAGAATTCAAAACAACTTTAACACATTGGAGAATTGTTCTGAAATCAACAATGTGAAATTCAGTAAAGACAAGTGCAAAGTTCTCCACTTAGGAAGGAAAAATCAAATGCATGACTACAAACTGGCAAATAACTGGCTAGGTGGTAGTACTGCTGAAAAGGATCTGGGGGGATATAGTGAACCACAAACTGAATATTAGTCAACACTATGATGCAGTTGTGAAAAAGGCTAAGATCACTCTGGAGTGTATTCTCAGAAGTGGTGTATGTAAGAAACAGGAGGTCATTGTCCCGCTCTGTTTGGCACTTAGCTAGAGCAGTGTGTCCAATTTTGGGCATCGTACTTTAGGAAGGATGTGGACAAATTAAAGAGACTCCAGAGGAGATGAACAAAAATGATCAAAGGTTTAGAAAGCCTGACCTATGAGGAGAAGTTAAAAAAATGGGGCATGTTTGTTCTTGAGAACAGATGACTGAGGGGGAACCTGATACCAGTCTTCCAATATGTTAAGGGCTGCTAGCAAGAGGACAGCAATCAGTTGTTCTCCATGTCCACTGGCAGTAGGAGAAGAAATAATGGACTTCCGCTGCAGCCAAGGAGAGTTAGGTGAGCTATTAGGAAAATCTTTCCATCTCAGGGCGGTTAAGCTCTGGAACAGGCTTCCAAGGAGCTTGTGACATCACCATCGATGGAGGTTTTTAAGAACAAATCCAGCCCTACATTTCTGTGAATGTGAAAAGAGAAAGTGCCCAGCCCGCTGCCCTGACATACATGCACCAGCTCTTCCTTGGCCTCAGCCCCCAGGTGCGGATGCCCAACTTGGATGAGTCAGGTGAGGGCAGAGGAACATCAAGCAGCCCCCCAACCCCCGTGTCCCCCGGGGTGCCTCTCTCTGACTTCTCTTCTACCTGAGACTTCTCCGGGGCTGGGCCCTTCCTCGGTGCACAGGCCAGCGTCTCAGAAAGTCCTCAGGACCCTTCACTCTCCTTGCGCCTCTGTGCCTCACGCAGGCTTTAGGCCTCCCTCCTGGGCCTCTGCCCTACCCTGTGAGGGGACCTGGCAGGACCTTTCCTCTGTCGCCACTTGCTCCAGATCAGTCCCCTTTAGCGACTGTCCAGAGCACGGGCTCTGATGGGGAGGTGAACAGACTCAGACCTCAGCACCTGATAGCGAGGGGCTGAACCTCCTGGACCTGGCAGACCCTGGGGCCAGGAGTCACTGAGATGCTGCCTGGGCTGCTTCTCTGTGCTGTGGCCTCAGCAGCACCCCCTTATGCAGGCTGCCCCCCTTTCCTTTCTTGGGCTGAGGGAGGGAAGTCACGGACCAGGCCCGAAAGCCAGCGGAGTGCACCCTGCGGGTTCGCTCTCTTGCTGAGGCCTCCGAGTTAGCAGGGAGACTTAGAACAAATTCATCGGGGCCCATGGCCCCTTCGGGGGCAGACAGAGAGGGGGCGTCTCACAGAGAAACCCACCAGCACCGCCCCACCTGTCTCTCCATCCTCTGAGCGGCACCGAGCTGGGATCCTGGCCCGCTTGGCGCAGGCCCGACGCCTGCAGGGTCCCTGGCTTTACTCTCACTCCCAGCCGTGCAGGGGCTGGATGAGAGTGGGCACAAGCTGGGAGCGGAGGTGCTGGAGGCCAGGGCGGGGTCAGCCAGGGCCATTCTGGCAGGTCAGGAATTGCTGGGGGATTGGGGCAGAGACTGTCGGGGGAGCTGCTGTTTGTTGGTGCTGCCAAAGCAGAGCCCGGGGCCGGTCTGAGTCTGTGCTCCAGCCTGGGCCTAGCGCTCACCGTTTGCGTTGCCATGGAGACTGGCCGCCAGCTGCACGGGCCGATTTCCCGAGCCTTTCTCCCCGCCCTAGTCACTGCACCCGGGGCCAGCCCCCTCCTCAGCCTGGGGCAGCGGCCAGGGGCAAGCTCCCCCGGGCTGGTGTGCAGTTCACCTAGGAAGCTCAGCCCACGGCCCCACACACTACCCCGGGGCAGGCAGGGGGTGCTCGTGGGGGGTGAACCGCTCCTCCTGCCCATGCCCGGAGCGGCAGGAAGGGGCTGCCAGTGCCTGTGGGTGCTGCTGTCCCAAGGCCCTTGGTAGCTTGGCCAGCCCCTCTCCTTGCCGGCTAGGCTCCCGGTGAGTTGCTCTGGACAGGCGGTGGAAGGCCGTTCTGGCCAGGCTCCGAGCCCACTCGGAGCTGATGGAGACAGACGACTGTTAACAAGAGCCGAGGTGTGTGCAGGGCTGCTTCCTGGGTGCAGCTCTACCTGTCTGTAACAGAAGACCCAGGCCTGGGAGCAGCTGCCTCCCTCCACTCCCCGGAGAGCCAACCATCTCCCTCCTCCCTGGGACAGATCCCTAGAACTCGGACCCCGCCCCCACCCCTTCCCAGCAGTGTCCAGTATGGGAGGAAGAGGTGGGTCTGAGAAGGGACAGACAGTGTGAATGATGGGCCATATACCAGATCCCCACCAGCCAGGATACCCCTAATTCTCTGGTGTAGGTGACCCCCAGACCCTGGCTGTGGCAGGGCTGTGTCCACCCCACTGAGGGCTGTCTTGGCTGGTGCAGTGCCCCTGTCCTTGGGAACTTGCAGTAGCGTAAGCGGTCAGAGTATGCAGTGCCTGACACTGCGACAGTTCATCTCCCTCTTCCTGTCCAGGAACTCCCAGCTCGGCGCTCCCAGGGGCCATGCTGTTATGGGGCTCTTTGTAGAGTTGTCCTGGTGAAGGAGGGAAAGGCCCTGGGGAAGCGTTTGATAATATGGGGCAGTAGGGCCCTGAGATTGGCGCTCTGCCAGGGGACCAGCTCTCCCCGAACCCGGTGCCAGAAGTCAGGGTTACGCTGGGCCGGGCCTCGGCGGTGGATCCTGAAGGGTTACGGCTGCTTGGTGCCATGGCACTGTGCTGGGGAGGTCTTGGGGGCCATGTCAGTCCCCTGCCCTCCCTCTGAGGGAACCCAACGGGGGGAGGAGCTGAGAGTGACCATGGGGAGAGCAGGTGAGACTGGATGGGTGGGGCTTCCTGGGCAGCATTGTGGTGTCTGACTTGCCTGGCTGCTCCTGGGGTGGCCCCGGCCCCGTGGGGCTGGGGGTGTTGGTCAGTGCTGTGGCTCTCATGTCGTAAGAAGGAAGAGCCCTTGTCTCTGATCCATCTATGCCCTGCTGTGTTATTTTCCCAGCAGGTGTCTGGGTTGCTGAAGTTCCCCATTACCACCAAATCCTGAACTTTGGATGATTTTGTTTGCCATTTAAAAAAAGCCTCATCCACCTCTTTCGGATTTGATGGTCTGTAGTAGACCCTACCATGACATCACCCTTGTTTTTTACCCCTTTTATCATTACCCAGAGACTTTCAACAAGTCTGTCTCCCGTTTCTATCTCAACATCAGTCCATGTGTAGACATTTTTAATATATAAGACAACACCACCTCCCTTTTTTCCCTGCCTGGCCTTCCTGCGCAAGCTGTACCCTTCCATACCAATATTCCAGTCATGCGCATTATCCCACCAAGTCTCCGTGATGCCAACTATGTCAGAGTTTTGGTTATTTACTAGCATTTCCAGTTCTTCCTGCTTATTCCCCATACTTCTCGCCAGGGCCGGCTCCAGCAATTTTGCTACCCCAAGCACAAAAAACCCAAAACACCACCCCACTGGAACACTGGCTGAGCAAAAAAAATGGCAGCCAGAGCTGAGTGCCGCCCCAAGCACGTGCTTCCCAGGCTAGTGCCTGGAGCCGGCTCTGCTGCTTGCATTAGTATACAGATATCTAAGATACAGATTTGATTCCTCCCCCGCCCAGTTCTGTCTTGTCTCTCCTTATTTCTGATATAACAGCCCATGCTCCCCCCAGATTCTGACTCTGCTCCCAGGTCTCCATGTTTTTGACTTACCTGTGCGCTTTGTTCACCTCGTCCGTTGAACTTAGTTTAAAGCCCCCTCCCTCCCACGAGGTTAGCCAGTCTGTGGCCAAATATGCTCCCCCCATTCCTCGCTACATGGACCCCTTCTCTGCTTAGCATCCGTCTTCCTGGAACAGCATCCCCTGGTCAAGGAAGCTGAAGCCCTGCTGATGACACCACCCTCGCAGCCAGGCATTTACCTCCAGGCTGCATCCGCCTCTGCCTGGCCTCCGGCCCGTGACTGGAATGACTGTGTCTAGGTCAGGTGCCAACATTGCCAAGGCAGTTCTGCACTCCTTGTATAAGCAGACTGAGCTCTACCTCGTCACATTACGGCCTGTGTGTCCCTTGAGGGGAATACACACTGCAGCCACTTCCATGGGAGAAAAACAGCTTCTTACCTGTCCTGTAAGTGGTGTTCTTCGAGATGTAGCTGAAGATGTTTATTTCCCCCCCACCACCACCACCACTGGAGTTTCTAGATTGGGATTTTGTTACAAAGAGGGAACTGGTGGAGGGGACTCAGTGGCACCGCCCTTAAATAGCCTTGGGACATACCCAACAAGTACTGCTAAGCAAAATTCTCCGGCTTCTGCACACTGGGCATGTGCTTACACCTGACTGGAATCTTTGTCTACACCCACACACGGTTACAGTACCCATAAGCAGGCATTGCCCCCCCGATCCCCAAAGGTCTCAAGGCATAACTTGGACAGGCCTGTGTGACGGTGCTGTTCCTGGTGGGACCCACTGAGAGTGCCAAATCAGGACAAATTGCTTCCAAAAGGGCAACTAGAGCCCAAAGCTGGGGTTTTGTCCACCTCTAAGGCAAACCAAACCAGCAAACAGAAGAGACTTTGGTTTTGCCCCACTGGCTAACCACAAGTCACACAAGCAATTCCCTTAGACACTCCAGCTTCCCAGTGTCACCACCAGCAGCCACCTGTCCTGGGGACAAATGGTTATGAAAACCAATACTCCAGATAAAGAAAACGGTTCTCCCCAATTCCAAAGAATCAGGCCTCAGACCCAGGTCAATCTACAAATCCGATCTTACCCACAAATCACGCTGTTGCCAATCCTTTAGACTCTAAAATTAAAGGTTTATTACACAAGGAAAAAGAGATAGGTGAGGGTTAGAAATGGTTAAAAGAAATCAATTACATGCAGTAAAGGCAAATTCTTTGGTTTAGGCTTGCATCAGTTGTAGAATAAACTGCAGGTTCAAATCAAAGTCTCTAGAATACATCCCCTCCAGGGGCGGATCAGCAATATTTTGTTCAGAGCTTCCATGTGTAGCAAAGTTCCATCCCGAGGCAGAAGCAAGACTGGAGACTGAAGACCCAATGCAGAGGCTGCAGCAGGTTTATTTATAGTTTATCCCAGGTGCAGGAATTCTCTTTGTCTTTTGCCGTGGAAACTTACAGCAAAATGGAGTCTGAGTCACTTGGGCAATTCCTGCCCCCCCTTGCTAAGACACAGGATGTGTCCACCCGTCTCTCAATGGGTCAATTGTGTAGCTGATGGTTCTTGATGGGCCATCTAGCAGGCCAAGGCGGAGCTAACAGCAATTTGGCTGGGATTTCACCCCCGAAGCAAAGCATAATATTTGGAAAGACAGACAGTACATAGCCAATATTCATAACTTCTACTACAAAAATTATACCCACATACAGATAGCATAATCATAATCAGCAGACCATAACCTGGTCATGGACACCTTATATGACCCCCTTTACATAAGATTTGGTGCCCCTGCAGGACCTTGGTTGCACCAATCGTCTATATGATCCCAGGTAATTTCAGTAACGTGACAGCCTGGGCTGGAATTCATGGAGCTAAAGTTCTGCAAAGCATTATGTGCCTTCGAAGTAAATAAAACTCTTAACTGAATGGTGCCCTTCAAATTCTGCAAGGCAGGGGTCTCGATGTGGGTGAAGCACTCAGCTAGCTGGGCTCATGTAGAATTCTGATCTAGAGTTTTCGGGACAAGTCCAGGGGGCAGTACAGAACACCAGGAGTCCGGGATGGAAAACATGGAGGTATTTTTCAGAGATTGCACGTCTTCTTTGTTGATAAAGTATCGCAGCTGGTGCTGTTGTAGCGATGGCGGAAACATACAAAACACACAGACAAATCTGATTGGATTCAGCACCAGCAGGGCCCAAATCCATCAACGGTTTTAAATGATTTTTATAATCCAATCAGGCACGAATGAAGTAGTGGGGTCACCAGAATGACCATTAGCACAGCCTAGGAAAGATTGGGTCCTGCTGACAGGAGGCAAGGGGCTGGTGTAGTACTGGTTCAGGGTAGACTCTGCTTCAGAGACTTGAACTCAGTGATCCAAACGTTCCTTCCAGAACTAACTGGGCACTTCTCGTTCCCCTATGTAAGGGACAGGAGATGCTCATCCTCTTTATCACTGGAGGGGGACCAGCCCTGGCTGAAAACTGTCAGTCTGGGTCTCTTGTGCTAGGGGGCAAGGGGAAATAGAGGCAGCAGGAACTGGACTCCAGTGTCAGCTAAACAGTCGCTGTATGCTGGTTCCTGTGGACAGATCCTCACATGCTCCATTAGCTGTTCTCTTTCCTAGGAAGTGAGAGAGCAAAAGGTACATCAAGTGCATGGCACCTGCACAACTTCCCTCCAGCATCCCTCCTGCAGGGCAGTTGGTGCCCGAGTCTGGGAGGGGCTTTTCTTGCTGCTGTGGCTCCGAAGGCTCGTGCGCTGGAGAACTAGAAGCACTTGTCCCTGCAGGTGTGTATGGAGAGCAGCTGCACTCAGTGACAGCGCCCAGCAGGGCAACGAGGCGGCCCAGAGAGGCAGAGCAGTGGGTGGCTCCTGCAGTGTGAACTTTAATAAAAGCTGGAGAAAGAGGTCAGTGAAAAACCAGCCCCTTCTCCAGACACAGCTGTTCCTGTAGAACCATGGCCCAAGAGCTCCATGTGGGGAGGGTGCGAAGCCTGCCCTGTTCACCAACTGCTCTGGGAGAGGTGC
The DNA here is from genome assembly GCA_007922305.1 of Dermatemys mawii. Classification (NCBI taxonomy): domain Eukaryota; kingdom Metazoa; phylum Chordata; order Testudines; family Dermatemydidae; genus Dermatemys; species Dermatemys mawii. The sequence goes on from ML677377.1 coordinate 37,109,371, forward strand.
CAAGCCCCACCTTTGGTGACAAGAAAACATACAGCAAGTGGGTGGCAAATTAATCTGGCTCCAAGAAGGTAGGTGGTGGGTGTGAGGCCGTGTGACGTGGCTGGATGGGGGGGTGGGGAACTGGTGAACACAGAGGAGGAAGGAGTTTGTCTTGCAAGAAGTAAATTTGAGCCCAGGATGAATTCTTGTGCTGGCAGAGCCCCACCCCCAACATCTGGTTTCATGCTCTCAGCTCCGGCCCAGTTCTCCGAGCTGGGCTGGGGTTCTCAGGATACAGCTGCATGGTGGCCCCCAAGAGTCCCATTTGCTCCGGTCTCTTGGCTAATGGCTGGAGTTTGTGCCAATGCACAGGAAATGGGCGCAGGAGAAGAGATCCAGGCTGGAAGAGGCAAAAAGCAGCCAGCCAGAAGGTAGGAACTTGGTCCTAACAACCCTTTTCATCAGGGGAAACAGGACCTTAGCTGGGGTAAGTGTCCAAGTATCTTAACATAGCAGCCCTGCCAAGCCCCTGCAGGGTTCAACCCGGGATTTGGGTCTAAGAGCACAAATCCCTAGGCGGGGGGCTAAGGACCAGCTCCTTTAGCCTGAAGCCGGCAGCAGACTCGTGGTTTAGGCACCAGAGGGTGATGGAGAGCTACTTTGTGTTAACCTGGGCATCCTTCACAAGGGCCCATTTCTGACAGCCCCACCCCCTGGGCCTGTGCACTGAAGAGTCCCCTGCCCTCCTCCTGTGTCTAGTACTACGGTGAGGCACTTCTCCCTCGGTCCCCTCCTTGGTGCAGGGCCTCGCCCTGATCAAACCCCTCTTTGAAACACCTGGCAGGTGAGTGCAACCCCACTGACCCCCCAGCACTCGCTCTCCAGGGCAGGAGCACTGTCATCTGATCGCTTGTCTACAGGCCCAGTGGTCTGTGCTGCTCTGGGTTTCCTTCACTTCCATTGAGGGATGGGATCGTCAGTTTATCCTTCGGGTGATTCTTTGGCCTGGCCACAGCTTTCTCCTCTGCTTCTTCCTGTTGTTTCTGCCTCTCAAACAAGCCACCCCATCCCAGTCCCCGAATCCCAGGCTTCTTCCTGGAGTATTGCCTTGTCATTTGATTTGCCCAGGGGAAGGATCCCTCTTAGCACCTCGGCTGAATCTTTGAAGAGTCAGAAGTTGCCTTTCCAGGATTCAGTAAGTGCTGGGGGCAGCACACCCAGCTCTGGGAGCCAATGGAAATTAGAGCTAGGAAATGTCTGAGCAGGAATCCAAGGGTAATGTCACAACAGCAGCAAAAAGCCTTTGGCGAGACTAAAGCAGAGCGAGGTCTAACATGAGTTCATCTGTAAACTCAGGAAGGGAGCACAGTCTGCAGTAAAGCATCTCACCAGAATGCTCCACTCTTCACATCAATACTTTTCATGAGTCTGCTCCCACCTCCCATGTGTTCTTGGGGACATCAGCAGAGTCAAGATGTATGGGGGAGGAACAGTTAGTGATCAGTGGTGCAGCTGCTGGTAGGTACTTTCCTGCTGGTCACACATCAACCCTTGAGCTGCTCTTGGGCCTCATCATATGGTCAGCTGGACATGGCGTTTTCCTGAGTCTGTGCTCGGCGGGGATACCTGGATCCTTTCTTTCCCCCAGACACCCATCAGCCGCCTCCTGTTCCATACACGGGCTGCAGACACCCCTTGTTCTTGTGCCACACGTGAACAGTGACTTTGTCAAGGTTACAGCTGAATTGAAACAAGATGCCCAGGAATCTGGAGCTGGAGTGAAAGTGAAATGGGTTGGGGGCGCTGGACTCGAGGCAGCAGGAGGCAGTGAATGGAGGTGTGTTTGAGGGGGAGAAAGTAGATGTGAGGAGGAAGAGGGAGCATGTATAGACCCGTAACGCGGGATTCTGGTCTGGCAGACGGCAGAGGAGTGCAAGCAGCAGTGAGATGATTCCAGCTAGTGCCATCATTGGAACTGCCACGAGGCTTCTCAGCGCAGGAATGTGGGTGTCGGGGGTTACACTACAGTGCAGGGAATGAGGATGGACGGGGCCCTGGCTTTGCTAGGCGTGCAAAGCCAGGGTAACAATGTGCGACTAGAAAGGGCAGCAGTGCGGTGCTGTGGTCTCTGCTGTAGACCAGACAAGTGAACCCAAATCACGTTCCACTAACTTGCGGGGATCTCCAAACAGTGGACCCCTGCCCTCCTGAGTAATGTGGATCATCAGGTACGGGCTGGACACCTGCTACAGCCCATCACGGCCCATTAAAGAGCGTCCAGCTCCATCGTCCTAAGAAAAGCTGCAGCCACGTGTATTAACCGGTAGGAGGAACGGCCTGAGAATGTCAGAAAACTCGGGACTGTTGGCGACAGCAGCCACATGCGTTGGCCTGAGGTAGCCTCCACAGACAGGCTCTTCCTTATTGCCACCATCACGCTGCAAGCTCATAGCTGATGTGCTGTCCCCATGCCCTAGGTCTCTGAGCCAGTCCTGTTCCTGGGCTTGCCCTCCTATCGGCTAGTTGGGTTTTGGGATAACTTCCCCAAAGCTAAGACCTGGGGCTCGCAGCCCTCCACTCAGACCCCCACTATCAAGATCCATGGGTCTATAAAGGGCTGAGCTCTCTGCGGTGGGAGCTGCCAGTACCTCCATCAAACACAGGGCTCCAGGACGTGGGTAGCCCCTAGAAGATCCACAGCCCTACCACAGGCCAGGCTGGGTGGCTCTGTGCAGCATCTGCTGCCTGTCTGTAAGGCAGAGATCCCCAAATTGTAGGGCGCACCT